>JAYESA010000011.1:150010988-150208488 GCA_036927795.1 Iris macrosiphon
GTATAGTAGCATCTTGAACAAAAACTTGCAAGTAGTACAGAGAGAGCTTCATATTTTCTTCTTATCATTATGCTCTCCTGAAGCCAAAACCCAAGGCAGGCCCATGTGGATTTTGAGTTTGGGTGAGTGATTTGATTGTGAGTTATTTGAAAAGGTTGGTGAGTGGTATGATGTGTGTTATTCAAATAAACAAATAAAATAATGCTCTTCTGAAGGTTACAGATAAATTCAACAATGCAAGAGGAAAATGAAGTTTAAAGGATATTCAAGCGCAGAAAATGTATTATTCATACCAGAAAGGCCATTCTAAACTTGGTGTAGTATGAAAAATCCAGTCTTAAGATCTTGGTCTCTGATTTCTTCTTCAATGCTAAACTGTCATGTTCACATCACTTGATTTTCTAGTATTTACATAGCCTCTAGAAATTAGGGGTGCAACGCGGACGAGTTGGGTCGGACTTGAGCTCAACCAGAGTCCAACCCGATGAATCATAAGTATAGTCCGAGCCCGACCGACCTGACCTCTGGTTCAACATATGTAGTCCAAAAGACCAGGTCCAGATGATCGGGTTGAACTCGGATTAGATCGGATCCATCGAATTTATCGAGCACTAATACAATATTTAAAATTATTTTAAACAAGAGTAATATTAAACACATAATCAAATAGCAATCAAGTCTCAATCATTACAAAATACAAACTGAAATGAGATTTATGATAAGTAGTTGAAGAGTTTGGATGAAGAAATGTAGAATTTAAACTTTTTATTTAAAAAGTATGAAACAATATATATATATATATATATATATATATATATATATATATATATATGGATTTCAGATTCTTTGGGTAACCTAACACATAAACCAGAGACCAATCGGATTTTTGATCAGGTTCAAATATTTTAACCCGAACCCGAGTATCTTCAATCCTAATCCAACCCATTAACGGATTTATCCGATCAGGATCGGACTCCAGTTTAGCCCGCCAGAGTTGCACCCATACTAGAAATAGAATTGACATGAAAACTCACACTGATGTTGCCACACAGGCCACAAGAGAGAAAAGACCTGACAGAAGGTTGCAGAAATGAAAAAGAGGACTCCGGTTTTTTTTTTTTTTTTCCTTCACCCTATTCTCTCAAAAAAATGGAGGTAAATTCTGTCTTCTTCAAAACCCCATGGCCATGCCAATGGATCATAAACTCTTGTATTCTTGTTGTACAAAAAACTTGGCAGATAACATAAAGAATACAAAACTATTACTCTACATATCGCATGAGAACATGTTGCATATTAGCATATTGATTTCAACATTCGGATGTTGAACCTCTTCTTTTTGAAGATGCGGGTTCTGGATGAAACTGGCAGTACAGTTCAAATCATAATGCTGTGCTTATGGACTAGCTTACAAACTTGAGACTGCAAGATTACTGAATGACCAGCATCTTTTAAGCTCATTAAATAAACTTAACAGGCTACAATAACAGTGAAAATAGTCCAGAACTGAAAATAAACACATGAGAATAGAATGAGCCCATCCATCAGCAAGCCCTTTCCAGTCAACGCATAAGAATAAAAACAATAAAAATAGTACATTTTATGAAACAGTTTTAAGGGCTCCTATCTAGTCTCTTCCCTAACAGCATAGAATGAGGACAATCATGCCAGAGCATGCAGCATACTGTCAACAAATATTATACATAGAAGACCATGGCATTTTGGAGAACTGGTGCCCTCTTTAGCTCAGAAAAGCTGTGCTATCTGCAAAATGAGAGGTGTGTAATTAGTTTTCAGAGTATCCTTCCTATAAATAAGAATCCTTACAAAAAAAAGCATGGGATAAAATAAATGAGTGAAAAAAGACGACGTAATAATTAGGGGAAAACCAAATTTGAATGCGGATGCCAAAAGATAAAAGCCCAGAAACAGAAGTGAAGCAGCCTGACGTAAGGGTTTCAAATCAGGAACCTTTAAAATTATCTAATAAGAACTCTTACCAATTTTGACTGACTTATACACTTGAGAAAGGAGGGGGGGGGGGGGGGGGGGGGGGGGGGGTGCGCGGAGCTACTACAAGCACTAAAGGAAAGAGAATTTTATTTGTTTCCAAGCACGAAAAGAAACACTAAAACCTTCATTAAGAACATCATCCCATTCCAAGCCTTGCCTGTGATTTGGCTATGGAGCACGAGATACCTCCCCAGAATTGAAATCCTTGACCAAGGACACACGAAAAATTAGTTTCCGTGAACTAAGGATAACAATTCTGGGGAAGAAATTATACGTCTACGTGATAGGTGTATTTCAACCATCACCCTCTGAATAAGCACGGGTGTTCCAAAAATGTCGGCCATGTCATGTCAGACACGTATTGGACACAACCTGGATCTAGGACACACCAAAATAGATGTCGTGTCCTTACCGTGTCATGTCCTGTAGTAAATGGATCATTTGCTTCAATTCAACTCCATTAGGAGCTACAGTGATTGCCTACTAAGAACAAAAACTCCAAAAACTGGTGCTGTGTCATATTGTTTCCATGCCGGACATGTATTGGACGCAATGCCCATACTCCAAAATCTCAGGACATGCAAATCCATTATATGTCCATGTTGCCGTGGACGTATCATTCTCGTATCCGTGCAACATAGTTCAATACACTTTTAATGATAAAGTATGTGCAGTAGATAATGTAGTGGCAGAGTAAATAAAACTCTTGGGAAGTGAACAATAACTAATGGCATTAAATTTGAAGATATACTTGCTTGCATGCATCAACAGCTGTCTACTCAGCTGCATAATGGTAATCAGCTTCAACTTATTATTTTTCTTTTCTATTTTTCTTTTTTTTCCTTTTTTGAAATTCTTTTTACTAGTAGTAAAAAAGCTTATTACATTTTTTTACTTTCAACAGCCAGTCGTTTTCCATCTGAAATGGAATTAAAGCATCATTGAATAAAACATTTGTATGCAAAAGATCTATGTAAAACACACCAGAAAAGCAAGCATGTAAGATAGCAAACCTAGACGCTCCATGCATGGAGCTACATGTATATTGAAGTTTAAACTATTGTCATGACAGTATAATTACATTTCCAGCTGGAATGGAAATTCCAAAAGGAAGACAATGGCTGCTTGCAATCATTATGACAAGAAACAAACCCTAGCATGTAATAATCTTATTCAAATCCCACCTTGAAGAACAAAGGAAAGAACTTGAACAAAACATAGAACCAAAAAGGAAATCATATAAACTTTAATCACATAATGTGACAGATGATATATGTGAGACACTAGCCAAAGTAACTATGAGCATGAAAAGGCCATGCCATAAAACCAAGCTGGCCAGTTGGTGGGTAGGTGGACCTACCTTTTAGCTAGGTAGTTTACGACCGTGCAATCAAGGAGCACCCTCCAAGTTCCCCTGGACTATAAAAGAGTCTAGACAAAGAAGTAAAATATGATACAATTTGCTATAGAGAATTGCATTCATCTCTATGACACTTAACACTAAGCCAAAGAGCGAAGAGGAATCACACTCAAAAGTTAAGATCTAAAGTTAAGGTGCACAGCTAAAAATGGTGTACAGCCAGCATTGTTCTCTCAATAATTGATGAAGTACTTCACCAAGAGAAAAATGTTTTCACCGTTATGCCATAATACTACAGGAAAATATCATATAAATCAGTAGTCAAACGAATGCTCTGCATGCTCTCCTCTTCTCGCACCGATTTAGTACATATCATCGCAGGTCTACTGTATACAGATTGTCTTTGTTAGATTACTTCTAATCATATTTCCTGGGAAAAACAAACCATCTCATCAAAGACTTTCTCTTGCTCGTGGCAACACCATTTTTTTACTAGAGATAACCTGATTAAACGTTGAAGAGATGGCCAAATTCTTTCCCTTATGCAATAAAAAATAGAAATGGTAGACTACCTCAAGTTGCAGTGTCAGTACAATCAAACCATATTGCGTCATTTTCTCCAGAGAGGAGGTATTGAGGGTATTCAGGATCTTCCAAATTGCTACAGGAAGACTGGAGGGTTCATACAAGCAGAACCATGTGAAAACTCAGGACACCATCATTGCAGCTGTTAGCTGGCACGTTTGGTTAGAATGCATCATAATTTTAACAAAGACAGCTAAAAATTGCATGCAGACTATTGACTGGATCATTGTGAGATCGTCTTTAGGACAAGAGATGGCACTAGAATGAGAGAGGTTGAGGTTGCACATAAGACTCGACTCTTCTACATTGGATCCGCTCCTTGTATGCATGGCTGGGGATTGACCTCCAGTCAGACAGGACTAGGTATACTTCGGTCGTTTCTTTTTATTCTTGTATTATTTATTTCTTGCTGTCTTTTCCTTCTTGTTCCTTTCGGTAATCTATTTCATTAACTAATATTCAATAAACTATGGGGTAACCGGATTATGCAGTCTATTTCCTCAAAAGAAAAAGTTTGCCTGCACCTGGACTACTAACAGTTCCCACATATTTGTTTGAGTACTCATTGGCTATGTTGGTATGTCCATCCTTCAAATACAATATGTAGCAGTTAACTGCCAATGCATTTTGATAAAGAAATAGTTTCTAATAATCCATGTTGCCTCCTTAAAATTTATGTCTAGAGCTTATTCAATTAATTAACAATCATTGACACCAGTTAAAAGAAATGTTCCTCGTTGGACAAGCGCAAAATTGTATTAGCTACTTCAGTTGCGCTTCTCATATCATTTGCATATGCTGATCATGGAATCACTAATGCACTTGATATGTAGCCCTGATTCCTGAATCAATATCACTTAACGCATTTGGCAAGATCAAATCACAGGACCTAAGCTCCAATATTTTCTGAAAGAAAAAGTTGTAGTTCTCCCTTTCTCAATTGTCCATTCACATATTACCCCTCTAAGATGACTTTACTTTTCTGGATAATGGCCGGTAATTGTGCACTGCCTCAACAATAGCCTTAACCAGTAATATTTGACCTGCTTTGGAAACTGGAACCTTCTATTCAAAGTTTCTCTTAGACCTACCAAAAATTTTGGAATCTCCGAAACTTCCATGTCGTGATCCATAAATATGTAAAGTTCCTCTTAGACCTACCAAAAAATTGGAAACGTCAAAACTTCCATTTCTTGATTGATAAATATGTATAGAAATTATAAGTCTATAATCAATCAACTCAATGACCAAACAATACATTCATGATCAATAAATATGAAATAAATTATTATAATAAGCAAATCAAATATTCATGCATAATATGATAATCACCAACCAAGAAGCAATTAATGCTTGGCCACTTCTCTTAATTCTCTTTTCTCCATTCACAAATTGACTTCTTCTAAGCTTACATGATTCTTAATTGTGTACTTATTCAACAATTAGCCAAGGATCTTTGACTGATTTAAGTTTTACGGCCCATCATCTACAGTTTGTTCTAAACTTGACAACGATTTACATAATCTTTAGAACTATTCTGCGAGAAATTTGTCTCAGGTTCTCTGTTGTGGCTTGACCACCCATACACTTGTTATTCCCAAAAATTTGTGGTCAGGTTCTCTTTTGAGATTTCCTTCCACTTCTGGCTTCTTCAATCCCAGCTCTTCCAATCCTGAAGTTCTGAATTTGTCCCACCTGACAGATCAAGGCCCTACAAACATAGTCTGCGCCAATGTTCAAGATATTGGATATCATGTTCATATCGGTTTGGGTTTTGAGATATTGGAGGTTGGATATCAGAGAATATATTGAAATATCATATATCGTTAAATATATTACATACTATATATACTAAATTTCCCAACAAATTCAAATTTCTAGACGTACTAAATGTTCTAAATGTCCTAAAAGGCTAAAACTAAGTAAATAACAAAAACATGTAACTTAACATGATAACATTGTAACAAAAAATTGCAAGTACAAACAAAAAAATCTAGTATTTTATCATATTTTATCAATATAAAAACCTACTAACCAGACCTAGTCGGACCCGAAAACTCTTTTTCACCTCTAATAGCCGATATTTTTATATATCGGGAGATATTGGCCGATATCATATTGACCGATATATCATATTGACCAAAATATCGGACGCTTTTTTTCAGAGAAGTGAGTGTCCCTTCCAGTCCACTTTCTACAAGAGTAGCATCAGCATCATTCACCATTGAAGACTACGGGTCTCTTTGATTCCAAATTACAACTCAGCTTTTTGAGTTATAACTCTAAAACTGACAAAAATTATGTTTGGATTGTTTCACTCGGAAAAGTGATTTCCAAAAGCAATGTTGTAAACTCCCTCGACCAGATTTCAGTAATTTAGGATTATTTTAGCTAATTAGAATTAGTGCAACTTTTTATTATTTATTTTGTTTACATATCCTATTGATTTGTGCACCTGTCCCTCACACAATTATTTAGGACATTACACTAGCTTTTATTCCCAAACAAAATTCACATACCTGCCCTAGACATGTTAGACTATTTTCCTGAATTTTGTGCAACTCCCAGATGCTTTATTTTGAGCCTCGTTTGAGACGCAAAAATATCGTTACAAACGTCCGTATTTATTTCCTATTTTATTTCTTGCTTTTTACCCATCTTTGTACCCCTAGAGATTGAGGCCCAACAGGCACATGTTTTACCTAAACAAAAATACGATAATATTCTACTTTGAATATACTACAATTAGTATATTGACACCGTAGAAAAATTATGGCCCTACCTGCCTCTAAATAATTAGAGAACACCGTGAGCAGTATTTATTAAATAATAAATACGAAGACCCGTATCACCCAGAAACCAGGCCCTATCCAGACTCACCCCCACCCTCTCAGGACCCTCCCACAGCTTTTCCCTCTCAATTCTGAGCATTTTAGTATTTTCTGGGAACAGGGTATTTTATCAGACAAATTGCGTAATTACGCAAAATACCAATTTTAGGACCTATTTGCAATTTACGAAAATTCAGGAATTTTTATGCAAATTTCCAGTGTGAGGTGGCATCACCTCATTGGCTGGTGAACATGAACCGTCCACGTGTCATGTGGGACCCACAAAATATCTAAAAAGGCTGCCAAGATATTTAAAACCCCAGAATGCCGCTAAACTTCCCCCTAATTACCCCCCATGCCACTCAACCCTAACCCTATAAATACCAGACCCCTCCCCCATGCAAACCCTACACCACCACCCTCAGCCCACAGAACCTCCGGCGAACTGCTCGCCACTCCCCTCCCCTTCCCTCCGACCACTGCCACCCCCTCCGGCCACCTCCTCCGCCGCCTAGAACCCCCGCAGCAACCAACCCGCCACCAACACCAACAACCGACTTCACCACCCGACCACCCCCAGCACCACCCTCCGCCACCGTGCACCACCGCCACCACCACCACCCGACTCGCCACCACCTCCTCCACTGTCCCGACCAACTCCCACCACCCCACGACCACCACTCCGGCCGCCCTCACCCCCGCAGTGCCCCGACCCCCTCTCCTCGACTGCACCACCACCCTCATCCCGACCGCCTCCAGTCACCACCATCGCCACCCCTGACCTCTGCCACCACCACCAGACGCCTCGCCACCCTCCCCTCCGTCGACCCATCCGCCTGCACCACCACCTCCGCCACCGCCACGGCCGCAGCAGCCCCCGCAAGCCCCCGCTGCTGCTGTTGCTGCTGACAGCAACAGCAACTGTGGCCGTCCCTCCGGCTAGCAACCGCCACCTCCGCCGTCGTCCTCCCGCCGGCGACGAGCCAAGGGTCCCACCTGTCAGACAGGTACAGTACCCCCCCCCCTAAAAATACGTATATAGGTATAATTTTATTTATGCATGTATATATGTATATATCTATGTATATATATGTATATATTTATATATATTAGTATATATATATATTAATATATATTATTATATGTAATTAATATTAATATTATAAATACTGTATATACAGTATATATATATATGTATTTATACTCCTGCATTTTTTTTCTTTTTATTATTATTATTTATATATACATATATGTATATATATATATATATATATATATATATATATATACTGTGTATATTATACAGTATACTATTGTATGTATATTATATATATTTTATTTTCTGTTTTATTATTTTTCCCTTTTATATATATATATATGTGTGTATATATATATATATATATATATATATATATATATATATATATATATTATTATTATATTATATATATATATATTATTATACTGTAAATATACAGTATATGTATATATGTAAATATATATGTATTTTCTTTTTCTTTCTTATATATATATATATATATATATATATATATATCTATATATATATATATATATATTTTTAGTTATGTATAGCATAATTATATGTATATATATATTATATATGTATATATATATTATATATGTATATATATATTTATATATGTTTTTCATTTTTATTATATGTAATTATATGTATATATATACTATATACTAATATATATGTATGTATATATTTCAATTTATGCATTTTTCTTTTCTTTCATATATATATATATATATATATATATGTAAATATATATGTAAATATATATATATATATATATCTATATATTATTGTATATATATAAATTAGTATATAAATATGTATATATATATATATATATTTCAAATTCCTGCATTTTTATTCTTTTCTTTTATATATATATATATATGTATATATGTAAATATATACATCTATATATATATCTATCTATTATTATATATATATATATATATTAGTATACATAAATATGTATATATATATATTTCAAATTCCTGCATTTTTATTCTTTTCTTTTATATATATATGTATATATGTAAATATATAAATCTATATATATATCTATCTATTATTATATATATATATTAGTATACATAAATATGTATGTATATATATATTTCAATTCCAGTTTTATTTTCTTTTTATATCCATATGTATTTATATAAAATATATCTATTATATATATATGCTATATAAATATATACATACTACTATATATACTATATCTATATGTATATATATATATACTCTATATATATATGAACCCTATATATATATATATATTGGCTTATGTGTATATATTTACATAAGTATATATATACTATATTATTATGCCTTTATTTAAATTATATTTACGAGACATGTACGTCTTAAACAGAAAACATCTCCAGCACAGTCAGTGACCCCCTGTCACCAGAACCCTCAGAACTGACTGTGAGACCAGGTTTCCAACACAATCAGGAAGTAGGCAAGTATACCTTGCCAAGTTTACTGTTTAAATACAAATATTGTTATATGTTATTGCTCCTGGATTTCATATGACTGTGAGTACCTGATATTGCCTCATGTACAGTCAACAGATACGTTGACACGTAGCATAATTAACTTAGTCTTTACAGACCTACCAACATCTGCGAGGGTATTCTAATATCCTCCTAAACTCTGTCACGGGAACACGCAACATGGTTGCAATACATATTGGGATACGATCTGCGTATTTGATTTGCTACCAGTACGTGTGACGTGCATCACGGCTTAGCTTAAAATCAGGAGAACTCAGAAATAATTACGACTTGGCATTAGTTACATTGGACGGGAAAGATAACTAGTAGACGTATGGGACACCCCCTCCTTGTATGTTTTACCTTCGTTCCATACTCCTCGGAGATGGACGATTGCAGAGTGCCCATGCGTCTGGGGGCATATGACACATATACTAGCCAGTCAACACGATTGGTGAATTAAGTCAGCATATGTCTGGCCTACACATTCTCATGCATACTACGAGGTCTTTACTTGCATTCACTTAGATGGTTAGCACCATGTATTTATTTATTCAGTATTTTCATACCTAGCATATTATTTTCCTGTATCTTGTTATGTCCCACTGAGGATCCAGATTTAGACGAGGCCTACTATCCCACGGTGTATGGCCCAGGACAGGAGACTAGACATGCCACAGAGGAAGAACTAGAGGAGACACCCTCAGAATCTACCTGATCCTAGAAGCTTGTTCACATGGAGATGGAGCTATTTTCCCTAGATAGACGATACTTTAGTCTATCCTATTTTCTGCTATTATTATCTTTTGTAGTGGGTTGTTCCCACAAGATGTGTAATATGACATTTTCAGACTCAGCATTATATATATTCAGCACTATTTCCTGATATTTCTGTGGATGAGATAGATTTACCTATATTAGACTTGTAGTATCATAGGACAGCGTAGCACGTTCCTTTGGGTCCATTAAATTGGATTAAACCCTTAGTGACGTGTCAGCTGACCAATGCCACGTGGCCTAGTTCCTTACATTTTGGGACTGGGGCGTGACATGGTTTTCGTGGTGGCCCATGCAGGTCTAGTTTATTGCTAGTGGTATGATGACATGCCCAGCAAGCCTGCAATAGGATAGAAATACTAGGTCTCATCCACACTGACTTCATCAAAAAAATTTGCATCCTGCTCGATTATCAATTATTAATTCCTTGTACTTTTCTAATTATTCTATTTTCTTTAGAAATATGGACATACCCTGAGGACATGCGATTGATGGGGCTGACCAAGTAACAGACCCCTCGCCCGATGTCCAAGGAACCCCGTCCACCCCGAGAGACCAATCCCCTAGAAGGATGCTGGTCTACCCACCAACCCCGTACATCCACCAGAATCCTGCCCAGACAGGAACACCAGCCCAGCATGAAGGGCAAACCTCCCAGGCCCCAACACCGCATGCACCACTGCCTCCACCTCCCGCCTTCCCTGCCCAGATGCCTCAGCTTGAGGGACAAACTCAAATGTTCCAGTTCCTCCAAGCTATGATGCAAACTCAATGGCAACAGACTGAAGCCCTGAGACAATCTCAGTGGGCAACAGACTAAGGCCTTGAGACAGACTTTGATGACGGCCTTAGAAAGAGCGACTGCCCCAGCACCAGCACCTGTCCAACCAGTGGACACAGTCCGAGGCTTCCGACAAATGAGCCCGAGAACCTTTAAAGGCAGCGAAACCCCAGAGGAGATTTCAGATTGGATCTCCAATACAGAAATGCTGCTGGAAGGCTCGCAACTTACCCCCGACCTGTGGATGACCACCGTAAGAGCTCAACTCTTAGGCAATGCCCATCACTGGTGGGAATCTATAGAGCGTAGCATCGGCAAAGATCAAACTTGGGAACAATTCTTGGAGCACTTCAATGCCAAGTACTTCCCTACAACAGTCCAAAATGTCCTATACTCCCAGTTCCTGCACCTGGAACAAGGGAACATGACTGTTGACGCCTACGACGCGGAGTTCAGCAGACTAAGTCGATTCGGTACCATCTTGATACCGAATGAGCTGGAGAAGGCCAAAAGATTCCACCACGGCCTCACCTGCGAGCTCCAGAGGTATACGACAACGCAGTCAAGGATCTCCTACGATGAGGTTCTTACAGAAGCGAGGGTGCAAGAAGCTATTGGCCGAGGAGCGAGACGCTCTAATCCAACCTTCCCGGCCAAAAACTAGCAAGGAGCAGGAGGCCCTATCCGTCGTCTACAAAATCAGACGCAGCAGACGACAGGGCCCTACCAGAAGAAGGAGCTCCCGACTTGTCACTATTGTGGCAAGAAGGGGCATTTTGCCAATGACTGCAGAAAGAAGAAAGGACTCTGCCTAATATGTGGAGCTAGCCAACATATGGCTAGGGACTGCCCGCAGTGCAGAGATGCAGTACCTCAGAACGGGCAGAAATCAGGAACACCAGCCCAAAAGATGCTACCCTCCACATATGGAGGATATCAGAAGGGAGCACCCCTGGCCACCCAGGAGAGCCAGTTCAAAGCCAGACAACAATCTGGAGGACAAAGGCATGGGCAGGCCTTTGCTTTAGCTGCAGTTGCCGAAGAACCCGAAGGTGAAACCATCACATGTACCATTTTAGTTGCATCATTACCTGCAACCGTATTATTTGATTCTGGCGCTACCATATCATTCGTATCTAGTAGTTTCGTAGCCATGCACAAACTAGTCACTTCCCCGCTACCCAAGTGCTGGAAAATTCTTACCGGAGGAGGTATTGTTCCAGTTACCAACATTATTGAAACATGTTCGGCAGTCGTTTGTAGTAGAGAGCTAAGAGCGCGATTTTTGGTACTCCCAATGCCAAATTTCGACGTCATCTTAGGCATGGACTAGTTGATCCAGAACAATGCTATCCTAGACTGCCGAAAGGGCAGTGTCACCTTTAGACCACCAGGACACCCGGAGTTCGAATACGTACGAGGTACAATCGAGCAAGGAATAGGCCAGACTCCTAAAGCTTACATGGCGATGGAGATAGAACCCCCAGCAATCGTTGCAGAATTCGAAGACGTTTTCCCGGAGGAGTTGCCAGGCCTACCGCCTGACAGAGAAGTAGAATTCACTATTGAGCTGATACCCGGAGCTGCACCGGTATCCTCAAATGTGTACCGACTGGCGAAGAAGGAGCTTGACGAGCTAAAGATACAACTTAAAGAATTGCAAATCAAGGGATTTGTTCGTCCTAGTGCATCACCCTGGGGAGCACCAGTGTTGTTTGTACCTAAGAAGGACGGGACATATCGCATGTGTATTGATTACAGAACCCTCAACGCTTTGACAATAAAAAACAAGTACCCCTTGCCGCGGATCGATGATCTGTTCGATCAACTGACAGGAGCGGTGGTATTCTCAAAGATAGACTTGAGATCAGGCTATCATCAGGTCAAAGTACGGAGAGAAGACATTCCAAAGACAGCATTCAGGACTCGCTATGGTCATTACGAGTTCCTGGTGATGCCTCTTGGACTGACTAATGCACCAGCCATATTTATGAACCTGATGAACAGAGTCTTCCACCAATATCTGGACCAGTTCGTGGTAGTCTTCATCGACGACATCTTGGTGTACTCAAAGAGCCACAAGGAGCACGAAGAGCACTTGAGACTAGTGCTAGAGACGCTGAGGCGGGAAAGCCTTTATGCTAAACTAAGCAAGTGCGAGTTCTTCCTTGATCGTGTCGCTTTTCTGGGATACGTGATCACAGGAGAAGGCATCTCGGTGGACCCAGCAAAGATCTCATCTGTGGAGACATGGCCAACCCCGACCAACGTCTCAGAGGTGAGAAGCTTTCTAGGACTTGCCGGATATTACCGGAGGTTCGTAGAAAACTTTGCAAGAATCGCGGAGCCAATTACCCGTCTTACCCGCAAGGATCAGGAGTTCATCTGGTCTGAGGAATGCCAGACAGCTTTCGACGAGTTGAAGAAGCGTCTGACTACTGCCCCCATTTTGACCATACCATCTGGATCCGGAGGTTTCGTAATCTATAGCGATGCATCCGAAAAAGGATTGGGTTGTGTCTTAATGCAACATGGGAAGGTTGTAGCTTATGCCTCAAGACAACTGAGGACTCATGAGAAGAATTACCCCACTCACGACTTGGAGCTTCCGCAGTCATCTTCGCCCTGAAGCTATGGAGACATTATCTATACGGCGAACGAGTGGAGATATTCACCGATCACAAGAGCCTGAAATACGTCTACACTCAGAAGGACCTGAACCTAAGACAAAGACGATGGCTCGAAGTGATGACGGATTTCGAAATCGATCTACAGTACCATCCAGGAAAGGCTAATGTAGTAGCTGATGCACTAAGCAGAAGACCCTCGGCATTCTTTATGATCACCCAACCAGGTCTGTTGAGAGATCTAGAAAAGTTGAGAATAAAGGTCATTATGCCAGGAATTGACGGCCAATTGTCAAACTACCAGCTACAATCAACATTGGTCGAAAGAATCAAAGCTACACTGCCAACAGATGCAAGATTTCAGAGGCTACGACAAAGAACCGAGGCTGGAATCCAGACAGGATGTCGCATACACGAAGATGGGACTCTAAGATGTGGAGAACGTCTTTATGTTCCAAATGGAGAACTTCGTGAAGAGCTGATGTCAGAAGTTCACAGCTCAACCTACTCTATACATCCAGGTGGCACAAAGATGTACAGAGATCTACGACAATACTACTGGTGGCATGGAATGAAGCGAGAGATAGCACGATTTGTGGCAAAATGCCTGGTGTGTCAGCAAGTCAAGGCTGAACATCAGAGATCTGCAGGTCTACTTCAACCCCTCCCAATACCCGAGTGGAAATGGGAACACATTACGATGGACTTTGTTACGGGATTCCCAAGAAGTCCTAGTGGTCGTAATGCTGTATGGGTGATCGTAGACAGACTCACAAAGGCTGCTCATTTCTTACCTTTCAGAGTCGGACAATCTACCGAAGTCTTGGCGGACATGTACATGAAGGAGATAGTGCGTATGCACGGAGTACCAGTCAGCATAGTGTCTGACAGAGATACGACGTTTACATCTTACTTTTGGCGAAGTATGCAAGAAAGTCTTGGTACCCGTCTTAAGTTCAGCACCTCGTACCATCCGCAGACAGATGGCCAATCAGAGCACACCATCCAGACGCTAGAAGATATGCTGAGAGCCTGCATGCTTGATTTCAGCGGATCATAGGAAGATCATTTACACCTGGTGAAGTTTTTCTACAACAATAGCTATCAAGCGAGCATTCAAATGGCTCCCTTTGAAGCTTTTTATGGCAGAAAATGTCGTTCCCCAGTATGTTGGAGCGATGTTGGCGAAAGACAGATCTTGGGACCAGAATTGGTTGTTCGTACGGTAGAGAAAGTAAAGAAGATACAAGGACACCTACGAGCTGCACAAGACAGACAGAAGCACTGGGCCAGCGTACATCGACGACCTCTAGAGTTCCAAGTGGGAGAGCATGTGTTCTTGAAGATCTCACCTACCAGAGGAACTATCAGATTTGGAGGAAGAGGAAAGTTGAGTCTAAGGTACATTGGACCCTTCGATGTACTAGAACGCATCGGAGAAGTTGCCTACAAGCTAACCTTACCTCAGACCTTGGAAGGAGTGCATGACGTCTTCCACGTATCTCAGCTAAGGAGGTACATTCCAGACCCGAGTCATGTACTGGACCATTCAGAGATCACCGTCGGCCCGAGCCTATCGTACCAGGAGTAACCTGTAGAGATCCTAGATCGTAGCGAGAAGGTGTTGCGAGGCCAGACTATCCCTCTAGTTCGTGTTGCATGGAGACATCATGCACCAGGTAAATCAACCTGGGAACGAGAAGAGAATATTCGACAACGTTTCCCCCATCTATTTCCAAACCAGGGTATGTCCTAATATTTCAAATCAATCTTTCATTCTCATTATATGTCTGTTTTTATTTCGAGGACGAAATATTCTAAGGAGGGTAGATTGTAAACTCCCTCGACCAGATTTCAGTAATTTAGAATTATTTTAGCTAATTAGAATTACTGCAACTTTTTATTATTTATTTTGTTTACATATCCTATTGATTTGTGCACCTGTCCCTCACACAATTATTTAGGACATTACACTAGCTTTTATTCCCAAACAAAATTCACATACCTGCCCTAGACATGTTAGACTATTTTCCTGAATTTTGTGCAACTCCCAGATGCTTTATTTTGAGCCTCGTTTGAGACGCAAAAATATCGTTACAAACGTCCGTATTTATTTTCTATTTTATTTCTTGCTCTTTACCCATCTCTGTACCCCTAGAGATTGAGGCCCAACAGGCACCTGTTTTACCTAAACAAAAATACGATAATATTCTACTTTGAATATACTACAATTAGTATATTGACACCGTAGAAAAATTATGGCCCTACCTGCCTCTAAATAATTAGAGAACACCGTGCGCAGTATTTATTAAATAATAAATACGATGACCCGTATCACCCAGAAACCAGGCCCTGCCCAGACTCACCCCCACCCCCTCAGGACCCTCCCACAGCTTTTCCCTCTCAATTCTGAGCATTTTAGTATTTTCTGGGAACAGGATATTTTATCAGACAAATTGCGTAATTACGCAAAATACCAATTTTAGGACCTATTTGCAATTTACGAAAATTTAGGAATTTTTATGCAAATTTCCAGTGTGAGGTGGCAACACCTCATTGGCTGGTGAACATGGACCGTCCACGTGTCATGTGGGACCCACAAAATATCTAAAAAGGCTGCCAAGATATTTAAAACCCCAGAATGCCCCTAAACTTTCCCCTAATTACCCCCCATGCCACTCAACCCTAACCCTATAAATACCCGACCCCTCCCCCATGCAAACCCTACACCACCACCCTCAGCCCACCTCCGGCCACCGAACCTCCGGCGAACTGCTCGCCACTCCCCTCCCCTTCCCTCCGACCACTGCCACCCCCTCCGGCCACCTCCTCCGCCGCCTAGAACCCCCGCAGCAACCAACTCGCCACCAACACCAACAACCGACTTCACCACCCGACCACCCCCAGCACCACCCTCCGCCACCGTGCACCACCGCCGCCACCACCACCCGACTCGCCACCACCTCCTCCACCGTCCCGACCAACTCCCACCGCCCCACGACCACCACTCTGGCCGCCCTCACCCCTGCAGTGCCCCGACCCCCTCTCCTCGACTGCACCAACACCCTCATCCCGACCGCCTCCAGTCACCACCACCGCCACCACTGACCTCCGCCGCCACCACCACCAGACGCCTCGCCACCCTCCCCTCCGTCGACCCATTCGCCTGCACCACCACCTCCGCCACCGCCACGGCCGCGGCAGCCCCAAGCCCCCGCTGCTGCTGTTGCTGCTGACAGCCACAGCAACTGTGGCCGTCCCTCCGGCCAGCCACCTCTGCCGTCGTCCTTCCGCCGGCAACTAGCCAAGGGTCCCACCTGTCAGACAAGTACAGTACCCCCCCCCTAAAAATACGTATATAGGTATAATTTTATTTATGCATGTATATATGTATATATCTATGTATATATATGTATATATTTATATATATTAGTATATATATATATATTAATATATATTATTATATGTAATTAATATTATATTAATATTAATATTATAAATACTGTATATACAGTATATATATATGTATTTATACTTCTGCATTTTTTTTCTTTTTATTATTATTATTTATATATACATATATGTATATATATATATATATATATATATATATATATATATATATTTTCTATATACTATTATATATATAATATATATTAATATACTGTGTATATTATACAGTATACTATTGTATGTATATTATATATATTTTATTTTCTGTTTTATTATTTTTCCCTTTTATATATATATATGTATATATATATATATATATATAATTATATATATATTTATGTATCTATATATTATTATACTGTAAATATACAGTATATGTATATATGTAAATATATATGTATTTTCTTTTTCTTTCTTATATATATATATATATATATATATATATATATATATATATATACATATATTTATTTATTTATTTATGTATAGCATAATTATATGTATATATATATATTATATATGTATATATATATATATTTATATATGCTTTTCATTTTTATTATATGTAATTATATGTATATATATACTATATACTAATATATATGTATATATATATTTCAATTTCTGCATTTTTCTTTTCTTTCATATATATATATATATATATATGTAAATATATATATCTATATATATATATCTATCTATATATTATTGTATATATATAAATTAGTATATAAATATGTATATATATATATTTCAAATTCCTGCATTTTTATTCTTTTCTTTTATATATATATGTAAATATATACATCTATATATATATCTATCTATTATTATATATATATATATATATTAGTATACATAAATATGTATATATATATATTTCAAATTCCTGCATTTTTATTCTTTTCTTTTATATATATATATATGTATATATGTAAATATATACATCTATATATATATCTATTATTATATATATATATATATTAGTATACATAAATATGTATGTATATATATATTTCAATTCCAGTTTTATTTTCTTTTTATATCTATATGTATTTATATAAAATATATCTATTATATATATATGCTATATAAATATATACATACTACTATATATACTATATCTATATGTATATATATATACTCTATATATATATGAACCCTATATATATATATATATATTGGTTTATGTGTATATATTTACTTAAGTATATATATACTATAATATTATGCCTTTATTTAAATTATATTTACGAGACATGTACGTCTTAAACAGAAAACATCTCCAGCACAGTCAGTGATCCCCTGTCACCAGAACCCTCAGAACTGACTGTGAGACCAGGTTTCCAACACAATCAGGAAGTAGGCAAGTATACCTTGCCAAGTTTACTGTTTAAATACAAATATTGTTATATGTTATTGCTCCTGAATTTCATATGACTGTGAGTACCTGATATTGCCTCATATACAGTCAACATATACGTTGACACGTAGCATAATTAACTTAGTCTTTACAGACCTACCAACATCTGCGAGGGTATTCTAATATCCTCCTAAACTCTGTCACGGGAACACGCAACATGGTTGCAATACATATTGGGATGCGATCTGCGTATTTGATTTGCTACCAGTACGTGTGACGTGCATCACGGCTTAGCTTAAAATCAGAAGAACTCAGGAATAATTACGACTTGGCATTAGTTACATTGGGCGGGAAAGATAACTAGTAGACGTATGGGACACCCCCTCCTTGTATGTTTTACCTTCGTTCCATACTCCTCGGAGATGGACGATTGCAGAGTGCCCATGCGTTTGGGGGCATATGACACATATACTAGCCAGTCAACACGATTGGTGAATTAAGTCAGCATATGTCTGGCCTACACATTCCCATGCGTACTACGAGGTCTTTACTTGCATTCACTTAGATGGTTAGCACCATGTATTTATTTATTCAGTATTTTCATACCTGGCATGTTATTTTCCTGTATCTTGTTATGTCCCACTGAGGACCTGGTTCCCTTCCAGATTTAGACGAGGCCTACTACTCCACGGTGTATGGCCCAGGACAGGAGACTAGGCATGCCACAGAGGAAGAACTAGGGAGACACCCTCAGAATCTACCTGATCCTAGAAGCTTGTTCACCTGGAGATGAGTTATTTTCCCTAGATAGACGATACTTTAGTCTATCCTATTTTCTGCTATTATTATCTTTTGTAGTGGGTTGTTCCCACAAGATGTGTAATATGACATTTTCAGACTCAGCATTATATATATTCATCACTATTTCCTGATATTTCTGTGGATGAGATAGATTTACCTATATTAGACTTGTAGTATTATAGGACAGCGTAGCACGTTCCTTTGGGTCCATTAAATTGGATTAAATCCTTAGTGACGTTTCAGCTGGCCAATGCCACGTGGCCTAGTTCCTTACATTTTGGGACTGGGGCGTGGCAAATGTCCAAAATCAGAGTTATAACTCTACTTTCCCAAAGCAAAAAAATGTTGCTTTCAGAGATGTGTTTACACATTCTCCCATGAACAGAGTCCACCCCCTACCCCCCCCCCCCTCCTCAACATTCACTCTCCTCGCTCACTTTTTCTTTTCTTTTCCTCTCTTCTCTTCCTCCCAGTCGGCTAGATTCTCGAGGACCTCGACCTCGACCGCCGCCTCGAGCTCGAGTTCGACCGCTCTCGCCTTCCTCGACCTCGACCACGACCGCGGCCTCGAGCTCGAGGACCTCGACCTCGTCTGCCGAGCTGCTCCACTCCTGAACTCCCATCTCCGACGCCATCTCCATCATTCGCTCCAACATCAGTCGCCACGGGCACATGCGCGGGTGGTGCAGTTGACGACGCCACGAGCCATCGGAAGCCACGGCCTGAGCCCTAGACGCCGAAGCTCCACCGCTCTCCTCTCCGGTCGTCATCGCTCCGCCTGAGCCCTAGACGCCGGAGTTGCGGGGGGCTCGGTGTAGCCGTCGGCTGTCACGGCCTCTCATTCGTGGTGCCGAGCTCGTCCACCAACCGCGTCATCCCATCGTCGACGAGGCCACCAGCGCAGCCACCACCGTCACAAACGAGCCGAGCTCCGGACACGGTTATAGAGACCGGGCACAGCTGGACACAGTTATGAAGAAACAAAATTATGGGCACAGGATATTCATAATAATTTTATTAAAAAACACTTTCTAAAAATTTTTACCAATCATAAATTTCAATTTTTTTTAAAAAAAATTATTTTCCAGATGAAAGTAACCAAACGCAAAGTCAAAATTTACAAACTCAGAAAACAACTTTATAACTTATTTTCATAAAATTGTTTTCAGAACAAAATTTCAGAAAGACTACTCAAACGGACCCTACAGCACTACATATGCAGCCTTAAAATTTATGAAATAACCATCATATGGCCTCTCCCATAGGAAATCGATTGTCTGGAATCCCTCAACGAACCAATTTCTTGTTTCAAATAGCCAGCTTTAAGAAACTGGAATTCAAATCAGGACTCCCTATAGCAGGTCCATATTGACCGATGTATCAGATTTTCTAAGTGTTAAGCATCAGTACAAAGAAGAGAGTTGATTCATTTCCGTTGATCACACTCTGTTTGACCAAAATATCAGCCGGTTATATATATATATATATATATATATATATATATATATATATATATATATGCGACAGAAATGTTGATTTAGGCCTTAATCCGCTATATTGACCATTATCTCCGATATCTATCACACTCGTCTGCATGGATGTATATCAAACTAAATTTTTACACAATCCCCGACCCACAATGAGCATTAGGTACCCGTAAGACGTCCTCCAAATTTATTTGGTAAGAGTACTTTGCATCCAACAAATTCTAATTCAGCCTTATAGCTGCTGATCAAACCCTTATACTATGACCTGCTATCCTCTCCTTGTTATTGCCACACAAGTTTCCTCTATGTTATTCTACTCAGCATTCATAACATCTGAATATGATACTCTTTCCAGTAGTCTTATAAAGGTCTTTTGCCGTCGATCAATCATCGTTGTGTTAATTAGTAGATACAAACAGAAACTACTATGATCCGTAAGCAAATCAATCAATATGAAGAACAGACATTCATTACTTAAAAAGTAACATGACAACAGGGTTGAGACAGCAAAAGCAAACAATGTACGTAAATTATATAAAGCTGTCAATGCAAATAACAGTGTAAACTAATGACCAGATTTGATGGAGCACAGACCTTCCATGAAGCTGTAGTTCAAAGCAGACCTCTTCGCCTCTTGTAATCACTGACGGTCAAAGTTAAAGCATGCCTCCTACCATCATTGTCCGGCACCTTACGCCCAATGGTGGCTTCAATCCTCTGCTTTCTTGCCATGAAGCCCGCCTGCACCCCCTGAGGACCCCCAAACTTCTTGAGCCCAGCCAGAGTAATAGGCAGCTCGAAATTGTGCAGTGTGTTCGACTCTGTTCCCTGGTCAACCGGTGCGCTTGTGTCTACCAACTTGCCTGCGCCTGCTGCTGCTTCCAAAGCTGCAGCTGTTGCCGCTAAACCAGCATCCGTCCCTGTCACTGATCCCACCACATTCCCATCCCCTGTAACCACAGCTGTAGCCTCAGTATCCCCACCATTCGCATCTGCTTCAGTCCCATTTTCTCCTCCTGCCTTCGACACATAGTAATTTGTCGACCTCGTCCACCTCCTTGAGAAGGGATCATACCCTGCCTCCCCAGCCTTCAAGCTGGTGTTGACCGGCTTCATCTCCGAGGCATTCTTAAAGTTCTCGGCTCGGTTTTTTCTATTCATCTCTGCCAGCCTCACCGCCTTAGAATCCTTCTGCTTGGACTTCCTGGAAATTTCCTCCAACTCCTTAAACCTGTTCCGGATCCTTTCCATCTCAGACTCATCTCTTCGGCTCTCTGCAACTAGCATCTCCATCCTCAACCGATCCTTCTCCGCGGCAATGTTCAAAGGCCTCGTCGATGCCGACTTCTTCTCCTGCAGCATCTGCTTCACAGTGGCAGCCGAGTACACAAAACTGTTGATCTTCTTCTGGATCTCCTCCTTCTTCTCATTCACCTCCTTAAGCCCCAACATCCGGCCACCGCTCCGTTCGACCTCCCTGACCCAATCGTTGTACTCCTCCTCCAGTGGTGAACTGTCCGAAACCATCGCCATCTGCCACCTTGCCGCGGATGCCTCGTTGCCCCATATGCAGTTCAGCCACTTGTACGTGGTCCGATTCTCCAGCTTGTAATGCCTGTCGGGGTCCGTGGCATCGACGTTCTTAACCATACACAGCCTGTATATCGACTTCCCGGACCGTGTCTTCCCGATCCCCACACGCACAAAGCACCCGACAATGAGCTCCTCAAAGAAGGGCTCCATGAACCACTTGGCCAGCTTCGACCGGCGGATTGTGATGGCTTTAATATCCTCGTACTTCAGAGTCTCCGATTTTGAATACTCGTCCGAGCTGTCTCCGGACTTGTTCTCCCCGTCGTCCGCCTTGCTCTCGCCCTCGCTCTCGCTGGAGTCGGGGGCCGGGAGGGGGACCCGGTGGTGCTTCACGGGGGTGGAGTCTTTACCTCCTGCGGGGGCGCCGCCCCCGTCCCTCATCTTCCGGTACGCCTCGGGGTCTTGCTGCTTCATCCGCTTGGCGCGCAGCTCGTTCAGCGCATCGCTCTTCGCAGCCGTGGTCTTGTCGGAGCGGAGGGAGGACCGGCCGCGGATGGGCGGAGGGGGAGGGGAGGAGTTCGGCCTGCGCCGCGACGACGATGAAGACCTGACCTCGGTCTTGGACGAGGTCTCCCTCGCCTTCTTCTTGAGGCGGTAGTCGTCGATCTTGGTGCTGCGCTCGGCGAGGATCATCTCGCGATCGAGCTCGGACAACTTGCCGAGCTCCTCCTTGTCCTCGTCGCCCTTGTAGAGGTCGCTTCCTATGGAAAGGGCGCTGTCGGAATCGTCATCGTCGGCTCCCCCTCCGCGTGGCCGATCCTCGTCGTCGTCGTCGTCCGACCATTGGTCCTTCTCGGGAGGGGGGTCGATGCGCTTCTTGACGGGGACGGGCGGGTTGCGGGCGGAGGAGGAGAAGTTGCGGTCGTCCTCGGAGTCGTCGGAGGAATGGGGGGGAGGGGGGCGAGACTGGCCGCTCTTCCGGCCGCCGGATCCTCCTCCGGTTCGGCCAGCAGCTTGCAGGAGGAGGTTCTCTAGGTCCGCCATTGACGGAGAGAGAAGATCCCAATTCGAAAACCCTAATTTGCAGTGGAGAAGAAGAAGAAAGTTGAGATCTTGTAATTGGGAACTGATGAAACCCTAACCCTAAAATAAGTTGGCTGCGTATATTACGTGAAGGGCTGAGATAGGGATTGGGGAAGAAGAAGAGTGCAGTGGAATGAAATTTATAACTTGGGCTGAAAGTGGATCGGGAAATGTAGTAGCTATGCCCAATTGCGAAACGGGTCGGAATCGGGTCGCTATCCACGATAGTTCGTCGTACCAATTGACACTTCTCCAAATACATTGTTAGGAACACGTGCGTTTCGATACCACGTGTTGGACGCATTACGAAAGTATTTTGCCAACTCACCTGAGATGATCAAACCAATCTACGAACACCAAGCACAGATAAAGACAAGTATATGGCGGTAACTACGTCACCTGGACAAATTTTAACTTTTATAACTCAGATAAAATTACAAAATTGCAAAAACTAATGTTGAAACCCTTTATCCTAATAGGTTCAACTCTCTTACCACATTCAAGAAGAAAGACAGAAGATTGCAATTGAAATCACTCATTAACCCGTAACAATTTTTCTAACCGAAGTTGACGACTCCTCGATTAGATCTCCTTCTTCCTTCTGTCTTGGATGACGAAGTCCTAAGAGCAAAGCACGAGCTTTCTCTTAGATTTCCTGTGGACGAGCACCATGAATCTCCAACTTGTGCTTCTTTTTTTGTGCCTCCATCCTCCTCCCTATTTATAGGATGAGAAACATATTTTAGGGTTAGGAAACCCTAAAAATAGCCAACCATAAGATCCAGCCATCCACTAGCATCCCACGGTCCAAAATATAACCTAAAAACTCCAAAATCTGAGCAGCCACCGCCGACACCGAACTCGAACCAACTTCGGTTTTGAGGTTCTAGAACACCACACCGAGTTCGGCGCAAACTCGGGCAGGGACCGAGTTCGGACTGAACTCTGCCCCCTTCAGCAGACTTGATTCCCAACAATCTCCTCCTCCAGTCTGATAAGAGGTGTTGGCTCCATGACTCCTCAACTGGACTCCATGCTTGTCGTCCCACGACAGAAATCCTGCCCCCCCCATACCACCGATCTCCGATCCCCTGAGTTGCTTTGCATCTTCCGTCATCTTCAGCTCCTCGACCATCACATCGATGCTAGCTGTCATGCGTAGCACCTCCTGCACCACTGGGATCCTGCCGATATCGATGACACGGCCAAGACCGAAGTCCCTGACGATCATCCTCACCGTGAGTATTGGTTGCCTGTCCCCGACTTCCGTCTTCCACCTAAACGTATTAACATTCCGACGAGCTTTTTCACCCTTGGCTGGCCCAACCAAGCGGACGGTACAATTCTCCCGAGATTCGAACTCCTGAATCTGCCCACCTTCGTGTCCGAACCTGAAGCTCCCCCATACACATGCGTCCTTGAGCAGAACATCGCGCACTGTGCATGTCGTCGTTGACCCATAGCTTCCCTTGAACTGTGTGAATGATGATGCTCCCGCCTCAGATTGAGTTTGCTGCAAACCTTAATCTCCTTCTTGGCCTCGAACTGCTGAAACCAATATCGCTCCGTGAAGCTTTGGCAAACCACCCGTCGCCAAAACCGGATCTGTGGAACAACCCCCACCTGGAGACCGACCAGCTATCATGGGACCGACAGACTAACCCTCAATCTTTGACTCATCACCATTCGTCGCTTTGTCTCGACGAACCGAATCCTTTGTATCCCTCAATGTATCTTGAAGCCCCTCCAAGACAAGTTTTTGATGATCCATCTCCTGTCAAATATCCCTCGAGCCTCCATCCGGTGTCTGTGGCATGCCTGTACACCTCAGCAGCTTGAGCCTGTATATGCCACAACACAAATCTCCTCGAGCCAACTACAGGGAACCCTTCGTAAGCATCTAATCTTTGTCCCCAAACAAACTGCAACAGCCATCATTTGCCAGCCTCCATATCGAAACTAAGTTATAGCGCAAACTCAGTACATGTCGCAAATACTTGAAAACGAGCTTCTCACCAAGTTTCATTGTCAAGTGCACATCACTAATGCCTACAACTGCAGTCGTCCCCTTGTTGTCCATCTTCATACGTCCAATCCTGCCACCGCGGTATGACGTGAAGATCCTCCTATATGGAGTAACGTGATACGATGCCCCCGTGTCCATGACCCAGTCATCATCATGACAAATGCCACAAGGTTCCTCTGTGTCGGTTGTTACGATGATGAGATCTCCCATAGCCGTGAGATTCTTTCGATCGTCCTTACCTTTGGCCTTCTCAGCTTTGAGCTTCATGCAGTTCCTCTTGATATGACCCATTTTGCCACAGTGATAGCAACCCTCCTTGCGGTCCACAATCGCAAGATCCCGAGAACTCTCCTATGTCCTCGCCTGTGACTTGGGTCTTTCCTTCCCGTAAGAAGTCACCAGAGCGGACTCCTCCGACGATTCCACTTGCTTACGCCGGATCTCCTCATTCAACAAACTGCTTTTGACTGCCTCCAACGTGACAACTCCATCAGGAGCAAAGTTGCTCACCGACACTACCAATATCTTCTAGCTTTTTCGACAGAGAACTCAAAAGCAGAAGGGCTTGAAGATCATCCTCAATCACCATCTTCATCGCAAACAGCTGATTGATGATGCCATGAACCTCGTTCAGATATTGTGCCACCGGTGCACCCTCCGTGTACTTCGAGTTGATGAGTTGGCAAATCAGAAATGCCTTGTTGCCAGCCGTCTTCCTTTCGTATAGCGAATGCAGCTTCTCCCACAATACTTTTGCAGAACTCTCCATGGACACGTGGTAAAATACCGAGTCTTTCAACCATTGGCGGATGAATCAAACAGCCTTCCGATCCAGTCATTTTCAGACATTAGTACCTTTGTCCGTCAACTTTGCATTGTCGCCCTCCAATGGACTATTCAAGTCCTTGCACCAGAGTAGATCCTCCATCCTTGGCTTCCAAATCGCCTAGTTTTCCCCTGTAAGGGTGATCATACGAGTGTTCATTTGCTCCGTAGACATAGTTTCACCTTCCCTCTCGAGAAGAACCTGGCTTTGATACCACGTGTTGGGAACATGTGCGCTCTGATACCACATATTGGTCGCGCAGCGGAAGAAGCGCTTTGCCAACCAACCTAAGATAACCAACCAATCTACGAACACCAAGCACAGATGAAGATAATTATATAGCGGTGACTACGTCGCTTGGACAAATCTGACCCTTTATAACTCAGATGAAATTACAAGAGTACAAAAAACTAATGTTGAAACCCTTTGCACTAATATGTTCAACCCCCTCACCACACTCAAGAAAAAAGACAGAAGATTATAATTGAAATCACTCACCAATCCGTAGCAATCTCCCTAACCGAAGTTGATGACTCATTGATTAGATCTCCTTTTTTCTTCTGTCTTGGATGTCGAAGTCCTAAGAATAAAGCATGGGCTTTCTCTTAGATTTTTTATAGACGAGCACCCTGAATCTCCAACTTATGCTTCTTTATTTGTGCCTCCACCCTATTCCATATTTATAGGATGAGAAACCTATTTTGGGGGTTAGAAAACCTAAAAAAGCCAACCATATGATCCAACCATCTACTAGCATCCAACGGTCCAAAATATAACCTAAAAACTCCAAAACCCGAGCAGTTGTCACGTTCCGATCCTGAAGGTCCCGATAATGCCCCCGCCGGGCACAAATTACGGTGCCTCGGTGCTCCCGTGGGGCGTATAGTCGTTTGCCATCGGAACGTGATGTCGTACGAGCCTGGGATTGCTCTGCACAAGGCAACATCGTTAAAGTTGTGGCTATCATCGATTCGATCGAGTATGCAATGGAGAGACAGTGTTGCAAACAATAATCCATCTGAGTATACGGGATAAATATCAAGGCACGAGGTTCTCTAAATACAATGGCGTTGTTCCATATATTATGTCCCTCTATACAAAAGCAGCTCAAAGCAATTAGGGCTGAGCAAAAATCGGTTTAAAACCGAAAACCGGACCGAACCGAACCGAGTTAGCAATTCGGTTCGGGTCCAAAAAGTTTCGGGTCGGGTTTGGTTATCAAAAACCAAAAGTTCGGTTAACGGGTCGGTGATCGGTTATTGGCTTTCGATTTCGGTTTAAAATCGAAACCAATTTGCAATGTAAATTGACAACTATACCATTAACCCAAACCTAAGTATATATAGTAAAAACTCTCTCTCTCCTCTCATTCTCACAACCCTAACCGAGTCTCTCAGTCTGCCGACCGCCGCTCTCTAATGTCTAAACCCCTCTGCTCTGCCCTGAGTGCCCTCTCTGCCGGCTTTGAGACTCTGTCTGTGTCTCCTCTTTCGTCTTCACCGCATCCCCTCTTGGCCTCTGACTGACTCTGAGTCTCCTCTTCAGTCTCTCCAACTCCATCTAACCTAGATCTGACACATCGTCTCTCTCGATCTAACCTTGATCTGTCCAGATCTAAGATCTAACCTAGATCTGGTAAAAAATTACCCTAATTTTTTTTAAAATATTTATTTATTTATTTTTATTTTTTCTAATTTTTTGTTATTTTCTTGTTTCATCTTTGGTGCAGGGCTTGATACGTCTCTAAATCTAAGATCTAACCTAGATCTGGTAAAAAATTACCCTGATCTAAGATCTAACCTAGATTTGGTGCAGGGCTTGGTACGTTTTAATTTTATTTTGCCATTATCTTGCTGTTAGACTGTTAGACTGTTAGTTGTATACATACCTACATTATCTTGCTGTTAGACTGTTAGTTACTAGTGAGTACTGAGTATGCTTATGTTAATTGTAACCCTGTTACCAGCAGAAGCAGTAACTAACAGCAAGTCACTACTCATTCACTGTAAGTAACCCTGTTACCTGGCCCCTATTCGAAAAAAATGATTATGTCTAATTGATAGAATGTTAGTTACTAGTGAGTACTGAGTATGCTTATGTTAATTGTTTCTAGTGAGTACTGAGTATGCTTATGTTAATTATTTCCTGCCAAAAAAAATGTCTAATTGATAATTGTTTCCTGCTTCTAGTGAGTAGTGAGTACTGAGTATGCTTACCATACCTACATTATCTTGCTGTTAGACTGTTAGTTACTAGTGACTAGTGAGTACTGAGTATGCTTATGTTAATTGTTTCCTGCCAAAAAAAAAATGCAGGTTTGCAAAAAAATTGATATTCTTTTACATTTTGGTACTTTGAACTTTGAAGAGTAAAGATTATGTCTAATTGATAATTTTTGTACATCTGTTATTTGTATTTTGGTAATTTGAAGAGTAACTCAGTAAAGATTATTTACAGGGTTGGTACACTTTGATTAGTTTTTATACATTTTGACCTAATATATGTATATCTGTGTTGCACTCTGTGAGTCTATAATAGGACTATCTTTATCTGCATTTTGCACTATGATTCTGCTATTCTATTTCTGGCACATTGATATTTGATTAGTGAATAGTGACTAAGATACTGCATTTTGTGAGTCTGTAATGGGACTATCTTTATCTGCATTCTGCACTATGATTCTGCTATTCTATTTCTGGCACATTGATATTTGATTAGTGAATAGTGACTAAGATACTGCATTTTGTCTTAATATATTTATACACTGCAATACTGCATAGTACATCTGTTATTTGCATTTTTGGTACACTGCAATACTAAGACACTGCAATACTGCACACTGCAATACTGCAATACTGCATAGTGCATCTGTTAGTGACTGCCACTTATTTTTGGTACACTGCAATACTAAGACACTGCAATACTGCACACTGCAATACTGCATAGTGCATCTGTTAGTGACTGACACTTATTTTTGGTATACTGCAATACTGCACACTGCAATACTGCATAGTGCATCTGTTAGTGACTGACACTTATTTTTGGTACACTGCAATACTAAGACACTGCAATACTGCACACTGCAATACTGCAATACTAACACTGCAATACTGCACACTGCAATACTGCAATACTGCATAGTGCATACTACAATACTGCATAGTGCACACTGCAATACTGTAATACTGCAAAAGATTATTTGCATTTTGGGTACATCATTGAATATGCAGTCATGCAGGGTTGGTACACTTTGATTTATTTTTATACATTTTGACCTAATTATATGTATATTCTTCACTTTGAAGACACTGTATTAGTGTATTTTGGAGATGATATTCTGTGATTGTGTTTTTATACATTTTGACCTAATATATGTATATTCTGTGATTGTGTTGCACATTGATTTATTTTGTCTAAGACACTGCTTTTTGGTACATCATTGCTTTTTGGTACCTCGGTGAGTTTGTGACTTACACTGCATAGTGCATTGACATTCTGCATTTTGACTTAATATATCTTTATACTGCATTCTGTAGTCTGCAGTCTGCACTCTAATTCTTCACATTCATTAGTAGGTCAGTGACTAAGACACTGTATTTTGGTACATTATTGAATTTTTTTTATTCTGGCACATTGATTCTGCATTCTGTGATTGTGTTGCACATTGATTTATTTTGTCTAAGACACTGCTTTTTGGTACATCATTGCAAACTACATTCCAGTATTTGTATATTCCCACAATCTACATAAATGTGTCAATAGTGAAACTCAGTGAGTTTGTGACTTACACTGCATAGTGCATTGACATTCTGTATTTTGACTTAATATATCTTTACACTGCATTCTGCAGTCTGCAGTCTGCACTCTAATTCTTCACAGCTGCTGCTTGTATCTAATCTGATTTTGCATTCTGCATTCTGTGAGTCTGTAATAGGACTATACCTATCTGCAATCTGATTCTGCATTCTGTCCTGGCACATTGAGACACTGCATTTTGGACTAGTAGTGACTAAGGGCTATTTATATAGGTTGGAATTGGGTAAGGGTTAGGTAGCATAGCTATAGGTAACTTAGGTTACTCATAAATGTGTGATGTTTAATAGGTGTAGCACCAACCCAATCAATGGCAACAACTTCATATTCATGCAATGTGCGTATTTCTTAATTTTTGGACTAAATTTTGTTATTTATATTTCATATATTCAAAGTACAAATTTATTGTTTTAGATGTCGCAAGAAGGTGATCATCAAACACCAACTAGTTCTCAAGCCACAAATGAGCCTCTCCCTGTATCTAATCTAATTTGAAGCTTCCGGTTTCAAGAAAACCTTCGAAGGAAAGAGCTCCGCATTGGAAAGATTTTAAAAAATTTCTTGACCTGGATGGTCGTCCAAAGGCCAAGTTGCAACCATTGCGGAAAAGAATATCATTGCCATAGTAAGCTAAATGGGACTACTAGTGTAAAAACCCACTGGAATGCATGTCCATTGAATCCAAAGAATCATGAACCTAGTCAAACAATACTCAACTTGCAATTAATTACAAAGGACAAGCAAATATTAACTAGTTGGAAATTTAATCAAAATGAGGTGAGAAAGGCCTTGACATATAATTATCGTTGATGAGCTTCCGTTTCGATTTATGGAGTGTGAGGGCTTTAAAAACTTTATTAATGTGGCGTGTCCTAGCTTTCGTATTCCGTCTAGATGGACAGTGGCTCGGGATTTTTATGATATTTACTCTATTAAAAAGAGTAAGTTCAAAACATATTTGAAAGAGTCCAAGCAAATGATTTGTCTTACAACGGATACTTGGACATCGTTACAAAAAATCAATTATATGTGTCTTATGACACATTATATAAACGATGATTGGGAGTTGAAGAAAAAAATTATAAACTTTTGTCCAATTTCAAGTCATAAAGATGAGGCCATCGGGAAAGCGGTAGAGAAGTGCTTGCTAGAGTGGGGCATTGATAGAATATTCACTATCACGGTAGACAATGCAAGTTCCAATGATGTTGCTATTTCTTATTTAAGCAAGAAAATTCAGAATTGGGGAAATGGCATTCTACAATGCAAATATTTACACATGCGATGCATTGCATATCATTAATCTAGTTGTGGTTGACGGCTTAAAATTGATGTCTCCATCGGTTGCTCGTGTTCAAAATACGGTGAGATATGTGAGACATTCTCCTAGTCGATTTCAAAAGTTCAAGGAGTGTGTTGAAGCCGAAAAGATACAAAGCAAAAAAAATGTTGTGTCTTGATGTGAGCACCCATTGGAACTCTACATTTTTGATGTTGAACACGGCGCAAAAGTTTGAAAGTGCTTTTGAGAGATTCGCCGGACAAGATCCATGGTTCAAACTAGAACTAGCAGTGAATGGTGGGTTTCCTACCGAGGACGATTGGGCTAATGCAAGAAGAATGTGCACTTTCTTAGAACACTTTTATGAACTTACTTTGCGTATCTCGGGATCCTTATATGTCACTTGCAATAATTTCTTTGACGAAATCACATCCATTGATATTCTTTTGCGTACTTCAAGGGAGAGTGATGACTTTGACTTATCTCTCATGGCCGACAAAATGAGAGAAAAATATCAAAAGTATTGGGGGGACATTGAGAAAATGAATATGGTGATATTTATTGCACAAATTCTTGATCCTCGACATAAGTTGGAATACGTGGAATATGCTTTTGATCATCTCTATGGTCCGGAGAAGAGCGATTCCATGAAAAAGAAAGTAAAAAGTGTTGCGTACTCCATGTTCAATGAGTACAAAAACATAAGCTCTTCTCAAAGTGGTGGTGTTGATACTAATAGTGAAAGAGTTGAACCTTCTTGTGCAAATCAACCGGTGCACAACTTGCAATTGAAGAAGTTTATGAAAGCTCAATTCAAGAAACATAAGATGGAATTGGGTGGTGGTGATACTAAATTGGAGTTTGATCGATATTTAGATGAGAGCACGGTAGATGATGATGATGATGAGAATGGTGATGAGTTTAATATTTTGGGATGGTGGAAGCTTAATTCTCCCCGTTTTCCGATCCTTTCGAAGATGGCTCGGGATGTGTTGGTCGTTCCCATATCTACCGTGGCGTCCGAGTCCGCTTTTAGTACGGGTGGTCGTGTGCTTGATTCATATAGGAACTCCTTGACTCCAAAAATAGTTCAAGCTCTTATTTGTTGTCAAGATTGGTTACGTAGGCCTTCTGATCGACCTATAGTATCTATTGTTGAAGAGGAGTTTGAAGACGTGTATAAAGTTGAAATGGGTAATTTTTTTTCTTATTTAGCGGGAACTTTTTTCTATTGTATCTTTTATTGTGTGTTTTAACTTCTTACTTGTTTTAACTTTTTCATTTAGATTTGGGTAAGTTGACGGTGGAATCAATATCAACGTCAACAAGCGAGGTTTGATTAATTCTGGTCTTTAAATTTGGACTTTTGGAGGGATATTTGGGAACACAAACTTTTAGTTGGAAACTTGGAAGATAATGTGTAATATTTTTGGATACCTGTTAGGCTCTTACTGGCTTACTGCTGCTATTTTCTTGATGTTCTCATCTTTTCTGACTTGCTGTTAGTTGCTGCTTCTGCTGACTACTGTTATTGCTTGTTATATAATATATACTACCTGTTACTTGCTGACTTGCTGTTAGTTACTGCTGCTGCTAACTGCTGTTATTGCTTGTTATATAATATCTACTACCTGTTACTTGCTGACTTTCTGTTAGTTACTGCTTCTGCTGACTTGCTGTTAGTTACTGCTTCTGCTGACTTGCTGTTATTGCTAGGAGCTTTGTTGCTTCTGTTGTTATTTCTGCCTCTGTAGTTATTTCTGGGAGCTTTATAGCTTTATTGCTGGGAGCTTCTGTTGTTATTTCTGTTGTTATTTCTTCTTGTTGTAGGTGCATAAAATGAAGCCACTGGCGAGGCATAAAATGCAGCCATTGGTGACAGACAATGGCGTGGCATAAAATACAGCCATTTGGTAAATCTATGATGCTAGTTTATTTAGTCTTTTCTTGAGAAATTTACTAACATATTACATGATAAAGTGGCAATGATGATGATGGCTTGAGAATAGGAGAACTGATACTACATGGCATCAAACAATGATGCAAAAATGAGCCTTATCTGAGCCACAACTTAGTTTTTTTTCTTTTTCTTCTTCTTTTTATTGTGTTGTCCAGGTCCTCCGGGATAATCTAGGACTTGATGATGATGACTTGTTTATGAAGAGAACTATGCATTTGAACGGTTTAACTTGCGAACTCTTGTTACTAGCAACTGACAAGGTAGTTATAAACTTATAAATACACTTTTTAAATACAGTTTGATATCTGTAGGCTGCATATATGTTTGGTATATTTATTTCATTGTGTTGTTGTTCTTCAGGGGAAGATATGGGATTCAGTGAGATGACTCAGATGAGCACCAGTTTGAAATTAGAGGGCTTAGGAATTAAATCTCAGCTGCATTTCATTGTTGTAATTTTTTTTATCTAAACTGAAAACAAGATTTCATTTGTTTTGTGTGTACATTTTGTTGTGTGTACATTTTTAATTTTTTTGTACAATCTCAAAACTGGCACTATGTGTGACTGTGTAGTCTAGTGTGTACATTTTGTTTTGTTATAATTTTTTGCTTCAAATTTTTTTTAATTGAAATTTGGTTTGTATATTTGATTGCCCAGGTTGGGTTTAAAGTTATTTGTTGTAAAATGGGCCAAACAACAATATATTGGATGGGCCAAGGATAATTTTATTAGTTGGGCCGTTCAATTAGTTTATTTTGTTCGTTGTAAAATGAAGCATCCCGGCCCATTACACAAAGGCCTATAAACCGAATAATTAAAATAACCGAACCGGAATTTTTCGGTTCGGTTTATTTCGATTTTGAAATATTGCGGTTCGGTTCGGTTCTTCAATAGGTCGGTTCGGTTTTTAATAATGCGGTCTGGTTTGGACCGAACCGAACCGTTGCTCACCCCTAAAAGCAATCGATACGGCTCCAGGCATCGACACTAGATTTTTGGGACCTGGGGATGAGGCACGCCTATCGCTTCCTCGGACGATCCAGTACCTGCGAACATGTTAGAGAAAGTACTGGTGAGTTTGAAATCAACGAACAGAAGCAACATTTTCTAAAATCAATACTAAGTAATCATGTGATAAAATATTATATTACTAGTAATCTTTCTAGTTTTACCTATGTTCGTTACATGCAACACAGGAACGGAGTCATATTACTTCTTTTGGAAATATCTTTTGAAAACAAAGTTCATGTTTGATTCATTCAAGCATACAAGGTAAGCCGATTATTCTACTATCAGGGTGTGCACAAAGTATCTCGTTAGTTATATCCAAAGACTCTAGGAACAATACACCATCTAGGAACTATTCTTCTATCAAGCAAACAAGATAAACTATCTATATGCTTTCGGTCCCCGAGAAACTCAGGATCAGTAGTTGTAATTCAGCTAACCAATGACTCTTTTAACTGATGCTATTAGCAGTTGTGACTCATGGTTGCTCTTCACTAACATTATAGTAGCCGGGACCAAGGTTCAGCTCTTCACTAATAGCCATTGTCCGACCGATGCGAATGCATGAAACACTATCATATAAACTCTATGATGCAAATAAAATAAACAAGCAAACCATCTATCTCTTCTCTTCTATCTCTATACGGACTGGCCGCCCTCTCTGAACAAGTTCAAGCACGATGTGGTTCTATCAAAACATAAGCGATATGAAAACATGTTCAAGCAATCTCTTACTCTTCTTATTAGCATGGCAGTGTTCTCTATTGACAAGCATTCAAGTTCTAGCTAAGCATGCAGTTCTATTATTCCTGCAACAGAAACAATAATCTTCTTCGCAACAGGCATTATAAAACTTAGATTCATTATTAAGGCGTGCAAGAATCAGAGAACGAAGTTTTTGCCCACTCACCTAGATCATTCATCTTCTGATTCAACAAGGATCTCTTAAAAAAGATATCATTTTTGAGTCAGCAAATCGATATCTCTTATACATAGTGCCGACGCGGAGCGGGACACTACATACTTATCCACCAAGAAAGAGTTTCGTCCTCAAAACTCAAGGAGAAACTTTTCAATATCCAGAGCAGCGATAGTCCTCATCCCTCACCATCCTCAATCAAAAACTCTAGCAAACCACAAGCACGAAAGCATAACTCTCAAGCAACAAATCAAATCCAGAAAACTTTTGCACAACTTTGAGAATATCTATGGACTTATTGTATGGAACGTTCAATTCAATAACGATATCAATACACAAGGAATCATCATCTAGAAACAACAGCGATATCGGCGTAAGGCCAGAGGATCGAGTTGCTCTGATACCATTATGTCACGTCCAATCACCGCACATCGGTGCTTCTACGGGGCGTATAGTCGTTTACCATCAGGACGTGATGCCGTGCGAGCCTGGGGATGCGCCCGTACAAGGCAACATCGTTAAAGTTGTGGCTATCATCGAATCAATCGAGTATGCAGTAGAGGGACAATGTTGCAAATAATAATCCATCTAAGTATATGGGGCAAAGATCAAGGCACGAGGTTCTTTGAATACAATGACATCGTTCCATATATTATGTCCCTCTATACAAAAGCTGCTCAAAGCAATCGATACGGCTCCAGTCATCGATACCAGATTTTTGGGTCCTGGGGATGAGGCACGCCTATCGCTTCCTCGGACGATCCAGTACCTGCGAACAAGCAAACTGTTGGTGGGTCAGCACTTTGGAGAAAGTACTTGTGAGTCTAAAATCAATGAACGAAAGCAATATTCACTAAAACAAATACTAAGTAATCATGTGATAAAATATTATATTACTAGTGATCTTTCTAGTTTTACCTATGTTTGTTACATGCAGCACAGGAATGGAGTCATATTACTTCTTTTGGAAACATCTTTTGAAAACAGAGTTCATGTTTGATTCATTCAAGCACACAAGGCAAGCTGATTATTCTACTATCAAGGTGTGCACAGCGTATCTCGTGAGCTATACCCAAAGACTCTAGGGATAATGCATAGTCTAGGAACTATCCTTCTCAAGCAAACAAGATGAACTATCTATATGCTTTCGGTCCCAAGAAACTCAGGATCAGTAGCGGTAATCTAGCTAACCAATGACTCTTTTATCTGATGCTATTAGCAGATATGGCTCATGGTTGCTCTTCACTAACATTATAGCAGTCGGGACCAAGGTTCAGCTCTTCACTAATAGCCATTGTCCGACCGATGCGAATATATGAAACACTATCAGATAAACTCTATGATGCAGACAAAATGAACAAGCAGACCATCTATCTCTTCTCTTCTATCTCTGTGCGGACTAGCCGCCCTCTCTGAACAAGTTTAAGCACGATATGGTTCTATCAAAACATAAGTGATATGAAAACATATTCAAGCAATCTCTTACTCTTCTTATTAGCATATCAAGGTTCTCTATTGAAAAGCATTCAAGTTCTAGCTAAGCATGCAGTTCTATTATTCATGCAATGGAAACAATAATCTTCATAGCAACATGCATTATAAAACACAGATTCATTATTAAGGCGTGCAAGAATCAGAGAACGAAGTTTCTGTCCACTCACCTAGATCAGTCATCTCCTGGTTCAACAAGGAGATCTTAAGGAAGATATTATTTTTGAGTCAGCAAACCGATATCTCTTGTAGATAGTGCCGACACGGAGTGGGGCACTATAGCAGCCGTCGTCGACATCGAACTCGGATCGACTTTAGTTTTGAGGTTCTGGAATACCATACCGAGTTCGTCCCAAACTCGTCCCCCTTCAGCAGACTTGATTCCCAACATACATTAGGATACAGTCAATCTTTTGAGCTGGAAATTTTTTCCACAGATACACCATAACCATTGCATATTGGATCAAGGTGTGTAAAAGGGCAGGTGGCCCAGAATCTGGTCCCGGTCTGACCCGGTCCAGACCCGGTCAACGGATCAGTTTGATCCGGCCCACTTCCCCAGCGGGTCCGGACTGGGTCGGAGGATCCGACCCGCAAGCCCGGTCAGGCTTGGTCCGGTCTCGTCTTTGTTAGGGCCAGGTCTAATTCGGTTGACCCGATCGATCCAGCTCGGACCGGTCTGATTCTGACACGGTTAATATATATATATATATATATATATATATATATATATATATATATATGGGTAAACGGGATATGAGTCATAGTGCTCATTTTTCAATATGAGACATGCACATATGGACCAATATGAATAAACTTTCATATCCCATGTGCGCTAGTACACTTTATTCCTATTGGTCCACATGTGCATGGCTCATGTAGAAAAATGAGCACTACGGCTCATATCCCGTTTACCCTATATATATATATATATATATATATATATATATATATATATATATATATATATAGCCATGCATGGATTCCTACATCCCATGTGCACTAGTACACTCTATATCTATTGGTTCACATGTACATGACTCATTTAGGAATGGATTCCTACATCTCATTTCCACCCATGTGCACTAGTACACTCGATTCCTATTGGTCCACATGTGCATTGGCTCATATAGGAATATGATCCTATGGCTCATATCCATTTTTTCCATTATTATAATATATATATATATATATATATATATATATATATATATATATATATATATATAAATCATTTCCTTCTTTTGAGGTTCTATATATATATATATATATATATATATATTATAATCATGTTATTATAACTAGTATGGTTATTATTATTGGTAAAGTTGTTGTACTAGTTAACTATAATAGAGTTAGGATCTGTCAAAGCGATGTGTCTTAGACCTAGTGGAACGGCACCCAAGTTGCGTAGCTTTGTTGTGCCAGATGGCAGTTTGTGGCATAAATCGTTGATAGTCGTGATAGGCATTTACTATTGTTAGATATATCAGAAACTACTGGAGTAGTTTACTAAGGTAATAGAATTACAGTAATAATTACTTATAGCAGCTATAATAACATGATTATAATAATTATAGGTTCTGACTATACATGGAAGTGAGTAAAGTAAGCAATTGGTTCTAATAAGAGAGCTCTTAATAAGAGCAAAACAATAAAAAAAATGTTTAAAATATTGAATATCCTTCTGAATTAGAGAAATTGAATAAATGGACAATTCCAAAAGTAAAGAAATTTTTTTTTTTATCAAATATGTACTTTTGACTTTCGGCCATCCATTGCAATAGAAAAAACTGTATCTGTGAATGACACAAAACACTCACTTAAATTATTAAGCAAAGATGATATTAGGCATCTACGAGATGTTTATAATTATGTCCATCTTGGACTAATACAGATTGTATTTAAACCCTTAACCTTGTCGGGGTTAAATGCATCAATAATGATATCTCTTCGAGATGCAAGATGCTTAGACTGGAGTCAGTCCCTAATGGGAGTTATGCAGACTAGTCTTTGTCATGGCCTTGTTTATTTTAATATTTATCCTAATTTAACTCTGTCATTGATATATGCTCATCTTTTTGAGTCAGTAACTAGAAATATGAAAACTAATGGATACAATTTTCTTCCAGGTTCAGAAACTGTAGCAATAATTTATAGAATCTATTACAAGATAATGAATATTATTGCTCCAAATACGAAGCATATTACCAAACCTGGTAAAACTACTTTGGTAGAAACTAATTTTTTAACCTCTAAAGTAGCTACAAATCGAATAATTAGATGGGATAAAATAAAATTTTCAAACTAATGGAACTTGACTCAAGCTGTGACTCCAAGACTGATTTTGGACACAAAAATTGATCAAATTATTCAGACTCAATATGGAGATGTGGAAGTAAGATTTACTCCGCAAGATGTTACTAGACTTTCCATATCTAGTTACAAAAAATTACCTTCCATAATAGATTCAACTTCTTCAAATAAAGATTATAGATGCAGCAGTGACACCTCCAATATATAAGGTAAAGAGTAAATTAGACTCCCCGACAATGTCAGAAATAAAATTTGCTACTGTTTAATGGATTTTACAAAAAATTAAGAAGTATGGAACATCCTCAATAGGATGTACTATGATAATATTGAATTCTGAATATGGTTTGAGAAAACATATTCAATAGAAAAAAAGATATGAATTTAAAGATGAATACTATAATCATCTTAGAAAAATAAGAAGGATAAAACCCTTCGCAGATTGGTTTATCCAGAATTATGTGGATACAGAATTAACACAAACAAATATGCTAGAAGAATACTATAAAGTTTGAAATACTGATACATGATCTAGTAGTAATATTACAAGATCGATGTATCCACCAAATGAGCCAATTAAGCTCACTGTTAAAAATTTGACAGAAAAAATTGATGCTCTCTCTTTTATTAAGACTATTGATAGTAAAGAAGAGACTATCAAAGAATTACAGAAAGCCTTAAGGTAATATAATTATACGAATGTGTTTATCCAAGTTATGAGTCAACAATTGACCAGAATAGAGCAAGCCTTGGATAATTTATTACACAAATTTACTGCAATAAAATATTTATATCTTTCAGGAATGCATTTTTAAAGGAGACCACAAATATCTCCATTAGACCTCCGATGGAGGTAAAAGATTATAAAGTAAGCAGAGCTTCTGAGGTTACTAAAGAAGACATTAATGAGCTAATAGCTCAATTCAGAAAGTCTAATATCCAGACTATAAATGCTGAAGAAAAAGAGCTTAGAGAGCTAATGGCTCAGGCAAATTTTTTTAATATATTAGTGATAAAACTATCAAGAATAAAGAGACTATTAATAACTTTCAGAATAGTCTTTAGGTTATTAATGGACAATCGTCCCAAGCGACTTCTGAAATATCAGAAGATGATCAACAATCTGAAAATTCTGTAGATTCCGATAAAGAAATCAATCAAATCTAGATTGATAATTTATAAAAATTATTTGTTGAAATGAAGCATAACAATAATAGTAATACTCGGATTCAGGCTGTTAAATATGGCAAGCCTAATCTGGTGAAATACTATTATAAAAGACCAACTCCTGCTGATGTATTATTCGAAAAAAATGATATAATTCAAAATCATTACAGCAAAAGAAAAATCTATAAATGGAACATAGATGGGTTAACTGATAAACCATTTCATGATCAGTTACATCGAATGATTATGTATTTTAATGTTGTTAGGGCTAATGACAATATGATAAAGATATCGCTCAATTTATTACTTGCTATTTTACCAGCATTCTTGGGGCTGGTGGTCTAACTGTATTAGTGATGTCCCATGGCAAAAAATATTAAATGCCGTCAAAACTGAGACTAAAGCAAATAATAGTACTAAAAAAATGAAACAAGATGTTGTTTATACCTTGATAATTATTATATTGTAACACTTTACTGGAGAAATTTCTGATCATGGAGAAAGAGTGCGAACTCTTCTTCAGAATTTAAGATGTTCCACTCTAACTTACTTCAAGTGGTACAAAGATACTTTCCTGAGTAGATTTATATTATTATGTGACGTAAATGATGCTCACTGGAAGTCAAAGTTTATTGATGAATTTTCTAATTTATTTGCTGAAAGAATACGGCAGAGATTAAGAAACCAAATTAATGGTGTTATTTTTTATTCCAAACTTATGGTAATATAATAATTTAGTGTATCGAAGAAGGATTACCTTTATGTAATGAATTAAAGCTAAGAAATTAACTAAAATCTTAAAGAATCTCTGAGAGAAAGCAACTGGAAGAGTTTTGTGACGAGTTTGTAATAGATACTTTTAAACCTCCTAATACAAAAAAAGTAAAAGATTATAGAGAATACAAAAGTCCTATAAAAGGAAAAAATATGCTTCTAAAACTCCAGAAACTACTGTTAATAAGGACAGTAAATATGTCACTACCCAATTCTAGAAAATAGGGTATATTTTTTTTTATTTTGATAAATAGTGTATTGTATTTAATTATTTATATTTATATTTATTTAGTACTTTTTTTTAATGATTGTTTTAGGGTTTTGGCTAGCCTGGACCCATGTCAGACCCTAGTGGACCCATGTCCGACCCAGCCCACACCCTTGTGAGAATTATTTTGGGGCTTAGAATTATTATTTCATTTTTAGGAGGTTAGTTGGAGAGATTTGGAACTAGTTTGAGTGCTTTTGGAACCCGGAACCCAAAACCAAGTCAATAGGGGCATTTTGGGAATTTGGTGACTTATGTACCCATTTATTTGCCAAGGTCGGCCCCTACCTACCCCCACCCGTGGGATTCCAGCAGCAGCCCCCTCCCCTCTTTGCATTCCACTTCTTCCACTTCTTCTTCTTCTTCTTCTTCTTCATTTCTTCTTCTCCACTTCTCCTTTCTTCTTCCTTCTTCTTCCAAGTAAGCTTCTTTTCACTTTTCTTCTTTCTTTCTTCCATTCCTTCTTCTTTAAGCTAACCCTAACCTTGCATTTTCTCTAACCTAGGTGTGAGGAGCTTAGATCTAGTGTGAGAGCTAGATTTGGTGGCTTGGAGCTTGAGGGAGGTGATTTTTAGGGGTTATGAGACTTTGGCCTTGGGATTCCAACTCCCAAGAGGTAAAACCTAACTTTTACCTTTCTAATTATTTTTATGTAGTATAATTAGTGTTGTAGAACCCTCCTAGATCCTAACCCTACCCGTAAGAGGAAGTTGGAACTAGTTTGGGTGAGTTTAGAGACTTTGACATTAGGTTTTGTGTCAAATTCGGGTAGAATCCGAATTTGGCCCAATTTTGGGTGATGCCCTAGGTTAGATGGACCTAGGTAGACGTTGTCGGGTGTCTAGAGGGTGAGTGCGTATCTCCGTTCGGACACGGAAAGCCGTGTCGCGGAGAAACGGGCGTTTCGGGCAAAATTGGGGCTTTTCGTCGTCGCCGCTTCTAAGTACGTGTGCGTTTCCGCCACGGACCTAGAATCGATGCGGGACTACTTTTTCTAGGATCTAGATATCGTGTAGAGCGCGTGGGTAAATTTTGGGCCAATTCCGAGTTCGTTTGGTGTGCGTTTCAGGAGATTTTCCGAGCCGCGCACCACGTGTTCGTCGAAATGGTCGAACGGCCATTTCGACTTGGTTTCCTCGTTTCGGGCTTGTACGCGCGTTGGGTTAGTATCGGGGAGTGTGTGCTAGAGTTTTCGGGCTATATTTTATATATTTTAGGGTATTGGTGAGTGTCGGGGTCGTTGGGCGTGAGTAGGGCGTGTGGTTTGAGTGTTGTGTGCGTGGTTGTGTTTGTATTTATATGTGTCTATATATATATATATTTATATATATGTATGTGTGTTTATGTATATATATTTATATATATATGTGTGTATTTATATTTATGTACTTGTATATGTATATGTCTATGTGTATATATATATATGTATATGTGTAAGTGTGCTTGTGTGTGTGTATGTGTATATATATATATATATAGGTGTATGTATATATATATAGTTGAGAGTGTGTGTAGATATATATATATATATATATATATATATATATATATATATATATATATATATATATATATATATCAAGTGTATATATATATGTAGCTATGTATATATATTTGTGTGTGAGTGTGTGTTTTAGTGTGTGTTAGTGTGTGTTAGAATATAGAGTTGTAGGTGTGTATATATATGTATCTAGTTATATATATATATAGATATATATATGTATGTATATATATATATATAGAGTGATATATATGTATATATATAGGTGTGTGTGTGTGTATGTGAGTTGGAGGGGGGGGCAGCCACTGCACAGCAGCAGCTGCTGCCCCCAACAGCAGCAGCAACATGGGGCAGCAGCAGCAGCCATATGAAGCCAGCAGCAGCAGTAGCAAGAGCAGCAGCAGCAGCCATATGAAGCCAGCTGCAGCAGTAGCAAGAGCAGCAGCAGCAGGATCAGCACAAGCAGCAGCAGCAGCAAGCTCTAGGCAGCAGCGAGGCTAGTAGCGAGGGGTGTTGGCGAGGGATAGGTAATAGATAATAGTTAGAGTATTAGTTAGATAGATCTAGATATTAGAGATATAGATCTATCTATATATAAAGATAGATAGATAATAAGATAAATAGATAGTTAGATAGCTAGATAGCTATTAGTTGATAGATAAGTTAATGATAAGATAGATAGGTAGTTGGATAGATTGATAGATATATATGCTAGATTAATAGATAGATAGAGTATTAGATAGATTAGATAGATAGATAGATATCTTGATAGGTATATTTTTAAGAGTTGGGTAAGGTAATGGGTAATGGGTATATATGTGTGGATATATATGTATATAGGTAGATACCTATTTAGATATATATAAATATGATAGGTATCTATATTACCTAGCCTAGATTAATAACTAGGTGCATAATTAATAGCTAGATAGCTAGTTAGAGGGCTTTAGAGTGAAACCTCAATACCTTGAGATACCGAGGTATCTCGATACCTTGAGATATTCAAGGTATTGAGTTTCGAGCGGGATATTTGAGCATTAGCCTAGGAAATGCTTTGGAGTGATTTTTATATATTTGTATATATATAATTACGCGTGCTAGCATAGGTTTTAGCGGGTTTAAGCGGGGTGCGTGGCCTAGGGCGAGGTATCGGATACCGAGGGTATCCCGGTATCTGGATTAGGCGAGTTTGTGAGTTTAGTAGCTTTATGAGCTCGGTTTGACCTAGAATTTCAGGGGCACCCTAGTTTGACCTAGCTTTGACCAAATTTGTCCTCGTTGACCGTAAAAGTCAACGTTTGACCTAGTTTTGACCTAGAGTTGACTTTTTGGACCCCGGGTTGACTTTTTGACCCGAATTTCATCAGTTTGACCCGTTCGACCTAGAATAGCCCTAGAAGCCTGTTTTTAATTATTTTATATCAGTTTAAATGCTTAGAACCCTGTTTAATCCTTGCTTTTCGCATTAGGTCCCTGCGACACCGGTCCGGACCTCGATCCTCATCAGTTGCTCAGGATATCAGGCGAGTACGTACCTCTGATAGTTTCCATTTCATGATAGCGTTTATATCACTTGTTCTAGAACTGTAATACTTGATTCTGACACATTATTACACGAGCTGGTACTAGTGGATCCCGTCATGAGATGCTATCCCCCTTACCGTGTTCAGCGGGTACTCTATCACGTGTATTTCATCATGTGCTTCGGGTATTGATTCTCATGTGCTATCATGTGCTTCTTGTGCTCTCGCCTTCGTATGCGCGAGTATTATCATGTACGTAGCGTGTTGTGGTTGGATCCAATGGTATTAGTGGGGGAGGAGAGTAGGAGTTGGTTATATGATCAAAGCCAAACAGTATTCATGTGTATGTCGGTTATGCAACTCACGCATAACGGAGTTATCGTAGTGTTCTTCATGTGCAACCTAAGCCGATCATATAACGAACTTGTGCAAGGCACTTAGCTAGTATTCATGTTTCTCACCTGCAGTTACTTTTCTACTACTTGTATTGTTCTCCAGTTTACATTGTAGCTACTTATTGTGCTCCAGCATATATTTATTTCTTGTGCATCTTGATTACTTTTCTATTGCTCGTCATATACACCTTACCATGCATTTGGAGTTGCTTTCAGAGTTATGTACTTTGCTCCAGTCCTGACTGGGCATATTTTTTCCAGAGGATCCTGAGGACTATTGCCCTACGTTCTACGGGCCTGGTATTGACGACTGTTGTGACCCCGAGGAGGAGTGCGCCGAGGAGACGCCGATAGCACCCTAGTTAGCTAAGTGGGGTTTCTGGGTTATTTCCAGTGGTTTGTATTTTGGATGACTGTACTTATTCTTTTGTTGCTTGAGATATTGTAGCTATTTGTAGACTTGGACTATATTATTTTGGATTGTCTTGCTCTCTTGGTTCTGTTTCTTTGTTTATATCATATCGTGCTTATATTCTTCCTCTAGATTTTGTGATTGAGATCATTGATATATATATATTGCGTGGTTGCCTCCTTTGGGAGAGGATTATATATATATATATATTGCGTGGTTTTGCCCTCCTTTTGGAGAGGTCATGCCGGATTTTTCAGTGAGATATAGATAGATATGGTTGACCTAGAACGGACCTTTACAGCGTTCTACCGCCGATTCTGCGGCGTAGGCTGGACGTACCAACGGCTCATGCCCGAATTTCGGGTGCGGGTCGTGACAAAATAATCTAAGAAGAGAAAATCTTCTAAAAAGGGTAAAATAGTACAATATTATAAATGTGGTAAATTAGACAACTATGCTAACCGATGTTACACTAAAAAAAATTAGAAGAAATTGAAGATGAAGGGTTAAGAAAAATCCTGTATAAACTAATGATAAATTTTGATTATGAAGTAAGTTCATCTAATAATGAATCCAGTGACGTCTCAATTAATGAACGTGGTACTGATTGTGAATGCAATGAATGTACTGCATATAAAGACGTTAACTACTATAAATTATTATAAGAAATGAATGGGTGATCCATAAATACTTTAACCCTTGATGAGAAAAATATATAATAGAAGCCCTACTAACTGATAATATCAGTTCTAAAATTAAATAAAAAATAATTGATTTAATAGGAGATAAGTCAGAAAATAAAATTCAGACTCCTGATGAAGCCTACACTATGGCTGAAATAATTTCTAGATATAGAAGTAGACAAAAAAATCTGTTACTATGCAGGAACTTCAGTCTGCAATAAAAACTTTAAAATGTGAGATTAAAATGTTAAAATCTCAAGATGAACTAATCCAGAAAAGACTGGATAAACTTGAACTAGATAATATATCTAGAAATAATACCAGGTCAATAGAAACTGGAGAATCTTTTGCAGGTTCTTCTAGACCAAAAGAATAAGAAGATGAAAGACTATAATTTGTTCAAATGGAACAACAGTTAAAAAAAAGACTTTTTTTTGCAAAAGATGAATTTATTCATTACCCACAAATGGTATATTAGAATAAATTTACTTATTAATAATGAGTATTATATAACAAATTTGATAGCACTAGTTGATAGTGTTGCGGACCTTAATTGTGTCAAGGAATATATCGTTCCAATAAAATATTGTGAACGAAATACTCAGATACTAAGTGCTGCCAATAATAAAGCACTAACTACACGTTACAAAATTACTGATGTAAATGTTTGAAAGGATGAAATATGTATACCTTTATATCTAATAGTTGTAAAAAAAAAATTCAACATGTTATTCTAGGAACTTCTTTCTTAGAAAGACTTATGCTAATCATTGAGATAAATAGAGATGATATTACTACCAGTTATAAAGGTAAAAGAATAACTTTTGAATTTATAACTAATCCAATTGTTAAAATTCTCAATAAAGTTACTCGCAAAAAGAATCAATTAACTTCTTAAAAGAAGAAATTGCTCAAGTTAATATAATCTAGCAATTAAAAAAGTTAAAAATTCAACAGAGAATAAAACAAGTTGAAGAAGACTTCAAGCTACACACTTGTAGTAGTATCCCTAATGCATTCTGGGATAGAACAACATATTATTTCTCTCCCATACGAATATTAATTTAAGGAAAGGAATATTCCGACAAAGACAAGACCTTGTCAAATGAATCAAAAATATCTTGAATTGTGTAAAAAAGAAATCCAAGGATTATTGGATAAAATATTAATTTGCAAGTCATACTCCTCATGGAGTTGCACAACATTTTATGTCAATAATAATGCTAAGAAGGAATGATGTGTTCCTATACTTGTAATCAATTATAAACCTTTAAATAAGGTTTTAAAATGGATCAGATATCTAATCCCTAATAGAATGAACTTACTTAATAGAGTATCCAAAGCAAGAATTTACTCTAAATTTGATCTAAAATCAGGTTATTGGCAAATTTAGATTGCCGAAAAGGACAGGTATAAAACTGCTTTTACTGTTCCTTTCGGACACTAGGAATGGAATGTAATACCATTTGGACTGAAGAATGCACCTTCAGAATTTCAGAACATTATGAATAAAATATTCATTAAGCATTCTAATTTTATATTGTCTTGTATAGATGACATATTTATCTTCTTAGATACAATAGAAAAACATTTTAAATACCTTAATGTGTTTAAGCATTTGGCAATCAAAAATGGTTTGGTTATTTCTGTCCCAAAAATAAAGATTTTTGGGCAAAAAAACCTTTACCAAGTACGCAATTCTAATGTTGAATATCCAGTCTTAAGAGTTTTTTTTGAGAGCTCAAGAAACGAAAAAAAGAAGAAGAATGAATATCGACCGTTTCAGTATTCCAAATCGCGCTGTAAAAACGAAAGGTTTTTGCCCAAAATCGACCAGCTAGGAGGGCTCCTTATCTTAATCCTACCGCTCTTACTACAACTAAACCACCAACAGCAGCCAATTGCTGGCTCTGAATAACCAGCCCAGCAATTGGCTAAATTCTTCCATAACATAACGGGGGCGCGCGAGCCAAATAGGTGCAGCACAAATAGATTTTTGGGACATTATATTATGAATAACATAATAATACCAATTGATAGAAATATAGAATTTGCTTCAAAATTTTCTAATGAGATAACTGATAATAAACAGTTACAGCGATTCTTCGGTACGTTAAATTATGTACCTGAGTTTTATAAAAATATCGCTAATGATTCAAAAAATATATCAAAGATTAAAGAAAAATTCTACTACGTAGAGTAATGCTCATACTAAAGCGGTAAAGTTAATTAAGCAAAAGGTGGAAATTTTATCTTGCTTACACTTAGCCAATACTGAGTGGTTTAAAATTATAGAAACAGATGCCAGTAATATTTTCTATGGTGGAATATTAAAACAACTAAATACTGACTCTAAGAAAGAAGTGTTAGTTAGATATCATTCAAAAAAATAGAATGATACCCAAATGAATTATTCCACTATAAAGAAAGAAATTATTTCTATAATACAATGTATTCATAAAATTCAAGATAATTTGCTTAATAAGAAATTCTTATTAACCATAAATTATAGCTCAGCTAAGACTGTCTTAGAAAATGATATTAAAAATTTAGCATCCAAACAAATATTTGTTAGATGGCAAGCAGAATTAGCCATATTTGATTTTGATATTAAATATATTAGAGAAAATGATAATTTATTTTCTGCCTTTCTTACTCGTAAATTTTTGCAGGAACATGAATAGAAATGATAAATAATTTGATATCTTCTGAGCATGATGGTAATATTTATTTTAGCATCTGGACACATTTCTGGAAATTTCCCCGAGACACAAAACTGTAATTGGATCCAAACATCAGGCAAGTACCTGCACTTCAAGTTTAATCTTTATATTGTGATAATTAATTCCCTGCTTTACTATTACCATTGATGATTACACGTAGTGTTAGATTTTTGGATTTCATGTCTTGCTTTTCGTGTCGGGTGGGAGAATACTAGGAGGCATGTAGTTACCCTTTCCCCCTGTCGTGACTGTTAGCTGTTGGTACGCGATTGTACCCTCAGCCTTATACTTGTTATTCCTGACTGCTAGCCGCCTATGGCGTTGTAAAACCCCCTTCCTAGAAAATCGTATATACCTTTTTATTTATTTAATATTAATTAAATTGTAGTAATTAGGTCTAAATAGGAGAAATAGTTTTTTAATAAATTTTATGTTAGGTGTTTGGGCACTTAGAGGACTTATGTGACCATCAGGTTTTTTTCGGAAATTATTCCATGTAGGAGACCCCTTGAGCAGTTGCTAGCCTAATGATGTGTATTATTCTAATCTAGAATTTTTCTATGAGAATATATTATATATATACAAATATATATAATATATATATACTAATAGGAAAAGAAAGAATTTAAGAAAAGATTAAGTAAAAGAAAGTATTAAATAAGTTACTAATCTAATAATATAATAATAATAATAATAATAACAAATATACTACTAAGTAATCACTCTTTAGCATTCAGCCAATTCCCTTGCTGTCACCGCAGCAACTTAGGAATTGCTTTTGCTTCAGCGGCTTTGGCCCTTGGCGGAAACAAAACCGACCTCTTCACCCGCGTCCAAACCCGTCCACTTCCCCCTCTCTCTTCCTATATATATATATATATATATATATATATATATATATATATATATATATATATATATATATATATATATATATATATATATATATATATATATATATATTTCTCTTCTAAAAACCCTAACCTAAATCTGCAGACCCTTCTCTTCCCATCTAGAGCCGTCACCGCAGCCAGAGAAGCCCCCAAGCCATCCAACCATCCCGTCGACTCCGACCTTGCACCCTGCAGAATCCCACTCAAGGCACCTTCGTTCCGGCGTGATTTTCCGTCGACTCGCTCAACCAAACGCTGTTCCATCTTCATAGGTATGATCATCCCTTAACCCTCTCCAATAGTTGTTTTATAGCCAACCTCGAAAAACGTGTGCCCCTAGGTGAAAAATAGCGTCCAAAGTGGACGGACAAACCCAATTCTGGAATCGCAGAATTCTAGAATGACCACCCATATTGCCGAGTTCGTATCTCCCACCACAGAGATCCGAATTCGGTGATTCTTTTTGATACCTGTAGAATACCTGACCTAGTTTATTTTCTGTAAAATAACCCTATGCTGTTAGTTGCTGTGGACATAGTTAAATTCGTCACAAAACTGTACGCACCCACTTTTTCCAATTTTCTAAAAGTTGGAAAACGGAGCGCGTCCCGCCAAACGGGACCGCCCTGCCGTGTGCCAAGTGTACCGCATAGTGCACACAGCGTAACCGGACACGTAAACTTTTGTGGAGACTGATTCGGACGCGTGTACGCGCCGAAATCAGGCCGTATCCGCGAACACATTTCGTATCGCGACTTTTGTGGAACTCGCACGTATTTTGTGCACGCTTGTCAGATTACGACAAAACTTATGCCGCTGGACTCGTGGTAACGCGCTGGTCCTGTGACCCAATTTTCATGCATTTCTGAGACGGTTGACCAAATCGCCAATTGGCGGGCCCCATAGTTGACTTTTTGGACATAATTTTGTTCGGCTCATCGGAATCCATATTTGGACATACCGTTGGGTTCGTATTGACATCTAGAGTTGTTTGACCTATAGTTTGTCCTATTTAGAGACTGTTACCCTTGGCACGCTTTTCGGTGCAAAGTGGGCCACCCGTGGACCCCACTTTTATCCGAAATTACCGTTTTGCCCCTGTGTCCAAATTGGACGAAAGAGATGTGCTTTTTAGCTATTTTGCTCATTCCAGAAACGTTGGTGATGTTTATTTCAGCATCCGGAGACGTTTGTTCAGAGTCCTTAGTTCCAGGTTCAGTGTCCTTGACATTTGGACGCGTACACTTTACAGATTTCTTGCCAGGCAAGTATACCTTGCCATTGTACTATATTTATATTCCATATGAGGCATGTATATTTATTTTCTGTTTATTTAGTTCATTTATTTTAACTGCTATATAAACTGTACGTCCAAGGAAACTTGGGACAACGACGGTGTCGTCGTACTATATTTTTATTTATGTATATGCATTAGACCTATTTTATAAGACTACCCCATCTTCATGAGGCATTTATGTTTCATTGGCCATGACACTATTCTTACATGAGTGTGAGTCACATGTAGGACACGGACTTGCGTACTCGGCTGGCCACCGGTACGTATAGGTCGTGCGACGGATAGGGATAACTGCTAATAGAAACTTTGCATGCTAGTAGACCTGGCGGTTATTAGAGGTTTATCGTGTCATGGACATGACATGCTTAGAGCATTAGGTGGAGAGAACAACAAGTAAGGCATTTGGGCTCCTTTACACTTTTTCTTCTGTAACCCGGAAGCTCCGCTGGAGATACGGGCGGTGATGACCCCTATACTACTTGGCGGGCCTCTGCCGTTCAAAAGATGACATATCTTTGAGGCCCCTGGTTCTCCGAGAGAGTCATGCCAATCCCAGTTTTCAGCCAGATAGCCCACTTGGTGGAAAGTTGTTCTCAAACTGCATTCACATAGATGGTTAGGCGACCCCGATGGATGTTTATTTTCAGTACTTTATTGGCATGTGCTTTTTGTATCTTGCTACATCCCTCTGAGGACCTGGTCCCTTCCAGATATAGGTGAGCAGGAGTACCCGCAGGAGTATGGACCTGGACCTGGCGCTACCTATCAGTCTGAGGAGATCTTACCTTCTGATTATATGTGATTCATTGCAGCTGTTTGGAGATTCTAGTTGCTCTTCTTCTTCTAGACATTTATTCTTATATTAGAGTTTATTCTCTTCTCTCTTTAGTAGTTTATTATAGTCGATTTGCAGTGGATTTGTTTCCACCCGACTATTGCACTTTGAGATTACTATTTGAGACTACTTCTTTGATATTCAGTTATTGATTTCCATTATTCTATTATTTGTGTTGTGGATGAGATATAGAACTGCGTGTGACTTGTTGTGACATATATTACCACTATGGATTGGATATTCATGTACAGCGTACGTGTATATATGGTTTCCATATATTGGAGTTCGTATACATACGGCTGGCGTGTTACGTATTTCTAGTCCTTCGTATTTTGGGACTGGGACGTGACAGGCGTGCCTTATTAAACGCCTTGATCCCTATACCTCTGTTCTACCACCTCGCCCTTGAACTCTTTATTATTGATCCTCGTCTTCCCTTATTTTGGAAAGACAAAATCCTGTGCTTGGTATAAGTTTGATATGTAGATAGTGCTAGATATACCCCTCAGACCGGTCGAATTGATGATAACCCTCTATGATTAAGGGAATACCATAGGTGGTGTATTTGTGTTAAAGACTTAAAGATTCAATACCATGATTAAATAAGTTGGGACATAGCTTTACTAGTTGTATAGCCTTAGAGGATAGATGGGTAAATTCTAAGTTGGGTAGCGACCGCAATGTTCACCTGAGAGGAACCCGTTAGACTGTAATCAAGTAAGATTGGATAGAGAGAACCCTACCATATTTCTAATTTCGTGGACAAAATTTTATAAGTTGGGTAGATTGTAAGCCCCTGATTTTTCAAAAAATATTAAATTAGGATTTTTCACAATTTTTTGGAATTTTCTGAGAATTTTTCCGTAATTAAAAATAGGGTTTTAATTATTAAATAATTTTTAATTGATAATAAACAATATTAAAATATTATGGAAATAATATTTTTTGGTGTAAAATGGAAAACTGGACTTAGGATAATTTTTCTGGAATTTATTGGGCCCCGGACCTAATTTAAAACACCTAAAAACTATTTATTTATTTATTAATTATTATTATTATTATTATTATTATTATTATTATTATTATTATTATTATTATTATTATTATTATTATTATTTTCTGTTTTTTCGGCCCATTTCTTAGCCCAACCGGCCCAGCCCGCACAGCCTAGCGGGTCGGGTCGGGTCGGTCAAACCCGAACCGTGCCTCCGCCCGACCCGCTGACCCGGTCACCCCAGTCCCTCCCCACGACCTCGTCCATCGCCCGGCGCCCGCGTTTTCAGCCGTCTCCGGCGGCCAGCCCCCCACGACCCCTCTTCTACTCCGCCCGACCTCAACGACACGTCCTCCGCCATCTCCGGCCGCCCAGACCCCCCTCTCCGCCCTATATAAGCCCCAGACCGCTCCCCTCCGGCCACCACGATTTCCCCCTCCGGCCATTCCCCCTCCGGCCAAAACCCTAGCTCCGCCTCGCCTCCTCCGGCGCCTCCCCCCATCTCCGCCACCCTCTTCTCCGGCGCCATCCTCCGCGAGGCCCTGCGCCACCGCCCTCGACGACGAGCAGCAGCCGCCTCCTCCTTCCCCTTCTTCCTCCCAACGCCGGCAGCCCTCGCCGTGCCTCCGGTCGGCTCCGCCCGTCCCCGGCGACGCCGCCCCGAGCCACCCCAGCCCCTCTTTGGTGCTCCTCCGCCGGCCCCGCCGCATCCTCGCCGGAATCCCCCTGAACCCTAACCCTAATTTTTCCCCCAATTGTGTCGACACGTGTCGGACACGACACGGACACGAGAATTTTTGGGTTTCTGAGCCCTGTTCAGGTACTCATATCTTGCTCCTCGCTGCCCCATTTTCAATTCCGTAAATTATGTTGCGAAGCCTGAATGACCCTCTTGGTGCCCGGACAAACCGCTCGGGACATCGCATCCTGTGGTGATCGCACACCGCGATCCAAAAACAGGAAAAATATCGACCCGATTCACCCCGGAACTGGGTATGCCCCGCCAAACGGGACGACTTGGTCGAGCGCGGTCTTCACAGATACGTGCGCAGCGTTGATACGGACGTGTGGGATTTCACGAAAGTCGATTCGGGTGTGCGTGCACACCGGGATCAACGCGTATCCGCGGACACCGCCCCGTATCTGCCTTTTCTGAATCAAGCCCTAACTTCCTGTACACACGTCGGATCGAAACGAAACTTGCACCATCGGACTCGTAGCAATACGCTGGTCCTGTGACCCAAGTTTGGTTCAATTCTGAGAACGTTGACAAAATCGCGTGTCGTGGGCCCCACAGGCCCCGCTCGACGGGCGATTTTGTGATCGGCTCATCGGAATCCAATTCTGGAAGTTCCGTTGGGTTCGTATCATCGTTCCTGACCTGTTAACACTAAGTTTGGTGAATTTGGAGACCTTTGACCCTGACACATTTTTCAGTACAAAGCGGGCCCACATGCGGACCCCGTTTTGACCCGAAACTGTCGTTTTTGCCCTTGTCTCCAAATTGGACCCAAGGATAGGCATTTCTAGCTATTTGATATCTTCTGAGCATGATGGTAATGTTTATTTCAGTATCTGAACACATTTTTGGAAATTTCTCTGAGACCCAAAACTGTAATTGGATCCAAACATCAGGCAAGTACCTGCACTTCAAGTTTAATCTTTATATTGTGATAATTAATTCCCTGCTTTACTATTACTATTGATGATTACACGTAGTGTTAGATTTTTGGATTTCGTGTCTTGCTTTTCATGTCGGGTGGGAGAATACTAGGAGGCATGTAGTTACCCTTTCCTCCTGTCGTGACTGCTAGCTGTTGGTACGCGATTGTACCCTCAGCCTTATACTTGTTATTCCTGACTGCTAGCCGCCTATGGCGTGCCTTATTAGCCTTATGAACCCCTACTTGCCAACTATGTATTCTAAATACACAAGTTCACGCACATAGTTTCTCGTTGTGTTGCAGTTCTTGTTGTCTTGTTACAGTTACATTTCCTGTCTCATTTTATTCCTGTTTTACTCATATTTCTGGTTTATAGCAATTAATCATGTTTTACTTATAGTCCTGATTTATAGCATTAATTCTCAGTTAATTTCACTACTTATTTATGCATATTCTCAATATGATGCTTAGTCAGTTCTTTTCTACCTGTCACAAATATTTAGTTTAACTCTTTTTGTGCATTGTGTACTTTGCTCCTTTCCTGACTGGATCCGTTGATTTAGGCGATGATGAGAACCTTGCCCCCACCTATTATGGCCCCTATGAGGCAGCAGGTGATACAGTTGTGGAGCCGGTTCCCACACAGGAGACTACTCTTGCGGAGTAGTTAGCAGTAGTTATTTATTTCCTTTCATCCTAGTAATCGGGTTTGTCCCCGATTTAATTTCTGGTTTTGTAATAACTCTGGATCTGATTGTCACATTCTGTTCATGAAATCTTAGCATTCCTTTTCCTGTTATTTTTTCTTGTCTATTTAATTATTGTGAATGAGCTAGAGTTTAATTTAATTGTGGATATGACCTAGACAGCGTACTACCGCCGACACTGCGGCGTAGGCTGGACGTACCCACGCACTCGTGCCCGAATATCCGGGTGCGGGTCGTGATACGTTTTTGTGGTGGCCCATGCAGGTCTAACGACTAAATTGTTCAGTTTCAACTTAGGGACCGAACAGGCCTGCAACAGGATTGAGGATTTTAGGAAAAAGCTCATTCACAGAATAGGATCCTTTATTTCAAATCTTGATATCAGTCCTAGTCAATTTTTCATATCGCCCTTGATTTCTAATTAATCTATTCTAATCCTGCTATCCCTTAATCTTCCAGAATGGTTCAGACAAGGAATACTGTAGGAGGTACATCCGAACCCGCTGAGCAGACTATGCCTGAAACTCTTGCGCTCCCTCCGCCTCCGACTACTCCGACAGTTACTCTGGATGGGGCACAACTACTCGGAGTGTTCCAGGGACTTGTAGAATCCCAGAAAGAACAGACTGCACTGCTACGGACTAGCCTTTCAGAAGCTCTTCGGTCCCAGGAGTCACCACAAAAGAGGCCAGGAAGTGCCAAAGACTTCAAGAACCTTAAACCCCTGGAATTCTATGGGACTGAAGGTCTTCTCTATGCCAATGAATGGATAGAGAATGTGGAGCGACTCCTGAAGACTGCTCGGGTCCTTGATGATCTTAAAGTAGAATCTGCAAGCCTGCAACTGTTTGACATAGCTCGAACCTGGTTTAGAGACGAACCTCAACTATCTGCTCCGGATCTCACTTGGGAGGACTTCAAGAGGCTGTTCAAGGAGAAATTCTATCCCGAAGTGGCTCGGGAAGCTCTCGAAAGTTAATTCGAGAGGCTGGAACAAGGTAACCTTTCTGTTGATGAGTACACTGCTAAATTTAGCAGGCTGAGCCACTTTGCAGAATCTATAGTTCGTACCCCTGAAGATAGAGCCCACAGATTCAAGAAGGGGTTGTCTCCTGATATCCGCCTTGCTGTCACCACTAGCCGAGCTCGTACATACGAGAAAATCTTGAGTGTGGCACAAGGTGTTGAGAGAGACATGGGGCATAGACTAAAACGGAAAAGAGATATTGGAAGTACGGGACCCCACAAACGCCCGTTCTAACAACAACCACAGCAGAGGGCCCCGCAGCAAACCCAGCGTCCTCTCCCTCGAGCCACAGTACCCCAACCCCAAGCTCAAGGACAGAACCAACGAGTTCCCACTTGTGGCTTTTGTCAAAAACAAGGTCACACCTGGCAAGTTTGTAGGAAGAGACTAGGTGCCTGTCTATATTGTGGATCAACAGCACATCAAGTGAGGGACTGTCCCACTGCTCCAGGACGCGGACAAGCTTACGTGATGACCGTGGAGAATGCGCAGACTCTGGGAGCAGCTAATGCGCGTAAGTGATTCGTAGATACCTTTTCTAGTATTGTTTAGCTCGTGCCTATTGGTTCGTGGCCTCAGCCCCAACCTAGTAATTTTGAACTTGCTAATAACCTGGTATGCTTTTATATTTGATAACTGTAGAGATTTTAGAATCTTTTGTTGTTGTGCTTAATGTAGGTTGTTTTATGAACTTAAATAATTTGCACCTCCTTTCATCATCATCTAGCTCACTTAATTTTGCTGTACTTGTCTTATGCTGCTATTTTATAGCCTAGTTTTGCAAGCTTACTCTTTATCGGGCTTGTTCATGACACATGTATTATTGAGGCCTGATCAACCCCACTAATACAAGTGTCTATTCAGAATTAGTGTAATACGGTCTGATCAACCTTAGTGCATTTTGATTCACACTTCGCACGACTACTTTACGTGGATTGAGATATATAGTTGACTAGTATACTTGCCCCCCCTAAATATGTCCGAGCATATCGTATCAGCTACATAACTGTACTAATACGAGCATGCGAATAAATGATTACCAGAATAGAATTTCAATCCATAACCGCCTGACAATTCCTATTAGAATTCCTTAAACGCCTTGATCCCTATACCTCTGTTCTACCACCTCGCCCTTGAACTCTTTATTATTGATCCTCGTCTTCCCTTATTTCGGAAAGACAAAATCCTGTGCTTGGTATAAGTTTGATATGTAGATAGTGCTAGATATACCCCTCAGACCGATCGAATTGATGATAACCCTCTATGATTAAGGGAATACCATAGGTGGTGTATTTGTGTTAAAGACTTAAAGATTCAATACCATGATTAAATAAGTTGGGATATAGCTTTACTAGTTGTATAGCCTTAGAGGATAGATGGGTAAATTCTAAGTTGGGTAGCGACCGCAATGTTCACCTGAGAGGAACCCGTTAGACTGTAATCAAGTGAGATTGGATAGAGAGAATCCTACCATATTTCTAATTTCAAGGACGAAATTTTATAAGTTGGGTAGATTGTAAGCCCCTGATTTTTCAAAAAATATTAAATTGGGATTTTTCACAATTTTTTGGAATTTTCTGGGAATTTTTTCATAATTAAAACAGGGTTTTAATTATTAAATAATTTTTAATTAATAATAAACAATATTAAAATATTATGAAAATAATATTTTTGGGTGTAAAATGGATAACTGGACTTAGGATAATTTTTCTGGAATTTATTGGGCCCCGGACCTAATTTAAAATACCTAAAAACTATTTATTTATTTATTAATTATTATTATTATTATTATTATTATTATTATTATTTTCTGTTTTTTCGGCCCATTCCTCAGCCCAACCGGCCCAGCCCGCACAGCCTAGCGGGTCGGGTCGGGTCGGTCAAACCCGAACCGTGCCTCCGCCCGACCCGCTGACCCGGTCACCCCAACCCCTCCCCACGACCTCGTCCACCGCCCGGCGCCCGCGTTTTCCGCCGCCTCCGGCGGCTAGCCCCCCCACGACCCCCTCTTCTGCTCCGCCCGGCCTCGACGACACGTCCTCCTCCATCTCCGGCTGCCCAGACCCCCCTCTCCGCCCTATATAAGCCCCAGACCGCTCCCCTCCGGCCACCACGATTTCCCCCTCCGGCCAAAACCCTTGCTCCGCCTCGCCTCCTCCGGCGCCTCCCCCCTGCTCCGCCACCCTCTTCTCCGGTGCCACCTGTAAGCCCTTGATTTTTCAAAAAATATTAAAATTGGGATTTTTCGCGATTTTCTGGAATTTTCTGGGAATTTTCTGAAATTAAAATCAGGGTCTTGAATTATTATATGATTTTTAATTGATATTAAACAATATTAAAATATTGTGAAAATAATATTTTTGGGTGTAAAATGAAAAACTGGACTTAGGGTAATTTTTCTGGAATTTATCGGGCCCTGGACCTATTTTTAAATGCCTAAAAACTATTTATTTATTTATTTACTAATTAATTAATTATTATTATTATTATTATTATTATTATTATTATTATTATTTTCTTTATTTTCCGGCCCAGCCCGCGAACCCAGCCCAACCCGGCCCATTAGGGCCCAGCCCACGACCGCCTAGCGGGTCAGGTCGGGTCCACCCGCACCCGACCCGCACCCGCAGACCCGTCTCCCCATTCCTCCCCAACCCCGAGTCCTCCGGCGCCTCCGCCGCATGCGCCGCCCCGCCCGGCCACGCGGCGCCCTGCCCGCGGCCACGCGCCTCCGCCCCGCGCTGGCCGCCACCTCTCTCGGCCCCAGCCACCGTCCCAGCCCAATTTAATCCCCCGCTCTCCCCTCCGGCTACCCCCAAAACCCTAGCCACCTCGCTCCACCACCCGCTGCACCCTCCGACCACCCGCCGTCACGCCCTAGCTCCGCCCAGCGCCACCTTGCCGCCCGCCGCTGCACCCTCCTCCCTCCTCCTCTTCTTCTCCGGCGCCGTCGAGCGCCGTCGACGACAGCAGCGCCCAGCAACAGCAGCACAGCCGCCCTGGGCCGCCCCCGCGCCGCCGCCTCCGCCCGAGCGCCGCGTCGCCCCCCGCCGCAGCACCCCCGGCCGGCCTCCCCCGCCCTGAGCCGCCGCAGAGCCATCGGAGCTCAGCCGAATCCCCAAACCCTAACCCTAATTCGATTTCCCAGTGTCCGACACGAGCCGGACACGTGTCGGACTCGGTTCGACCCTGATTTTCGGGTTCCCTTCAGGTGCGTGTAACTTTCGCCTCGTAGCTCCGTTTTCAATTCCGCAAATTGCGTTGTGAAGCCTGTATGACCCTCTCGGTGTCCGGATAAACTGTTCGGGGCATCGCGTCCTGTGGTGATCGCACACCGCGATCCAAAAACAGGAAAAACCAGACCCTGTTTTACCCCGGAACTGAGTACGTCCCGCCAAACGGGACGACTTGGTCGCGTGCGGTCTTCACAGATACGTGCGCACCGTCGATACGGACGTGTGAGTTTTCGTGGAAGCTGATTCGGGTGTGCGTGCACACCAGAATCAACGCGTATCCGCGGACATCGTCCCGTATCCGCATTTTCTGCAATCCACCCTAACTTCGTGCACACACGTCGGATCGAGACGAAACTTGCGCCATCGGACTCGTAGCGATACGCTGGTCCTGTGGGTCAAGTTTGGTTCGATTCTGAGAACGTTGACGAAATCGCGTGTTGTGGGCCCCACAGGCCCCGCTCGACGGGCGATTTTGTGTTCGGCTCATCGGAATCCAAATCTGGAAGTTCCGTTGGGTTCGTATCAGCGTTCCTGACCTGTTGACACTAAGTTTGGTGAAATTGGGGACCGTTGACTCGGACACGTTTTTCGGTGCAAAGCGGGCCCACCGGCGGACCCCGTTTTGACCCGAAACTGTCGTTTTTGCCCTTGTCTCCAAATTGGACCCAAGGACAGGCATTTCTAGCTATTTGATATCTTCTGAGCATGATGGTAATGTCTATTTCAGCTTTTGGACTCATCTCTGGAATCTTCTCCCGAGAGCCAATATTAATCGGATCCAAACAACAGACAAGTACCTGCACCTCAAGTTAATCTTTATATATTGTGATAATTAATTCCCTGTCTTATATGTACCCTTGATGATTACACATCGTGTTATAAATGTTGAATTTCATGTCTTGAATATTGGTAGTTCCTGTCTTGTTTTTCATGTCGGGTGGGAGAATACTAGGAGGCATGTAGTTTACCCTTTCCCCTGTCGTGACTGCTAGCTTTTGGTACGCGACTGTACCATCAGCCTGATACTCGATTATTCCTGACTGCTAGCCGCCTATGGCGTGCCTGATTAGCCTTATAAACCCCTACATGCCAACTATGTATTCTAAAATAACACAAGTACACACATATAGTTTCTGGTTATTTCTTGCTGGCTATTGTAGTTTCATTTCCTTCTTTATTTATTTCTGTTTCTCATATTCCTGTTTACAGTTAACTCTGAGATAATAATGTTCTGTTAATGCTGTTTCTCAACATGATAGCTAATAATTAATTGTCATAAAATATTTAGTTTAATCTTGTTGTGCATTGTGTACTTTGCTCCTTTCCTGACTGGATCCGTTGTTTTAGGCGATGATGAGAACCTTGCCCCCACCTATTATGATCCCTAAGACGTAGCAGGTGACACAGTTGAGAAGTCGGTTCCCACTCAGGAGACTACCTTTGAGGAGTAGCCAACCAGTTAGCTAGTTTTTTTTCCCTTTCAGCATAATACTCGGGTTTGTTCCCGATTTATCTTCTGGCTTTGTATTAACTGTGGATTTGATTGTCACAGATTAAATATTATGAAATCCAAGCATGCTTATTCCTGTGATTATCCTTTCCTGTTTATTATTGTGGATGAGATAGATAGTTATTGATCCCAGAAAATGTCCTAGACAGCGTACTACCGTCGACACTGCGGCGTAGGCTGGACGTGCCCACGCACTCGTGCCCAAATATCCGGGTGCGGGTCGTGACACATTTTTGTGGTGGCCCATGCAGGTCTACGACTAAATTGTTCGGTTTCAACTTAGGAACCGAACAGGCCTGCAATAAGATAAGGGCAAGTTTAGGATCTCATCCACTTGCTTGAATCGTTCTTGACATCTATTTTGGATTTGAATTGATTCCTTGACTTGCATCCTGCCTTGATTCCTGTGCGCCTTTATTGTTTATTTTTGGATGCAGAGTAAAGGATCTACCAGCAAGCGACAAGGTTCCTACAAGATCACCACGAGATGCTCTACCAGCATGACCGTGGAGAACACGCAGACTCTTGGAGCAGCCAATGCGCGTAAGTAATTTTTGATACCTTTCTAGCATTATTTAGCTCGTGCCTATTGGATTCGTGACCTCAGCCCCAACCTAGTAAATTTTAAACTTGCTAATAACCTGGTATGCTTTTAAATTTGTCAACTATAGAGATTTTGGAGTTGTGCTTATTGTGTGTTGTTTTGTGAACTTCAATAATTTTTACCTCCTTACATCATCTAGCGCACTTAATTTTGCTGTACTTGACTTATGCTGCTATTCTATAGCCTAGTTTTACAAGCTTACTTTTTATCAAGCTTGTTTATGACATATGTATTAGTGGGTCGACACACTAATACGATTGTCTATTCAGAATCAGTGCATTACGGTCTGATCAGCCTTAGTGCATTTTGATTCGCCTTTCGCACTACTTTACGTGGATTGAGATGTATAGTTGGCTAGTATACTTGCCCTCTAGACATGTCCGAGCATATCGTATCAATTACATAACTGTATTAATACGAGCATGTGAATAGGAATTACCGAGATAGGATTCAATCCACAATCACTTGACAATTCCCACCTGAATACTTTAAAACGCCTTGACCCCGATATTTTTTTTCTATCACCCCACCCTTGAACTCTTTATTATTGATCTTCGTCTTCCTTTATTTCGGAAAAACAAAATCTCGTGCCTGGTATAAGTTAGTACATAGATAGTACTAGATATGCCACATAGGCCGATCACATACTTGAGGATTAAACTTTCGTAATTGAGGACATATTATATGTGATATGATCGGCGTTGAAGTTCGAGGATTGAATGACATAGGTAAACATATTTAGAAATATTTTTTCTTAAGGTATATAGTCTATTTTGATGAATGGGTAAAACTCTAAGTTGGGTAGCAATGCATTTGTCAACTCAAGAAGAATGCCTATTGGAGTGTGACCGAGTAAGGTTAGACTGGAAGAAGCAAGCCATTCTAATTTTGAAAAATTTAGAGGAGTGACTAAGATGATTAATGAATTGGTATCGAGGACCCAATAGTTATACCTTAGGTACATGATTTAAATTTTGAATAATAAAGGTAAAATCATCAAACTTGAATCTAGAGGATATAATTCAGACTTGAACATTGGTGGACTACATTTAAATCATTTTTTCAATTTGATGATTTGAATTAAAAAAATTAAAATTTGATGGTTGGACTAACTAGCTGGAATATTAGGGATGAGAATGGAATTTAAAAAGTTGAAGCGTACAAGTGTGAATGGGAATACTACTGGACTCGAATTACTTCCAGAAGAAATTATGATAATTATAATCATGAGGTAAATTTATAAGCATATGCAAATCTTGAAGGTGGTAGATGGACTTAATTTAAAAATTTCTGTGGATAATTTGAGAAAGTAAGAAGTAATAACCATAGGTTAAATTTCTGATAGGAACAGTAGTCATCTTAACCTTGAAGTGATTGCAGTGGATAAGACTAGAATTTAATTTCGCAAGGAGATTGCGATTGAGATACGTGAAAGATTATGGCTTAATTTTAAATTTCGAGGACGAAATCTTCATAAGTTGGGTAGATTGTAAGCCCTTGATTTTTCAAAAAATATTAAAATTGGGATTTTTCGCGATTTTCTGGAATTTTCTGGGAATTTTTTGAAATTAAAATCAGGGTCTTAAATTATTATATGATTTTTAATTGATATTAAACAATATTAAAATATTGTGAAAATAATATTTTTGGGTGTAAAATGGAAAACTGGACTTAGGGTAATTTTTCTGGAATTTATCGGGCCCTGGACCTATTTTTAAATGCCTAAAAACTATTTATTTATTTATTTACTAATTAATTAATTATTATTATTATTATTATTATTATTATTAATATTATTATTTTCTTTATTTTCCGGCCCAGCCCGCGAACCCAGCCCAACCCGGCCCATTAGGGCCCAGCCCACGACCGCCTAGCGGGTCGGGTCGGGTCCACCCGCACCCGACCCGCACCCGCAGACCCGTCTCCCCATTCCTCCCCAACCCCGAGTCCTCCGGCGCCTCCGCCGCATGCGCCGCCCCGCCCGGCCACGCGGCGCCCTGCCCGCGGCCACGCGCCTCCGCCCCGCGCTGGCCGCCGCCTCTCTCGGCCCCAGCCACCGTCCCAGCCCTATTTAATCCCCCGCTCTCCCCTCCGGCTACCCCCAAAACCCTAGCCACCTCGCTCCACCACCCGCTGCACCCTCCGACCACCCGCCGTCACGCCCTAGCTCCGCCCAGCGCCACCTCGCCGCCCGCCGCTGCACCCTCCTCCCTCCTCCTCTTCTTCTCCGGCGCCGTCGAGCGCCGTCGACGACAGCAGCGCCCAGCAACAGCAGCACAGCCGCCCTGGGCCGCCCCCGCGCCGCCGCCCCCGCGCCGCCGCCTCCGCCCGAGCGCCGCGCCGCCCCCCGCCGCAGCACCCCCGGCCGGCCTCCCCCGCCCTGAGCCGCCGCAGAGCCATCGGAGCTCAGCCGAATCCCCAAACCCTAACCCTAATTCGATTTCCCTGTGTCCGACACGAGCCGGACACGTGTCGGACTCGGTTCGACCCTGATTTTCGGGTTCCCTTCAGGTGCGTGTAACTTTCGCCTCGTAGCTCCGTTTTCAATTTCGCAAATTGCGTTGTGAAGCCTGTATGACCCTCTCGGTGTCCGGACAAACTGTTCGGGGCATCGCGTCCTGTGGTGATCGCATACCGCGATCCAAAAACAGGAAAAACCAGACCCTGTTTCACCCCGGAACTGAGTACGTTCTGCCAAACGGGACGACTTGGTCGCGTGCGGTCTTCACAGATACGTGCGCACCGTCGATACGGACGTGTGAGTTTTCGTGGAAGCTGATTCGGGTGTGCGTGCACACCAGAATCAACGCGTATCCGCGGACATCGCCCCGTATCCGCCTTTTCTGCAATCCACCCTAACTTCGTGCACACACGTCGGATCGAGACAAAACTTGTGCCATCGGACTCGTAGCGATACGCTGGTCCTGTGGTTCAAGTTTGGTTCGATTCTGAGAACGTTGACAAAATCGCGTGTCGTGGGCCCCATAGGCCCCGCTCGACGGGCGATTTTGTGTTCGGCTCATCGGAATCCAAATCTGGAAGTTCCGTTGGGTTCGTATCAGCGTTCCTGACCTGTTGACACTAAGTTTGGTGAAATTAGAGACCGTTGACCCGGACACATTTTTTGGTGCAAAGCGGGCCCACCGGCGGACCCCGTTTTGACCCGAAACTGCCGTTTTTGCCCTTGTCTCCAAATTGGACCCAAGGACAGGCATTTTTAGCTATTTGACATCTTCTGAGCATGATGGTAATGTCTATTTCAGCTTTTGGACTCATCTCTGGAATCTTCCCCCGAGAGCCAATATTAATCGGATCCAAACAACAGGCAAGTACCTGCACCTCAAGTTAATCTTTATATATTGTGATAATTAATTCCCTGTCTTACATGTACCCTTGATGATTACATATCGTGTTATAAATGTTGAATTTCATGTCTTGAATATTGGTAGTTCCTGTCTTGTTTTTTATGTCGGGTGGGAGAATACTAGGAGGCATGTAGTTTACCCTTTCCCCTGTCGTGACTGCTAGCTTTTGGTACGCGACTGTACCATCAGCCTGATACTCGATTATTCCTGACTGCTAGCCGCCTATGGCATGCCTGATTAGCCTTATAAACCCCTACATGCCAACTATGTATTCTAAAATAACACAAGTACACACATATAGTTTCTGGTTATTTCTTGCGGCTATTGTAGTTTCATTTCCTGCTTCATTTATTTTTGTTTCTCATATTCCTGTTTACAGTTAACTCTGAGATAATAATGTTCTGTTAATGCTGTTTCTCAACATGATAGCCAATAATTAATTGTCATAAAATATTTAGTTTAATCTTGTTGTGCATTGTGTACTTTGCTCCTTTCCTGACTGGATCCGTTGTTTTAGGCGATGATGAGAACCTTGCCCCCACCTATTATGATCCCTAAGACGTAGCAGGTGACACAGTTGAGAAGCCGGTTCCCACTCAGGAGACTACCTTTGAGGAGTAGCCAACCAGTTAGCTAGTTTTTTTTCCCTTTCAGCATAATACTCGGGTTTGTTCCCGATTTATCTTCTGGCTTTGTATTAACTGTGGATTTGATTGTCACAGATTAAATATTATGAAATCCAAGCATGCTTATTCCTGTGATTATCCTTGCCTGTTTATTATTGTGGATGAGATAGATAGTTATTGATCCCAGAAAATGTCCTAGACAGCGTACTACCGTCGACACTGCGGCGTAGGCTGGACGTGCCCACGCACTCGTGCCCGAATATTCGGGTGCGGGTCGTGACACCACCCTCCGCGAGGCCCTGTGCCACCGCCCTCGACGACGAGCAGCAGCCGCCTCCTCCTTCCCCTTCTTCCTCCCAACGCCGGCAGCCCTCGCCGTGCCTCCGGTCGACTCCGCCCGTCCCCGACGATGCCGCCCCGAGCCGCCCCAGCCCCTCCCCGGTGCTCCACCGTCGGCCCCGCCGCATCCTCGCCGGAATCCCCCTGAACCCTAACCCTAATTTTTCCCCCAATCGTGTCGACATGTGTCGGACACGACACGGACACGAGAATTTCCGGGTTTCTGAGCCCTGTTCAGGTACTCATATCTTGCTCCTCGCTGCCCCGTTTTCAATTCCGTAAATTGTGTTGCGAAGCCTGTATGACCCTCTCGGTGCCCGGACAAACCGCTCGGGGCATCGCGTCCTGTGGTGATCGCATACCGCGATCCAAAAACAGGAAAAACATTGGCCCGATTCACCCCGGAACTGGGTACGCCCCGCCAAACGGGACGACTTGGTCGCGGGTGGTCTTCACAGATACGTGCGCAGCATTGATACGGACGTGTGAAATTTCGCGGAAGTCGATTCGGGTGTGCGTGCACACCGGGATCAATACGTAATCGCGGACACCGCCCCGTATCTGCCTTTTCTGAATCAAGCCCTAACTTCCTGTACACATGTCGGATCAAAATAAAACTTACGCCATCAGACTCGTAGCAATACGCTGGTCCTGTGACCCAAGTTTGGTTCAATTCTGAGAACATTGACGAAATCGCGTGTCGTGGGCCCCACAGGCCCCGCTCGACAGGCGATTTTGTGATCGGCTCATCAGAATCCAATTCTGGAAGTTTCGTTGGGTTCGTATCATCGTTTCTGACCTGTTGACACTAAGTTTGGTGAATTTGGAGACCTTTGACCCTGACACGTTTTTCGGTGCAAAGCGGGCCCACATACGGACCCCGTTTTGACCCGAAACTGTCATTTTTGCCCTTGTCTCCAAATTGGACCCAAGGACAGGCGTTTCTAGCTATTTGATATCTTCTAAGCATGATGGTAATGTTTATTTCAGCATCTGGACACATTTTTAGAAATCTTCCCGAGACACAAAACTGTAATTGGATCCAAACATCAGGCAAGTACCTGCACTTCAAGTTTAATCTTTATATTGTGATAATTAATTTCCTGCTTTACTAGTACCATTGATGATTACACGTAGTGTTAGATTTTTGAATTTTATGTCTTGCTTTTTGTGTCGGGTGGGAGAATACTAGGAGGCATGTAGTTACCCTTTCCCCCTGTCGTGACTGCTAGCTGTTGGTACGCGATTGTACCCTCAGCCTTATACTTGTTATTCCTGACTGCTAGCCGCCTATGGCGTGCCTTATTAGCCTTATGAACCCCTACATGCCAACTATGTATTCTAAATACACAAGTTTACGCACATAGTTTCTCGTCGTGTTGGAGTTCTTGTTGTCTTGTTACAGTTACATTTCCTGTCTCATTTTATTCCTGTTTTACTCATATTCCTGGTTTATAGCAATTAATCATGTTTTACTTATAGTCCTGATTTATAGCATTAATTCTCAGTTAATTTCACTACTTATTTATGCATATTCTCAATATGATGCTTAGTCAGTTCTTTTCTACCTGTCACAAATATTTAGTTTAACTCTTTTTGTGCATTATGTACTTTGCTCCTTTCCTGACTAGATCCGTTGATTTAGGCGATGATGAGAACCTTGCCCCCACCTATTATGGCCCCTATGAGGCAGCAGGTGATACAGTTGCGGAGCCGGTTCCCACACAGGAGACTACTCTTGCGGAGTAGTTAGCAGTAGTTATTTATTTCCTTTCATCCTAGTAATCGGGTTTGTCCCCGATTTAATTTCTGGTTTTGTAATAACTCTGGATCTGATTGTCACATTCTGTTCATGAAATCTTAGCATTCCTTTTCCTGTTATTTTTTCTTGTCTATTTAATTATTGTGAATGAGCTAGAGTTTAATTTAATTGTGGATATGACCTAGACAGCGTACTACCGCCGACACTACGGCGTAGGCTGGACGTACCCACGCACTCATGCCCGAATATCCGGGTGTGGGTCGTGACAGATACAAATGCACAAAGTGACTGATACCCTACACTTTAACACTAAATTTCATGCTTCTGCCCCTAAATCCAATTCAGGTTACTTGTAGGATAGTTGTTGCTGTTTGCAACACTTCAAATATCTAGGGATGGCAACACAGACCCTCATGTTGTGTGTAGTGGCCCCTGCCCTTGTGTCCACTATTGAACATACTTGGCTTGCTACCTGAGATCACCTTCCCTTATCGTCACACTGTGTAGAGACTGACACTAACCTTCTAATCAACTCTAGCATACACACAAGTGCATCTATCAGTCATCAGTCACTAACATGTACACAGGCACCCTTCCCAACACACTAATGAACAGGTCACTCAAGCCACGATTCACATCACCCTCACAACCATATACATACATACATACATACATACATACATACATACATACATACACAAAATATATGAGAATGTATATATATATATATATACACACAACATATATAAGAATGTAAATACCTAATCATATATATATATATATATATATATATATATATATATATATGATTCATATATCTATATATATACACAAATGGACCTACAATAGTATACATACTATGTAATAGTCAATTCCTTAAACACCTAATGTGCAATAACGATCTACTCTTGATACACTCTCTCAAATAAAGTGTCAAATCCCCCAATACCTAACCAATACGATATATACCTATCAATTACATCTATATATAACTAAAATAATTAGTTACAATTAACATTAGAGAGAAATACACCATCAAACAAAAAACCCCCAAATTACCAATTTGTATCACGTCGTATCATAACGTATCACGATACGCCCTACCCGTATCCAATTGTGGACACATAGCTACCCCTATAATACCAACCTAGGTCCAAATAAACCTATTTGACTCCATGACACCTACTTGGTACATCAATCTCGAATTCCCCTAATTTGGGCACAAAACTCAATGTAGAAGACACAATATGGGTCATAAGAACCTAGTTCTTCTTCCTATGGGTAGTCCTTAGCTATGGGTGGGATCATAATGGTTAATTGCAATAATTGGAGTCTAGTTAAAGGAGAAATTTTATAGTTATACCTATTGGAATATGGATTTTCAATGCAAAGCCCAATTAACACAATTTGGATACAAGCTTCTAGCCCAAATTCTTCCTCTCCAAGTGCTCTTGCAAATTCAAGCTTCTAGTCTCCTTAGATAGTGATTAGGGAAGGGAATAAGAGTAATTTATGGAGAAATTGGTGAAGGGATGAAGAAATTTGGGGAAGAACTCAATAGAAAATAATTTGGGAAGGAGAATGAGAGGAGAGAGAGTGTTCTTCCAGTTAAAATAGGGCCAGCCACTTGTCCCTTCCTTCAAGCAATATAAAATGACACCTATGTCCCTATTGGGTTGTCATAATGAATAATTAATTAGAAAGCTTCTCTTCCTAATGAAGGTTAAGTCAAAAACTAATTAAGAAAAGTGGTTAACTAAATAGGTCCAAATAGACTAGGTTAACTAATTATTTAAGTTGTCATGTCAAGTTGGTTAGGTCCACTTGGGTCTTGTCTAATTAAATAGTCCAATTTAGCAACCACTAATAATAGTCACAAAATATAACATGCACATTTATATAAATAAAATATAACCACATTATTTATAATAATACACAATGACAATAATACCCCTATTCTAGAAATGTGGCAGTGACAAGTCTACTCTCCTTAGAAAAATTTTGTCCTCGAAATTTAAGTAAGAAACTAGCAATACAACAAACAATCATAGCAAGAAAATAATGATACCTCACGGCTCAAAGAGATAAGGTAATGCTTGCACAACTCCTCTCCTAGGAATATCTCTTAATCCTCGTGTTTCACAAAATCTTGATTCTCATTACACCGATCTTGAAGCTCCCAGCACAAGTTACTACACTGTCCTTGATACATTAACCTTTATCATATTCTTTTGATCTACCATCCTTAATATTTTAAATTTTTCTTGAACTCGTGGAAATCACCTTTATTTACTCATTAATATTTCATCTTATTATTTCCAGTTGATTCTATGATCCTCTGCAAACTCTTATAAGCTGTAGTTACCTCAGATTTCCCGTTTCATCTATAGTAGAGTCCATTCTTCCGAAATTTAATTTTTCTTCGAGTTTCCAAATACATCGTATCAATTTCAAGATTTTATCTACTGTGTATGTTCTCCTAGTTGAGAATATCTCGTGTCTTATCTTATGCCTCTTAACTTTCTTGTTTTTATCCTCCAAGTTTGGTGTTCTTATTTTTATTCAACTATCCATTCCCATTACTCACCATATGTATCCTGACCTATAGTTTACTTCAATCGTATAAAGTGTTCTCATTTTATAATCCTTATCTCTTCAAAATTTATTTTGTTCTATCAAGCATGTTTAGAATTCTAATCATGTGTTGATCGAAATAATGCTTCCTTCCTCACCCTTGAACTCTCTCATTATTCCACTCTTATCTATCTTGTCTTCAACAAAATTTCTTTCCCAATTGAATATTCATATACTAACCTCCGAAACACAAGATGTACCAAAATCTTAGCACTCTAAAAATTTAAATCCTCCACTGTATTCATTATCCTTCGTCCTCAATTTACTAATACTAAGATTCTCAAGTTCAATCATCGCTCTGGACTTCCTCATTAGTCCCCAATATCGTCTTAAAATTCCACTACCCTTTATTGACCAATATCTCCTTCCTCTCAACACAAGTTCTTATTTATAGCATCTATTACTTCAAAACATATATTCCCCCTTATCAATCTTGGATTTAAACATCGATGTTTTGATTCTGATATATAATTTTCCTCCGATAATTTACTTCAGTAATCGTATCCAGTTCCTCTTCAAGGTACCATTTTTTTTTTCCAAATACTCATGTCCTGAGAAAATTCTATCTAGGTCACACAAGTAAGACTCATTCCTTATTACTAAACATACATGGTTATAATCCCACTATCTATGTTACTACAGTCCTTACCATGGTTCGACCTATGAATTACCCAATAAATTGTCTTACAAAAATAGCACGACTAGAATAGACAAGATATAGTCAAACTGGTATGGCAAGATATTGCAATAAACTTGGTATAAATTAATATAAGAATGAAGTCCACGAATGGATATAATATTGGTAGAGAACATTGTTCTAGGATATCTGCTCAATCTTTCCTAGAATTAACTGACCCTAAAGATACACCGATGTGGTTCTATGATCCATCATCAAACTCTGGAATCTTAAGAATTTCCAAATTCCTTAACTTGTGTTTCAACTAGATCCATAACCTTCAAATCAAAATTTATATCCTCTATTTAAGTTTATTTAATCTTGAATCATTCTCTGTATTCCTCAAATTCTTTAAACCCTCAATATTAATGTTTCTGTCAAATTCTTATTTCATTCATCAATAATATATGTCACTAAACCAAACCTTGACCACAAAATATTTATAATCTTCCAATCTCCGCTTACCAATTTAACCTTATGTTTTGAACTCCTTAGCTCATAACCTTGTCGTCGATTATCATTTTTTCCAAATTAAATTTATATCCAAGGATTAATGATCCCCTGTCTCCTTATTTATTAATCCTTGTTTTTGTTATTCCGCTCTATATTACATCCCGATAATTTCTAATTCATAAAAATTTAGTTTGCCATCATCCTCAATACTTCCTCAATCCTTTAGAATATAAGTTTTAACCCCAATATATTTAAAGTGTATCATCTAGGCACTTCCAGATATTCATACCCTAAAAAGGCCTTTATGTAAGAGGATTGATAGTCTTCAACCAAACCTTCATATTCCTTATTTTCTTAATTTTTGCCATCATTTATAATTCACTATTTTAAGTATTAGATATCATTGATTTATCCATATCTGTATGTCCAAGAGATTATCCAAGAAATATATACCACAATTCAAACTAATCATTTACCTTTGTCCAGTGTTGGAGGGCGTTGTGGCACCCGAGCACAATCATTTATCTTATGCTCATTAGATCCATAATAGAGGCACTGTCTCTTCCTCTTTCTATATTCCTTCCTTGTATGCCCTGACCTCTTAATATACACATGTAAGACCCCACTTGACTAGCCTCTAATGAGTTAAAACCTCAATTGGAACATGATACATATGCTCCATACTTGGGCGCTTCAGAGGCCCGGGGTGGATATCATCTATTGCCCTCTTGAGTCTAGATCCTTCCTCATGGTGATGAGTAATGCCTAATAGGTGTTGGATCCTCTGACCTTTCTCCCTTTGATCCCTTCTCAGCTCTTCCAACTCTTTCATAACTCTTACTTCATTTAGCCTTGTTTCCCCATAATCTACGTTTGGAGGCACCGTATCATCCGAGGTTCCTACTACACAATCATGCTTGCTTGCATTCCCTTATGCCATGTTCAAAGTCATCATTTCTGAGGATATAGATGAACAAATAATGAGTTTCAAGGGAGATAAGGATTCAAAGTTATAAGAAGAACAAAATATTCAAGAATCAAATAAGAGTAAAAGTTTCCTAGTCTGTGATTGAATATTCTCTCATCCTAGTATCATATTTTCTATCGCAGGCTCACAGTAGTACAACTAAGCCATTGTACTACCACGATATTGCTCTAATTGTGAAGCCTGGTCTGTATGAGCCACCAAAAAAATGTGTTACGACCCACATCCGGAGGTTGGGCATGAGTCGTGGGTACGTCCATCCTACGCCACAGCATCGGCGGTAGAACATTGTCTAGGTCAATATAGCTATCTATCTATCTATCTATCTATCTATCTATCTCACACAAGTTATAATATCATAACCTGTCAATGTATCTCAACTCTAAATGGAGGATAATGAATATATGTAATCATCAACTCACAATATACTCAATCATAATAACTATAAGGAAGATAATGATACGATAAAGATGTAAAGAACTGTAAACACCCTGATTTTTCAGAATAATTTTAATATAAATTTTCTCCAACTTTTCGGTATTTTCTGGATGAAGAACCAAGGTAATTATGATTGAAAGATTTTTAAATGCTGTTAATTGGTGTTAAAATATTATAGAAATAATATTTTATGGTATAAAATGGAAAATTGAACATAGGGTAATTTTCAGTGAATTTATTGGACTCCGAAAACGCGTTTTAAGCCCTAAAAGCTATTGGTTATATAAACCGAACCAAATCTGACTGAACCAAACCAAACCTGACTGAACCGAACCAAATCTGACTGAACCAAACCAGCATAATGGGTCGGGTCAGATCCGAGTCAAACCCGACCCGGACCCAAAACCCAAGTGGAAACCCTAGCCCCCGCCGAATTTACTGTAGCCGCCTATTTAAACCCCCCTCGTCTTTCGTGCCCAGCTGCACCGCCATCGAACCCTCTTCTTCCTCCCGCTGTTCTTCCCCAATTCCCCGCTGCCAAAACCCTAGACGCGTCCTCGACCGAACGACTCCTCCCAGCTCGCACAGCGACCCGCGGCCACCTCCTCCGTCGGATCTCTCCTCCCCATCTCGCCGGAGTAGCCCGACCCGCACCGCCGTGCCCTCGCCTGACCTTGCCGTCCTCCTCATCAACTTCCTCCTCCACTCGATGAGCCCATCTCCCCTTCCCAACTTCCTCTGTGGCTGAACCGCGATCCCTCCGGCCAACTGTGCAGAGCCGCTGCCCTAGCCCGACCTCGTCGACCCCGAGCCCGACTCCCTCCGGCGAAGTCCCTGCAGCTGTCTCGATCAGAACCCTAGAGCAGCGGACACGAGAGCTCTCGATCCGGATGCGAGCAGCAGACCCACGAACATGAGAGCTTGACCAGGACACGAGCAGGACACGAGAATTCAGACTTCTCGGAGCCCAGTTCAGGTAACGTTTCCTCTCACCTCGTAACTCCGTTTTTGATTCCGTCAGTTGCAACACGTAGACTGTGTAACCCTCTCGGTGCCCATGCAACCCGCTCGGTGCGTCGCGTCCTGTGGTGATCGTACACCGCGATCCAAAAACAGAAAAACTAACGCCCTATTTTACCCCGGAATTGAGTGCGTTCCGCCAAACGGGACAACTTGGTCGCACGCGGTCTTTACCGAAATATGCGCGTCATTGATACGGACGTGTGAGATTTCACAGAAGTCGATTCGGATGTGCGTGCACACCGGAATCAACGCGTATCCGCCGACAACGCCCCGTATCCGTCCATTCTGGAACATGCTGTAACTTTGTGTACACATGTTGGATCGAGACAAAACTTGCGCCATCGGACTCGTAGCAATACGCTGGTCCTGTGACCCAAGTTTGGTTCGATTCTGAGAACGTTGATAAAATCACGTATCGTGGGCCCCACCGGCCTCACTTGACGGACGATTTTGTGATTGGCTCATCGGAATCCAATTCTGGAAGTTCTGTTGGGTTCGTATCATCGTTCCTGACTTGTAGACACTGAGTTTGAGGAATTTGGAGACCTTTGACCCTGACACGCTTTTCGGTGCAAAGTGGCCCACATGTGGACCCCGCTTTGGCCCGGAAATGTCATTTTTGCCCTTGTGTCCAAATTGGACTTAAGGACAGGCGTTTCTAGCTATTTGATATCTTCTGAGACTGTTGGTGATGTTTATTACAACTTTTCGAGGAGTACCCACAGGATCCACTGATACAGGGACGACTGTTGGTATTCAAACCCAGGCAAGTGTACCTTGCCAAACTCTGCAGTATTGTTACATATTTTCTTGCTTTATTTTTATTGCTATGCATGCTTAACCTAGGACCGTGTGACTTACTTAGCGTCCGATTAATAGTCGGGTGCCAACACCGTATGCGGCGTTGTGTATTATCATCTAGATATGGACATTCGTGACACTTTATATCCTCGTACTTGTTTTACCGAGTACACTATGACCCATGACACTATTCATGAGACATGATCTTCCTGAGATATTCATGGGGATTCTGTATAGGATACAGGACTTGACAGTGATACTATATTCTTAGCTACATTATGACTTGTTGCATTAGCTATGATCCCGCTTGACATGGACATGAGACGTTATGGTCATGATATGCGTGGTTACATTGGGTGGAGAGAGACACACAGGCTACAGGCTATTTCATATATATATCTACTACTATTGTGAGGTCATAGACTCTCGTAGCAGAGCTAGGCACATTACGTGTTATTACCGCTACCGACTCCCCGACACAGAGCTTGTAGTGGCTCAGCCTGAGTACCCGTGATGCTCTCACTTGCATTTCACATAGATGGTTACTTACTTACCCTATATATTTCATTTATTATCTGCACTGCATTTATTTTGGCTTGTGTTATCTGTACCTTGTTATGTCCCCTGAGGACCTGGAATGGATTATGTCCCCAGGATTTGCAGACGAGATCTATCCCGAGATTTACAGGACCAGAGCAGAAACTGATACAGGAGATGTACCGACACCCGAGGACGAGGTATTAGCTGAAGACTTTCATGCCCAGTATTTACTTTATTTCAGTCATTTATATTTTGGTCTGTTGAACCATTGTATCAGATATTTATTGGGTTGTTCCCCGAAGCACTTGTTGAGACTGGTTGATGATTTACATTCTTTATATTCTGTGGATCATATTTTATATCTTGTGTGGATGAGATTAGTTGTGCCTTGATTGTCGTAGACTTGTTTTACAGCTTAAGTGCGCCTAATGGATCCATTAAATTGGGTTTGTCCATTGGTGCGTGCTGCTGGCCATTGCCACGTATCTGGTCCCTCGGTATTTTGGGACTGGGGCGTGACAAGAACCACGAGACAAAATAATATATATATCTCCAACTAGACAGAGTCTAAGAGTCTAGCTATCTCAACACAATATAAGTCTTAACATAATACAACTCATAGTCTCAAGTTTGGAATAATTCAAATACATAAATAAACTAAATGCTAATTAAGCAACTACGGGTGGTGTCTACTCTATAAGGAGTGGCTCCTCCAGAAGATCCTGGATGTAACCATCATCTACTTCGGGTCCATAATATGTGGGACAAAAGTGCTCGAGATTCTCTGAAAAATATTATCCAGTCAGGAAAGGAGCAAGAACATAAACTAACAATAGTTCCAATAAAATTCAAGGACTATAAAACAGTGAGTAATGAATATACAAGATGGAATAGTACTAATAAAATGTAAGAAAGCTAGTAAAACAGATAATCATATCACAAGAAAATAATTAGTAGTGAATGAGCAGGTGAATATCAGTCTCATCAAGTACAAGCTGGAATAAAATAATAAATTAAACTAACTAAGTATTTAAAATATTAGTTTTTTATGTGATCGCCTTGGGTACAAGATCAGGCTCTTCCATATATGATTGGCTATGCATAAGTACAGGTAAAGGGATCAGGTCAATTATGTATGATTGACTATATACAAGTACAGGAAAGGGGATCAGGCCAATCATATATGGGGAGCTATGTACAAGTAATAAGATCAAGCTACACCCTGAGTGTGGTGAGGGTGAGCTATGCACAAGTAAGTGGGGGTATGATCACATAACTAGCTAATACTTCCCCCGTCCTCCGACTAGTATAATAGATCCATCCATGGTACGTTATGACACATAATTTACAGAGCAGGGTGCCAATCTGCTCCTGAATCGGTGTATATACATGTATTAGAATCACATGGCATGTACAAGGTCCTCAAGGAAATAACAACTCATGAAGGGATCCAGGATATACCAATCTGTGTAACATCGTGTCAGAAATCAAGTATAACATAATAAAAATAGAATAATAGTAATCATCAAAATAATAAAAACTGTCAGAGAATGTACTCGCCTGATATCCGAAGTGAAAAACAATCAATAGTGCTCACACTAGAGTCCAAAAGTCCTAAATAAGGGATATAAGTGTTAATGAGTGAAATAAAATGATAATCATGGTTAACTAACCAATGGTGATGTTTCTAGGCCACTTCTAGGTCCATACTAGGTTAACTAGGTCAATAACTTATTACTCTAGATTTTCTGAGTCACACTAGGTCAATCTAGTCAATATTAGTCTTATACTAGCTAATACTTGGCTATACTAAGTGTTCTAGCTTATACTAGTATTATACTAGCTAATATTAGACTATATAACTAATACTACTAATACTAACTAATACTTATTATACTATATACTATTAATATTATTATTATTATTATTATTATATATATATATATATATATATATATATATAACTCATATAGTAAGGTATCTTATTATCTTTTTAATACCTTAGTCTATGGTTAAATATCTTAACATCTTAGACTAATACCTTAACCCTAATCTCAAATAACTTACTAATGCATCAATACCTAAATCTATCACATATTTCTAAAATCCCTGGTGTTGATACCTTGGTACCCCAAAAATTCAGTGCATCGAAGCTCTTATATAACCCTTACACCCATCTACACTTCATCACACCTCTAACTCACCTATAAACTATTTAGTATCACTGACACTTCAATTTTATTTCCTGCATTCCCTTACTAGAATACCCAATCCTCACTACACATTAGCTCCCCAATTCACCTCACTATACTAGTACCAACTGAGCATAGAGCTCCTTACTGTTAACTGAGTACATGTGCATCTGCACATGTACTACACCCTAAAATTAGACCCGGTATCATTAGAGTATCCCCAAACTAAACAAGTCACTCACCACGATTCACTTCACCCTCACAACCATATACATACATACACAAAATATATGAGAATGTAAATACCTATATATATATATATATATATATATATATATATATATATATATATATATATATATATATATATATATATATATATATATATATATATATATATATATGATTCATATATCTATATATATACATAAATTGACCTACAATAGTATACACACTATGTAATAGTCAATTCCTTAAACACCTAATGTGCAATAACGAGGTACTCTTGATATACTCTCTCAACTAAAGTATCAAATCCCCCAATACCTAACCAATATGATATATAACTATCAATTATATCTATATACAACTAAAATAATTAGTTACAATGAACATTAGAGAGAAATACACCATCAAACAAAAACCCCTACTTTACCAATTCGTATCACGTTGTATCACAACGTATCAGGATACGCCCTACCCGTATCTAATTATGGAAACATAGCTACCCCCACAATACCAACCTAGGTCCAAATGAACCTATTTGACTCCATGACACCCATTTGGTGCACCAATATCGAATTTCCCTAATTTGGACACAAAACTCAATGTAGAAGACACAATAGGGGTCAAAAGAACCTAGTTCTTCTTTCTATAGGTAGTCCTAAGCCATGGGTGGGCTCCTAATGGTTAATTGCAACAATTAGAGTCTAGTTAAAGGAGAAATTTTAGAGTTATACTTATTGGGAGATGGATTCCCAATACAAAGCCCAATGGACATAATTTGGACACAAGCTTCTAGCCCAAATATTTTTTCTCCAAGTGCTCGTACAAATCCAAGCTTCTAGTCTCCTTAGATGGTGATTAGGGAAGTAAATGAGAGTAATTTGTGAAATAATTGGTGAAGGGATGAAAAAAATTGGGAAAGAACTCAATAGAAAATAATTTGGGAAGAAGAATGAAAGGAGAGAGAGAGTGTTTTCTCCCTTAAATAGGGACGGCCACTTGTCCTTCCTCCAAGCAATATAAAATGACACATATGTCCCTATTGGGTTATCATGATGAATAATTAATTAGGAAGCTTCTCTTCCTAATGAAGGTTAAGTCAAAACACTAACTAAGGGAAGTGGTTAACTAAATAGGTCCAAATAGACCAGTCTAACTAATTGGTTAAGTTGTCATGTCAAGTTGGTTAGGTCCACTTGGGTCTTATTTAATTAAATAGTCCAATTTACCAACCACTAATAATAGTCACAAAATATAATATGCACATTTATATAAATAAATTATAACCATATTATTTATAATAATACACAATGACAATAATACACAATGATAAAAATACCCCTGGAGGAGTACGTAGCTGCTTATGCTAGCGTCCTTTCTCTCGACGATGTAATTTTGGAAGACGAGGTACCTCATTTCTTTAATAAAGGGCTATCTTTGAAGTACTCTGAAGTTGCACACATAAGCACGTTGTATTCCATGGAGAACGGTCTAGGCCTGCACCTGCAGACACAAGTGACTACCACCTATACTGTAAACCGAATCCTCCCTAGCCACGGTTCCCACTTCACAGTTCCAACAAGGAGAAGGGGAGACAAACCCATCATCTTCGGTAGGGTTGAAGACCCCCGATCCTTTATCCCGAAGGAACAAAAGCCAGAATTCGTTACCGGCCAAATACAACTCTACCGATTCAGTAGTCAAGCCAAACACCACATCCAGAAGATGAGCTATGATCTTAAAAGAAACCAAGGTCTGAATTACGACAAAGGTCGATGACTACCCGTATGCCTAGCCGCTTCATCAGGCAAGTCCGAGGACTACTACCATAAGATCAACAATAGCTTAGGGTACATTACGCATCCCATAACCCCCGAAGGCTCGGATCAAGAAAGTGAGTTATATTCTCACTCTTCAAAGTTTTTCTCTTGGGACTCCGATGTCAGTATCAGAGAGATACTCAAGCAAACATTGTCTGCCAACATGGTATCAGCTGACCCTGAGGAAGACGATGAAGATCCACTGGAACTCATTAAAGTAGAACTATGGGCCCAACGCCTAGACACACAATGGAAGATGTGGTTCGAACAAAGAGAACCTCCTACCGAGGATGAAGTCGTATAAGTCAATCTGGGCGACGAATCCTCCCCCAAACCTATCTTCATCAGCAAGAGTCTGACTGATGATGAATAAGGATCCCTACTACAGCTCGTTAGGGAATACATTGATGTCTTTGCCTGGAGCTACGAAGGCATGCCAGGACTGGACCCCCAAATCGTGGTCCAGAACCTCAATATCTTGTCGAATACTAAGCCTGTCAAGCAGCAGCAACGGTGGTTCTGGCCAGATATAATGAACACCATCGAAGCTGAAGTCAACAAACTGATAGCTAGTGGCTTCGTCCCTGAAGAATAACATCCAGAATGGGTACCCAACATCGTGCCCGTCGTAAAAAAGAATAGGAAAATCCGGATCTGTATTGACTTCAGTGATCTAAATGCGGCCTTCCCTAAAGACGAATTTCCTCTTCCGATCACAGACATAATTATCGACAAAACTTGCGGCTTCAAGCGTATGTCCTTCATGGACGGATTCTCAGGCTATAATAAGATCAAGATATCCCCTAACGATCAGAAGCATACATTATTCTGAATGCCGATAAGAGTGTACTTCTATACAGTCATGTCCTTCAGTTTGAAGAATGTAGGTGCTACATACCAGCGAGCTATTAGCACCTTCTTTCGTGAGCATCTATGTAAGACAATCAAGTATTACATCGATGACATCACCATCAAAATTTGCTCTAAAGGTGATCACTTTAGGGACTTGAAGATTGTGTTCGACCTCATGCGTATGCACCAGCTCAAGATAAACCCTACTAAATCCTTCCTAGGAGTCTCCAGCGGTAATTCCTGGGCTTTATTATCACTTCTCAGGGTATTCACATAAACTCCGACAAAACTAAAGCAATCCTTGAGATAAACCCGCTGAAGAACCTCCGGAAACTCCGTGGCCTTCAAGAAAGACTTGCATACATCAGGATGTTTATATCAAACCTCTCTGGATATTGTCGGTTATTCATCCAACTCATGAAGAAAGGTGTCTCCTTTGTTTGGAACAAAAAATGCTAGTGCGCCTTCGACGATATCAAGGAATACCTATCAAATCCTCCAGTACTGGTCATCCCAGTCATAGGAAAGCCTTTCCTGCTCTATGTGAGTGCAATAGGCTACTCCCTCGGTGATCTATTAGTCCAGAATAGTGATACAGGCCACGAGCAGGCCATCTATTATCTTAGCCGGATGATGGTTGGCTCGGAGCATAGGTACACCCCCGTTGAGAAGGAATGCCTTGATCTTGTATTCGCTATCCAAAAGACTCTTGGCTGGATAAACCATTCAAGTGATCTCGTGAGTCAATCCTCTGAGAGTCCTCATGACCAAACTAGGGGGATTCAATTCCCGTTTGGCTACCTGGGCAATACTACTGTCTCTATACGACATGGTATTTGTTCTACAGAAAGACGTTAAGGGTCAAGCATTGGCCAACTTCCTAGCAGCCCATCCGGTGCCAAAAATCTCGAAACTTTATGATAAAATTTCAAACAAAGTGGCAGACTCAAGCGTGACTTTATACGAAGCCGTTTGGCGAGTGTTCTTCGACATAGCTTCAAAAATAGGGCCCAAAGGCAACATCATCATGGAAGACATGTTGATCTCTCTATATGATCTGGTTATCAACCGCGCTTACTCCCTCACAGAGCCATGCTCCAACAATGTGGCAGAGTACAATGCTCTCATCATTGGACTTCAAACTGTCAAATAAGTAGGAGTTGACCACCTGGAAGCATATGGCGATTCCAAATTAATAATCAACCAAGTCCGGGGTGAGTATGAAGACCTGATTCTTTACCACTAAGCTGCGCTTGGCATCATCTCGACCTTCGAGGGATTCTTCATTGAGCACGTCCATCGATTGTAAAATATCGAGACATACGCCCTAGCCGGACTTGCAGCCTCTCTAGCTGTTCGAACCAATACCCATGAACTGATCATTATGGTCGGTCAGGACCTGGTCTGTCCAAAGAATAATCTCTCTCTGTGCCAGAGCTACTCAGTAGAGACGAGCAATGACTCTCAAGATTAGAGACTTTCATTCATCGACTACGCAGTATATGGAATTCTCTCCGAGAACCTAAAGGAAGCCACTTCCATCAAAAGATGTTTCCTACGGTTTTACTACGATACGGTTACTAAAATGCTGTATCACCGCTCATACGACGGTCTTCTGCTACGATGCCTATCGAATGCAGAAGCTAAACAGGCACATCGGGAAGCCCATGATGGCGTCTGCGGTGCCCTCCAACCCGGTCCAAAGCTGCAGGACCGTCTACGACGTTTGGGCTACTATTAGCCCACAATGGTAGCGGATGCCGTCGACTATGCAAGAAAGTGCCAAGCGTGCCAAATCCATACAGAGTTTATGTCACTACCATATTTCTAAGATAGGGGCATTTTTGTCATTTATAATAGTTGTATATTTTTTTTTTATAATTTTTATAATGTGTATGGTATATATATTATTACTATTAATAATATGGGTTAGTGGGCTAGACTTGATGTGACTATTAGACTCAACCTAAACTAGTCATTTTGGACCAACTAGTCATTTTTCTTCATTAATTAGAAGCTAGTTAAATCCCTCATTAGAATATAAAAACTCCACTAGTCAAACAACTCTTCATGATAACCATAGAGTGCATATTAGATATTGTGCATTAGCTAGACCTAGGGTTCACTTGGCCGGCCCTATATAGGAGAGGGGGGAGCCTCCCTCAAGCTCCATTTAATTTTCATGATATCCTAGATTGAGTTCTTTCCCAAAACCCCTCATTCCTCTACCAAATTTTAGAAAATTAAACCCCAATCCCTCTATTTTCCTTATCTAAGAATCCTAGAAGCTTGGGTCTCAAGGAGCATTGGAGGAGAATAATGTTGGCTAGGAAATCTTTGGCTTTGTATTGGGAATCAATATCCCAATAGGTGAATACTCAAACCTCTCTTTTAAATTCTATTTTTATTATTTTATTGGTCAATAGGAGCCCACCATGAATTAGGAATACCCATAAGAGGGGAGAATAAGTTTACATTGATTCCATTATGATTCCTACATGGTGATGTGTCTATATTGGGGGTTTTGTGTTCATGAGTGTATTTTCTCCATCCTTCTTTATAACTATATATATATATATATATATATATATATATATATATATATATATATATATATATATATATATATATATATATATATTTGTATTTAATATGTATATTAACTATTAATAGAGTATTATGGGAATTTGGCATGAGAGTGATAGTGTATCATGACACTATAGAGAGTATCATGACTTAGGCACTCCAAGTGTTTGACAAATGGAGTCCTATTGGAAATGGGTTTATTTGATACTTCATTCACTATTAATATATATGTATATAGTTATAGATAACTATGTGTGTAAATATATTAGTGAATCTATATACATTACATGTGGATTGATGTTTTGGATGAATGTGGGGGGGGGGGGGGGGTGTACTCGTGTACTGTGTACACTGAGTGCACTGTGTATAAATATGGGAATTAGGTTAGGCTTGCCACTGTGTGTGTATATGTCTGATGTGTAGAGAAATTTGTACCTGTGACTGTGTTCACAGTGTGGGCATGAGGACTGACAGTGAGTATTAGATGTACAATAGGTTCAGTTATGAGGGCTTGACTTGTGTGAGTGTGTTGTGAAGTTTATATGTGAGTGTCACGCCCCAGTCCCAAAATACGTAGGACTAGGAATACGTAAGCATGCCAGCCGTATGTATATGGCAACTCCAATATATGGATAGCATAATATACACATACGCTGTAATATGAATATTAACTCACATGTGGTATATATATTATCACAAGCCACAGGGCATAACTAGATCTCATCCACAGAATCAAAAATAAATAAATAACCAATCAACTATATAACTGAATCAAGTATAATATGCTTGATAAGAACAAGTAGTTGGGCGGAGACAAATCCACTACCAACTAGAATATAAGAGAAACAAAATAAGTACATCTACAGAACAATGAGAATCGAAGAGAAGACCTCCTCGAAAGAGAGATAAGTACCAAGTCCTAATCCCTGCTCCTGCGAATAGTCAAGATCGTTTACACCTGAAAAGGGACCAGGTCCTCAGAGAGACGTAACAAGATACATAGAAGCATGCCAATTGAATATAGTAAACATGCATAATAGATAAAAAATATATAAGTACGATGTACTAGACAATCTATATAAAAATATATAGTGAGGACAACCCTTTCGACGTATGGGCATGGGTAGGCTACTCTATCTAATCTCACAACTCACACACACGTCCATAAACATCAAAAACTGTCATACCACAAGGGTAGCGACCATCGTGACACCAGAAATTGACATACCGCGAGGGTAGCGACCAGTGCGACACAACTACCATTGTGCGTGCTAGTTACTATGGTTTACCAGAGTGGATATAGCCCATACGCCTACTGATTGTCCTCCCCTCCCATGATACTATGTGTGTCAACATATATATAGTATATTATTATGACTGAAAGAAAACACATATATAATGAATATATAAAAATATGATAAGCATGCAAAAGTACTATAAGCAATTTGGCAAGGTATCTTGCCTGGCAATAAAGCTGCAAAGTATAAGCGTTCAAACACCAAGCACAAGGGATCAGAACTATGGTCGTTACACTAAAAATCCAAAAATAATATTTTCATACAAAATAAATTCTAGAAAATTACTTTGTAAAGTTTTAATAAAATACTACACTCGAAATATTTTATAAAATATTTTGTAATTAATAATTATATATTTATCTAGTTATATCAATCAAATAATTGTATTATCTAATTAACTAAGTAATTAATTAAATGGATAATCAACAAAATAGGATATTAGTAAATAATATGCAAATCTATAAAAAGAGAATTTTCCTATTTTGGCATGGAGAATTATGGGATGCTAATTATAGGAAGTTAAAATTAGAAAATAACCACAATTAAATTATATATAACATATCTAATATATAACACAAAATCTATGGTCGTTACACTAATGTCATACTAACACCAAGGGATCAAATTTATGTGCCACAAAAAGATCTTACAGGTAGTGTCTCTTGTGTAAGCTACTTCCTATGAAGGGCAATACAAATTTTGGGGTCATCCTATATTATTAATGTCCAAACCACGGTGAAGTATCCTAATAAAATTATTGGATTTTAATTGATTTAAAAAATAATCTAAAACAAATACAAGAAATATAAAATATACACAAAATACCTATTTTTGGGTGAGGGGGTTTACAATCTACCCAACTTAAAAAAAATTCATCCTCGAAATTAATTCTAACCCATATTTGTAATAAATCACAATAGCTATTAACACTTCATTGCTAGCTTGCAGTGCTTCCTAAAAGGTTATGGTCAGCCATCCTAACACTTTTCTTCCTTATTGTCTATACATTATTCTTTTATCCTCTAACTCATCTACACTACCCAACTTACAAGAATTTTACTAGTAGTCAAAGTCTTTTGAGGCTATTGTCTAGGTTGTAAGGCATGTTTATTCATTGGGTCGAGAATTTTGAGATACTTGTCTGGAATCTCATAACCATGATTTTTCTCTGTAATCGTCAAGTATCATAGTCTAATACCGCCACTCCACCTGGCCAGTATGTCTGCAAATAATTTGACTACTCTACTATAATGGTCTAGCTGCAGCTGTCGCTACCTTGCCAATGATTTGTCATAGTCATCAGTTCGTAACAAGTGCCTTCAACTCTTTTCTAAGCTTAGTCTAAGTTTTTGGACAAAAATTAAGGTCTTGACTAACTTTATAAAACTATTAGAAGTATTAACTATTTTAACAATCCAACTAATTTCCTGTTAGACTAAAAGATGCTACTTAAGGTTTAAAAATAATAATAGAATACAGATATTGTTATAGTGCATATACACAAGGGTTATCATTATGAACTCATCTTTTAGTTATTAATCATTACTGACCCATTTATGTTTTAACTAACAAAATAAGGGTGAGGTTGAAGTAACTCAAACAATTCATTATGGCACAAAAGATGCAACTACGGTAGGAAGAATTAAGCATGGGATAAGGAATAGATATGGAAGAGAAGATGAGCAACCCAAGGGGACGAGATGGTGATAGGAAAGAAAATACTACTACTGCTACTCGTGTCATCCATTAGTATCGTGGGTATGTCATCTGATTAAAATATCAACATATCCTCAAAAGTTTTAACACTAAATATATCATATTGTGATATGCCCTTAATCACAAAAGATAGTCACAAAGTAAGGTGATTGGCCTAGGGGGTATATCTAGTAGTCTCCGTATATCAAACTTATACCAAGCACGAGCGTTCATCTTTCCGAAATAGGAAAAAATAAAAAAAACAATAATAAAGAATTCAAGGAGGAGGTGATAGAATACAAGTACGGGGTTCAAGGCGATTTAAAGAATTCAAAAAGAGAATTGTCAGGGCAGTTGTGGATTGAAGTCTTATTTTGGTAAAATTTATTTGCATGCTCATATCAGTATAGTTATATAACCGATACGATATGCTCAAACGTGTCTAGAGGGTAAGTATATTCTTCTAACAAGCTGAGTCAACTATATCTTAATCCACGTAAAGTAGTCATGCGAAGAGCGAACCAAGTGTATTATGGTTGATCAGACTGTAACACACTGATTCTAATTTAGACAATGTATTAGTAGGCGTCCCCAATAACACATATGTCATAAAAAAGCTTGATAAAAGAATAAGTTTGCAAGACTAGGCTATAAAATAGCAGCATAAGCGGAGGTAGTCCAGAAAATATAAGTACGCTGGATTATGATGAAGGAAGGTACAGAATAATTTAAGTTCACCAAGAAGATCGGTGTTGTGCCTCTACAGTTGCTATGCTAACTTCTTATCTAAGTCTAAAGTCAACCAAATAGGGATATGGGCCTCTAAGGTCTACAATCTGGATAAACACTATTGCCTTATGCTAGCATATAGTTGGTATTATTCAATTATACTTCCTTAATGGGTCAAAAGGACTATGTGATACTAGGTTATGAGGCATACTACCAACTTACAAGAATTTAACTAATAGTATTATTGAATAATAGAGTGTATATACCTAGTATAAGTCACCTTCCTAACCCCTATCAAGTACGAGAGAAAAGAGAAGATTAACATTGAGAAAGGATCAAGAAAGATGCAATACAAGCAATCAAATAAGAATACGAAATAAAATCAAGGACGGTGATTAAATAAGTGGATGAGATCTTATACTCTAATCATATGCGCAGGCTTGCTCGGTACAGTAACGTAACCGAGACAATATGCTCTCGATCTGCATGGGCCACCACAAAAATATGTCATGTCCTAGTCCCAAAATACGTAGGACTAGGAATACGTAAGCATGCCACCTGTATGTAAATGGCAACTCCAATATATAGATACCATAATATACACGTATGCTGTAATATGAATATTAACTCACATGTGGTATATAAATTATCACAAGTCACAGGGCATAACTAGATTCATCCACAGAATCAAATAACCAATCAACTATATAACTGAATAAGGTATAAAATGCTTGATAAGAACAAGTAGTTGGGTGGATACAAATCTACTACCAACTAGAATATAAGAGAAACCATATAAGTACATCTAATGAACAATGAGACTCAAAAAGAAGACCTCCTCAAAAGAGAGATAAGTAGCAAGTCTTGATCTGTGCTCCTACGAATAGTCAAGATCGTCTACACCTGAAAAGGGACCAGGTCCTCAGAGGGACGTAACAAGATATATAGAAGCATGCCAATTGAATACAGTAAAACATACATAATAGACAGAAAATATATAAGTACGCTGTACTAGACAATCTATATGAATATGCATAATGAGGACAACCTTTTTGACGTATGGGTAGGTGTAGGATACTTTATCTATTCCATAACTCACACACACGTCCATGAACATCATAAGCCGTCATACCGCGAGGGTAGTGACCATCGTGACACCAGAAGCCGATATACCGCGAGGGTAGCGACCATCGCGACACAACTACCGTAGTGCGTGCTAGTTACTATGGTTTACCAGAGTGGGTATCCCATAGGCCTACTGATTATCCTCTCCTCCCATGATACTATGTGTCAAGTATGTGTCAACATATATAGTATATAATTATGACTAAAAAAACACATATATAATAAAAATATAAAAATATGATAAGCATGCAAAGTACTGTAAACAATTTGGCAAGGTATACTTGCCTGCTCTAAAAAAGAATGAAGTCCCAACTCAAGGCGTACTGTAAACAATTTGGCAAGGTATACTTGCCTGCTCTAAAAAATAATGAAGTCCCAACTCAAGGCGTCGTCCGATCTACCCGTCACACAAATTAAACAAGTTAGGTTACAAAAGTGGGTGAATAGGTTCCTCCATTTTAATCTATTTTAATTCTGAATAAAATAACCTAAAATAGTATTTTAATCTTATTAGAATCTTATTTCATTGTTAAACCCTAATTTTGGTCCAAAGAAAGTCAACTATACGAATTTGTGATCCGTAACACGCAAATCGAGGCAATTGATTTACCAAAAATTTAACCAACTCAAATCCTGGATTTGTGTATAAATTCTATAGATTTTAGCACTACATGAATGCCGGAATCAATGGTTTCATAAAATCATAAGTCGGTAAAGAGTTATGGCCACAAGGGCGCACAAATGACAGTTTTTGGTGATTTTTTATTTACGTCTACGTTGCACGAATTTTACAGTAGATTAAAATTGTATGTTAAATTCTGGAAAAAATAATATTTTGGAAGTTCATCATGTCATATTTTTGAAACTTCAAACGGCTCATAATTTCGAGTTCAGGATCTCCCAAAATCTCAAAAATACGAAAATGCATCTTATTTTGAACAACTGGCAATTTTAGAATTTTTTGAAAAATAGGTTCATAAATTATTAAAATAATTTATATATTCAGAAAACTAACCTTGATATGGTTCTAACAAACAAATTGGAGCATGTTTAGAGTCTGGAGCTAGGAGATATCATATTTTTAAGTTGTCATAACTACTAGAAAATGAGGCTTAATTTATGACGAATTTTGACTGTTTTTGGACAAAAAAGTGAGAAGTTTGGGGAAAAAAAATAAAAGATGAGTTTATTCCATAAGTCTAATAGGTATTTATAATGGTGGATACTACTTAATTGTATACGACTAGGATTGGCTAATTTGGATATGATTATGATAAGTTCAAATAAGGATATGATATGCATGAAGTTGCTTTCCTAGTAGGCTCAGGATTTGAATTAATTTAAAATAGAGTTTGAGTTTATCTCAATAATTTATAATCTTAAATAGAATTAAAGATAATATAAATAATTTATATATAATCTTATTAGTATCTATTAACACTAAATTAGCATCTATATAATATTAAGACTATATGTATCAAAATAAATCCTAAATAATTTCAAAAATCTAAATAAATTTCTTAAAATTCTAAATAAATTACAGAAAAATATAATTAAATATTTTAACCTAAAATAAATATTTGGTAGAAATAATATGCAAGTATGGTCTCATAGTAAATTATGCAATCTCGTTTGCCAACCAACTGCTCCACTGATGCAACCAGAATCTCCTAAACGACAAGCCAAACCAACGCAACGATATCTCTCAACTTGCTACATAAATGCAACAACGCCACACAACTTGCTGCACAAATGCAACAACACCCAATGATGCTACACGATCAATCAAAAACTAACGAAAGACAAAGCAACGAAGAAAAACATATACCCACAACCAACAAATATATAGACTTACCGCAAGAAACATCCAATGCGGCACCGAGTAGAGCGAAGAGCCAAATGACACGCGAAAGCTATTTAGAGTTTGTGATGAAGAGAAGGACAAAGTCTTAGAAAATAAACTGGACTCTCTGATACCAATTTTGTCATGCCCCAATCTCCCACAAGTTCGATCATCCCCGTTGAACGAGAATCACTATGTTGCAGCACTCCCGTAGGACAATCGTTCTTATCGGGACGTGATGCCTTACGAGCCTGGAGTTGTACTCACACAAGGCAATAATGTCAAACATTATGGTTATCATTAAAATGACCAAGTTACAGCGAAAGTATTGTGTACGAAGCACACATCAGAGTATATGCAGCGAAGCTATCGATAGGGACCAAATAAAAATACTACGAAGGAGAATGCCACAAAGGCGATGCAACACTCTTGCTCTTTCTCTTGCCCATAAAGGGACTTACTATTCCATACATCATGTCCCATATATCCAAGCGGCGCTACTACACCTGCATACCTGAAATAATGCCCATAAACGTGGGTTAGTACACAGCTGTACTGGTGAGCGGGATAACCCACTCGTTTAAACCAACACTAAATAGATAATGAATACAAACAATTATATGGTGATATTTCTACTTGAATCCTAGATTTATTTCATTGCAGAGGTATGACATGTTAAGAAAAACTGTAAGCAGGTTAAACATGCAAGCATTCAACTCAAGCAAATATACAAGCATATATATCCAATTCAAAGTAAACTAGCATACAAACCGTCATACTCAAACCCAAGTAACAAATGAACCTATCGAACCCAATCTAAGCATCAATATCCATCCTCAAACCATGCCACAATCCAAGTCTTACTAATCCAATCATCGATATGCATACTCTTCCTGAGCAAGATGGTCGTTGTTCTACACGAAAAGTATAAACCAAACCAAAGCAAAACAAACCAACTCTTATTTATATGAAGTCACTGGCCAAGCCATAAAGGACTAATCAACTACAGTTCTATCCAATCCAGCGTTAAGTAGCTAGCCCGCCAGGTCGTATCGAACTACCGGCACTGCACCTATGGCATGTTACCATTTGTCTCCTCCATGGCCGAATGGTCCCGGTACCCAGGAGCATATCCCGTTCGAGGAAACCAAACCCTGTGTGCAATAGGTTGTCCGTGACCAATGCAAACACCGAGTAGGTATGACGAGATAATCGAGCCTTCTCTTCCCACCAAACGATACTTGCCTCAATCCATCCAATTTTCCATAACTTTTCTCCAACTATTTCCCAAGGCACCATCTCAAGTTATCCCCATAGGCACTATATCGCTTTGACATAATGCTCCAATTGGTGCAACACCCCTCGCTCCGAAAGTTCCATGGCATAATGCCCCAACAGTGGCATAATGCCCTCTTCGATGCAGTTGTCCAATTTTTAACCACAACTGCACACTTTGTTTGACAACTTGATACTCGTATACGAATGCACACTCTCTTACTCATCCGCCCGAAGTGCCTCGATGTTATAACCAAGAAGATCCACTCAAGCTCCAACTGCTCAAACAAAAATCTAACTCAAGTAACAAATCATATCCAACCAAACGACGCACAATCTATGAACCCCATAATATAATGATTTCTAAGTTCTAGTCCAAGTGTTCAAGCCATTACGTGTGTTCTATATTATTAGGCATGAAGGAGTAGAGGAGAAGGGACAGAGCCCACTCACCAAGTCTAATTTTGTTGAGCACCCTGCCTTACCGATACGGCCGATCCCTTAAACTCGTGGTCTGATGCAAAGCACGATCTACTCAATTGGTATGACCGTGTGAGCATGTCATGCTCTCCAAATTATCCGACCGATCAGAGTAAGGAAGATGACATTATCGCTCTAATCCTGCTATCCCAGTACTGCTCTGAACGAACACCTGATTCCATCGAACTCCTATTGCGATCTGCACATGAAACTAACTCAAATTAATACTTGCTCCCAAATCTAACAAATCAAAATATAACCAGCTATTGTCTCATTCAATCTGACTCAGTGTAATATACCGTGCGGTTGCAGGACATTACACATATGCTACGTTATCAGAGGAAAGTACTAAATTCTAGTATCAGTTACATTAGGTAAGGTATCCTAGTGTTAAGTTGGTTAATGTATGTAAGGTATCAAGTATTAAGTGTCAAGATACTTGAGTATTGTAAGGTAATAGTTGATGAGGGTATTAGGTTTAGTTTTAGGATATTAAGGGTAGTTGATATTGTTACTAAAGTAGTACTAATAGTAATTATAACTAGTATAAGGATAGTTTGACTAAGTATACCCTAGTGTGGACTTAGACATGGCCTAGAAACATAATATTTAGTTAATTAATTATGCTTATCCTTTATTTCACCAATTGACATTAATATCTGATATTTAGGTCTTTGTGACTTCACTTTGGATCTCGATCCTTATTTGTTGCTCGAGACCACAGGCAAGTACATTCTCTGACAATTTTTATTATTTTGATCATTACTATGATTCTAGTTGTAGTGTATACTTGATTCAGACACAGCAGATACACATGCTAGTATCATATGTACCTGTCATAAGGAGTCATGATTGGAATCCATCGTACTAGCTGGGGACGGAGAAATATTAGCAAGTTATGTGATCATACACAACCTTACATGCATCATAGCTCATCGTACATATCACGTAGGGTGTAGCCTGATCCTTTACATGCCTCATAGCCTGTTATATATGATTAGTCGAACATTTTCTCGCATCATAGCTAACCAGATGGTTAGCCTGACTTCACATGTATCATAGCCAATCATTTATAACAAGCATGATATAGTCCCAAGCCGATCACATAGCAAACTGATATTTCATGACACTTAGCCAATTTTTCTATTCTTGCTCCGGCACATTCATTTCTAGCATTCATATATATCTGTTCACTGCTAATTATTTCTATATGATGATTACATGTCTCTCTAGTCTTCCTTATATTCCATTATTTTATTCCATCATGTATATTTTTTACTCACTGCTTTATAGTTTTATCAATATAATTGAAATTATTATTAGTTTTTGTGCTTCGCTCCAATCCTAACTGGATAACATTTTTCAGAGGATCTTGAAAATTTTTATTATACCCATTATGCTCCATAGTAGATAGCGATTACATCCCAGAGATTCCAAAGGAGCCACTCTATATAGAAGAGAAACCACCCACAGTTGTTTAGACAATACTTAGCCTAGTTTATTTATGTATTGGATTGTTCCAAACTTGAGACTTAAGTTATATTATGTTGAGACTTATATTGTGTTGAGATAGCTAGACTATTAGACTCTATTTTGTTAGATATATATTATTTTGCCTTTCATGTTTCTATACATATTTATCGTACCATTTACCTTCCTTATAGTTATTATGATTGAGTAAATTGTGAGTTGATGATTATATATATATATATATATATATATATATATATATATATATATATATATATATATATATATTCTTGCCCTTCGTTTGGAGTTGAGATCATTGACAGGTTTTATCTTTGTGAGTTGTGTTAGTTATTTTAAGATCTTGACAGTGTTCTACCGCCGATGCTGCGACGTAGGCTGGACGTACCCACGACTCATGTCCAATTTTTTGGTACGGGTCATGACACTTCATCTACCAACCCTCGAAGTTCCTATACCCGACTATTGCATCCTAGCACTTCGAAGCCTGGTGTATGGATATCATTGGGCCGATTAGTCCACCTTCATCCAAATGACATCCGTTCATCCTCGCCATCACCGACTACTTCTCCAAGTGGGAGGAAGTCGTGCCACTCGCGAAAGTCAAGACTCCAATGTGATCAACTTCGTCAAGCATCATGTCATATACCGCTTCGGCTTGCCACAAAGGATCATCCATGATAATGGTTCACAGTTTATAAGTCATGCATTCTACCAGTTCTATAATAAAAATTGGATTCAAAATATAGCGTCGACTGCCTACAACCCAGCAGCGAATGGTCTGGCATAAGCCTTCAACAAGACCATCGTAAAACTTCTTAAAAAGTTTGTATCTTCCAATAAATGCGACTAAAACGAGAAGCTAGATGAATGTCTCTAGGCCTACCGTACAACAGTCCGGACTTCTACTGGCAATACGCCTTTCTTTCTGATGTACAGAATCAAAGTGGTCCTCCCGTTCGAAATCCAAATCCCTCCAACCAATTAACCATCGACAACCACCACCGACAGCTACAAGAGTTAAAAGCACTCGACGAGAAATATGTCTTAGCTCAATAGTGAATTAAGTTATACCAAGCACGTCTCTCTGGAGCCTTCAACAAACGGGTAGAGAAGAGGAGCTTACAAGTGGGTGATCTCGTCCTGACCGTAAGGAGGTCGTGGTTATGACCCACAAGACAATCGACAAATTCTAATCTAAATGGGAAGGCCCGTTCGTTATAGAATCAGTATTATCTAACGGCACCTACCAGCTCGCGAAACCCAATGACGACTTGCTTATGATGCCTATCAACGATAAGTTCCTAAAAAAGTACTACGTTTAAACTTGACTTGTACTCTCCTTATCATTAGCCGGGCAATCAAGATGTACATCTCTACACTCTTGGTTCTTCATCCCTTGCGATTGCCTATGTACAATATTTCTCCTTCTTTATTAAGCCATTATCTGTATTCAGGAGTCCTGGATATACAATAGATGATGGATCCTCAAAGTCTCCCCAGCGGAGCAGTCCTCAGTTCTACTTGCGCACTCTCGCAGTGACAACTCAAACCAATCATGTTGGATGCTAGTCATGTTCACATTCACCTCTGAGCTATCATCCTAACAATCTCCCCAGTGGAGCGATCCTCAGGACTACCTTCATTTTAGGATAGACCACACCCAACAAATCACTCCTAAGTGAGTTTCTTAAATATTGGTTTACGTCCATATTACCTCTGAACTATTGTCCTAATATTTTTCTCCGACTGAGTTTGCGACGTCCATATTACCTCTGAGCAAACTTTTCAGGTCTTGGCTATCGATCATCATGTCCATATTACCTCTGATATCAATAGTCATCCCCACTTATCATCCGTACTCACCAAGGTATGCCATTGGTGTTAAGTTCACAAAAACTGCCATGTCCATATCACCTATGGCAGGGCTTATCTCAAACTTATTACTTTTACTAACATGCATAAAAATTAATGGGTCCACAAAAAATGTCATGTCCATATCACCTCTGACAGGGCTTGTCTCAAACCTATTACGTGTACTAACATGCGCAAAAAGTAATGGTCCACAAAATCTATCACGTCCACATTAAATCTGATATGGGTTATTTTTGAACCTATTACTTTCACCCTAGTGCACAAAAAGTAATAAGTCCACAAAAGATCCCCCAGTGGAATTGTTTTAATAAAAGAAAACAACCACGTCCATACTACCTCTGACGGGCTTTTACACGTCAGAAGAAATCTTCAGGGAGCCGCCCCCAGCGGCGAGAATCTTCCCTCTTCCAGTACCCTTATTCTTTGGGACCGAAGCCTCAGTAGCTAGGACCTTGCCCTTGGTTGCCGTGGAAGAAGAAGGAGCTCGAGAAGCCATGACAGTCATCGACAAAGAATACAAAAAATACAAGGGAGAAAGAAAATTTGCAAAGAGTCTCTCTCTTTCCCAACTTTTCCTCTTTTATAGCCCAACTCTTCTCGATCCACGCAAAAACCTAGGATACAAAGCGTGCTACCTCGCGCTTCATACCATACCACCAAATGTGCTCCCTCAGGTCCCGATATATCTTTTTGGCGCCTAGATGCATCGAGTACTGAGAGCGATGTGCCTCCTGCAAAACCTTCTCGTACAGCTCCCCGCTTGGCACACATATCCTAGTACCGTGCCACAATAATCCATCATCAGCAATAATAAAATCCTCTGATAATCTTGTCCAAATCTGTGCCCTGTTACTCCTCAGAGCCTCATCATCATACTGCGTAACTCTGATTCTGTCCATCAGCTCGGACTGTATCTATAATCCCCACATTTGAATCTCGATAACAAGAACTAACACCTCAATTCCCAATCTTTCAACTTCGGCCAACAAGTGTCTGTCTGTCGTCAAGTACATAGCCATCAGATACCTGCTCAAGGCATCAGCAACTACGTTAACCTTTCCTGGGTGGTACTGTAATAAAATGTCAAAGTCCTTCATCAACTTTAACTACCTCCTATGCCTCATGTTCAACTCTTTATGTGTAAACACGTACTTCAAGCTCTTGTGGTCTGTGAAGATTTTTATACGTTCTTCGTACAGATAGTGTTTCCATAGCTTTAGAGCAAATATAACCGCTGCCAACTCCAAATCATGGGTGGAGTAGTTCCTTTTATGAGGATGTAATTGCCTGAAAGCATAGGCAATCACCTTCCCGTGCTGCTGAAGAACGCAACCCAAACAGTTCCCTGAAGCATCACTGTAGATAAGAAATCCACCTGTCCCCGATGACAACGTCAAAACTAGAGTTGTCGTTAATCTCCTATCTAGCTCATCAAATATAGCCTGATAATCCTATGTCCAGACAAATTCATATCCTTTCTGGTCAGCCTAGTCATCGGCTCTGTAATCCTAGAAAAATCTTGTACAAACCTCCTATAATAACCTGCTAGTTCGAGAAAACTTCTGATCTCAGCCACTAAACTGGGAGTAGCCCACGACTCTACTGCCACGATCTTCTTCGGGCTAACTGAGATCCCTTTACCTGTCACCACATGCCCAAGAAATTCAACCTTGTCAAGGAAGAACTCGTACTTCGAAAGCTTTCCGTAAAGCTCCTCTTTTCTGAGAGTCTCCAAAACCATCCTTAGGTGCTCCTCATGCTCCTCCGGGGTCTTCGAATACACAAAAATGTCATCGATGAACACCACTACAAACAGGTTCAAGAATACTGTCGATGCATTAGTTAACCCAAATAACATTATCATGAACTCAAACTGGCCATATCGAGTCCAAAAAGTTGTCTTCGAAATATCTTATTTCTTCACTTTCACCTGGTGGTAGCCTGACCTCAAGTCTATCTTTGAGAATACCTTCTCTCCGCTCAATTGATCGAAGAGATTATCTATCCTTGGCAGCAGATATTTATTCTTGATAGTGAGGTTGTTCAGAGCTCTGTAGTTGATACATATATGTACCAACCCATCTTTCTTCGGTACGAATAATACCGGAGCTCCCCACAGTGATTAACTGGATTTGATGAAGCCCTTGTCCTATAACTCATCAACCTACTTCTTCAACTCTGCCAGTTCGCTGTTGTTAACCTTATAGATGTACTATGATTCTGCGCCTGGCACCAAGTCTATAGAGAACTCAACATCTCTATCTGCTGGCAAACCTGGTAACTCCTCTGGAAAGACATCCAGAAACTCTGCTATCAAAGGATGTGGTAACTCCTCTTCCTCCATCCTGGCTCTATAAAAGGTGCCCCTGCTCTGCTCCGCTACTCCTCTGGCAACCTCGAACTCTAGCTCTCATGGTGTCACGACCCGCACCCGGTTTAGGGGCACCAGTGCGTGGGTACGTCCAGCCTACGCCGCAGCATCGGCGGTAGAACGCTGTCAAGGTCTTGATACTATCTAGCTAATGTCACACAACATCCAATCTCCATAAGGAGGCACGGATGACACAAATAAATGAGCACATACTCAATCACAGGATTACAGCACGATAAGATAACGAACAAAAATTTAATTAAATACAACACAAGTCAAAATAATAATCTAACTCAACAAATAACCAAGTCTCATCAAAAATGCCGGAGACAAATCCGGTACCAAAATAGTCTACTTAAAGAACTAACAATAAATAATAATTCCGGCTAGACCTTCCAGAATCACAACTACTACCAAGTCTGCAGCTACTCACCATATGGTCCATAAAGTGTCGGACAGCGGTCCTCTAAGGCATAGTCTGGAAAAATATTTCCAGTCAGGAAGGAGCAAAGCAACACTCTCTAATAACAGTTCCATTAATTGATAATGTCTATAATACAATAAAACATGTCATGCTAGCTACTGAGAAGACAGTGAAATAAATATAATGGCAATTAAAGAGAGGCAGGCAATGTAAAGAGACAGGCAATAGACAATATGATACAGTCAGTGCATGTATGAAAATAAAAGAACAAAGAACAGTATCATATACGGGTGATGTAGTATATGATTTAAATAGGGAAACTGTAATCTACTCTAAGTGTTTGAAATAGTAGTTTCAAAATGTGATCGGCTTGGGAACATGTACGATAGCTACAAGGCCTGGCTAATCATGGGTGAAGAGCATGATTAACACTTACAATTTCTATACTACAATAAGAGGTTATGATCACATTTCTTACTACTACTTCCCCGCCCCCAACTAGTACTGTGGATCCAACCATGACACGTCACGATACACGAGCAAGTCAAGTCTATCATGTACGATGTCTAAATATACATGTCGTGTACAATGTCAATACGATAATCAAGATAACATCTCATGACTGCAGATCCAAGCTATACTAGTCCGTGTAGCACAGTGTCAAAGATTCAGTTGTAACATTTCAAGATCATTGAACTTATAGCAATTATCAAGAATTGGAAATTATCAGAGAATGTACTTGCCTTGGGTCCTTAGCTGGTATTTATGGATGTCCTGTTCCAGAGTATCCCCTGGGTAAACCAACAGTCCTATAACATATCACAAAGCAAAACCACATTTGCATCAGATGCTACGCTAACATACAGTCTATAAACACTGGCTTCAGGGCCATATCAGGCAGGGCACTAGTCAACTAGGGTCACCTAGTAGATAGATACGTAAATAACATATGTACTTACAATATATCTATATATATCAAAATAGTTATACACATAAATATATATACATTTATACCAGTTAAATTTAATACATACACCTTGGTTAAAGACCTACCATATATACTTTTTAAAATAAGTGATACTTGCATATATATATATACTTAATAAATAATACTTGTATACACACAAAAGAATTTAACCTAATATATGTATATCTCTAAAATATATACCAATATAAATACACTGCTATAGTTGTATTTTTACCAAAATACGTTCATTTATATATTAACACATGTCAAAATGCGTACATATCATATATGTGCAAAAGTGCATTTTTAGAATATATATATATAGAAAATATATTAATTGTATGTACAAAGTATATATGTATATATATATATATATACATTTATGCTAATAATACATATTTGAAATTATATCAAGTATATATATATATACAAAATATATATATATACCAACTTAATTATAGAATTTATTTAAATACATACTATACTCATACAATTTATTACTAATAAATAAATAATATACAATTTACATATTTATACATTTTTACCAAAATACATAATTTACCTATTTATGCAATTATACCAAAAATTACATACATATAGATATACTAATTTGAACTATACTATATACACCAATACGCAATACTTATACATTAATTAAAATAACTATTATACATATACATTGATTATATACCTACATAAATATATATATACACATATAAGCCTATTAAACATTAATTTAAACTACATAATTACATATACATGTACTGTTAAACATTAATTTAATATACTGTTTATATACATATTCGTATATACGTATGTATATAAATATATATACATACATATATATATATATATATATATATATATATATATATATATATATATATATATAACCAGGGAAAGAAGAGGGAGAGAGGGAGGATTGGAGCTTACTGGAGGGGGTCGCCGGAGGCCGGACTGGAGACCGCCGGAGGTTGAAGGAAGGAGCAGCAGAGGGGGAGCAGCGGGCTTCGGCGGGAGGAGCTTCGCCGGGGAGGCAGGCCGGCTGAAGTTCAAAGGCGCCGGAGTTCAGGGGGAGCCGCCGGAGGGAGTTCACTGGAGGGGATGGGAAGATGGAGGTGGTGGTGTTGGGTGATGATGATGGTGGTGGAAGTTGTAGAGGACGGTGGAGGGAGAGCCGCCGGAATGGAGTGGTGGGAGGCCGGAGGGGGATTGTACGGTGGAGGAGCAGCGGCCGAGGGGAGAGCCGCCGGACCGGATGCCGCAGGGAGGAGATGGGAGAGGAGCAGCGTCCGCCGGGTTCGGAGTACAGGGACCGCCGGACTGATGGGGAGGCCGGCTGATCAGCAGTTGACCGCCGGCTGAACGCCGGAGAGATCCGCCGGAACAGGGTCGGGGAGCACAGTAAGGAAGAAGTACAGAGTGAGTTTTCCCCCCTTATGAAGATTTAAATCTTCAAATGAAAAAAAAGAAAACAATAAAGAGGAAGAAGGAGAAGAAGAAAGGAAAGGAAAGAAGAAAAAGAAGGAAGAAAATTTCCTACGGTGGAGAGAGGGGGCTTGTGAGGGTGGTGTTTTCTAGGTTGCCTAGGGATTAGGGTTTGATGTAGACATGATATTATATAGGGAGAGTGGGTTTTGATGGAGGGTGAGGATGCATCTCTGGAATGGGTGGCTAGGATTGAACATGAGGAAATTTAATTCATGTAGGAAAAATGCAATTTGGTCCACAATTAATTAGCCTTTCCATTTGGTCTTGGACAATGGGGTGATGACACCTACAATTGAATAATTGCAACTTAGCCCCTTAAATTCGGGAAATTGCACAAACACATGAAATGACGAAAATTTGGCGGGCGATTCGGTGTCCGGTGTTTTGTAGGGTCAGGGGACGCTGTAAGACTGGTATGGGCTCAAATAACAGGGCACTGGAATTAAATGGGGATTTCAGAATCAGATAAAATGGTATCCTCAAATTAAATAGAAATAAATGCAAGTTGTGTTCAACAATTAATTAGGGGTACATGGGACCAAAATCAGGTCAAGTCATCAATACCAATATTGAAGAAGACTCAGAACAGAATATTACTCTAATTTGGGCTGTACGAGAAATAGATCAAGATTGCCTCCAATTTAAATTGGAACGCACAACGATACAAAAATAGGAATTTAAAAATAAACGTCCGCGACAATTTTTGTGCGGCCAGAAATAATGCACAGGAAGCAAAATTATGAGTTGCAAAAATAGCAGAATTGAAGGCGGGCATGTCTAGGACAAGATGGTAAAATTTGTTGGAAGACAAAAGTCAGGGTAGCGCTCCAAATATCGAAGCAAAGGCAATACGCAAAATATTAAATAAAATACAGTAATTAATTACACCTCCAATAAATTAATTCTAAAATAAAACAATTATCCTCAAAATTCCATAATTCTGACAGGTGCTCATCTACTGGCTTCTAGGTCAAGTCTACCATCACAAACACAACGAACACTGTCTATAATATAATATATTTTAAAGTACACATCACACAGTTATTTAATTTAAATATATACTATTCATGCAATTTATTAATTATAACTACAATAATATTAAATATTATAAAAAGTCAAAAATACCCCTGTTTTCAGAATGTGGTAGTGACAAGTCTACCCACCTTAAAAGAATTTCGTCCTCGAAATTTAAAATCCTCATACTAGTGTTTAATCATACACATTATTATTTCCCTCAAAATTTAAATCCATTAACCATGAAATCAGGTTATAATCCGCAATGTCTTTTCACAAATAAAATTTCTGTAATTATTTGTATTCCTAAAAAATTCCTCAAATAGAATCAAAGTCCCTTTTTATTAAAATTTTCTTGAAAGTTTGAGTTGATAATTCAATACCCAGAATTTAATATCCACTCCTCAAGAACTCAACAATATGATATTTAAGGATTCTCCAAATGTCACATCCAAATATAAAGTTCTAAAATTCATAACTTGCAATTTAAATAAATACATTGATAAATCTCCAAAATTTCCAAATTAATAACCAACTTAAACATGTCATAATCTTTCCTGGAATTAATTAGCCACCAATTATGCAATGTTAATTTCTTAACCATTTATTTAAATTAATATTTATCCTCAAATTTTAATCATCTTGTTCCTCTTGTCAAGTAATAACCTCTTCATGAATCTTCACTACAGTCAACACCAATAATCACAGTCTAAGAAAATTCTATCTATAGTCATACCACATACAATCTAGGAGGAACATACATGGTTATGGTCTCATTTGTTATGGTGTTGCAGTCTATGCATCAGGGGTACTACTAACTACATTATAACAAGAAAATCATGCATGCAAGCTACGGTACTAAGGTATCAGTCAATCAATCAAATAGATAGGAACAAGAGGAAGGAACAGAACCTGCTAACACATTACCTGTAGTATCGGTCTCCTCGACCGTCACCGCAAATGCCCGTCCTGCTGGGGTGGTTCCCTTTACGGGTGCTGAGCAATATACGGTTCCACAGGTAGCCTAACTGGATCTCTATAGTCTGAAGCTGCACGCTGGCCGGGGAGATAAGGGACTATAAGACAATCCCTTACTCGATGTCCCGCAGCGCCACAGTGCAAACAAAGTCCTAGCCTCGTTCTACAGCTCTCCCAAAGGTGACCTGGCTTCTTACAGAAATGACAAGTCTGCTGTGTCTCTCTTGGAGGCTGTTGCTGATCCTGCTGAACATGAATTGGTGCCTGGTACTGCTGTTGATACTGATACTCCCATGGATGTTGCTGGATAGGAACTGGTGCTAGGTACTGCGGTGGATGCTGAAATATCCATGGTTGTTGCTGAATATGAAATGGTACTTGGTACTGCTGTTGGTGCTGAATACGGGGATGCTTGGCTGGTCCTGCGCTATCATTTGTATCTCCAAAAGTATTATGGCTCCTCTTAGGCCTGAGATCCAGATCCTCTTCTACGATCTGAGCATCCATCAAGATAGCCTCATAGGTAGCGGTACGACGACCAGAAGTGCGTGACCTAATCTCTCTCGTCAGTCCCTTTCTAAATTTCCGGGCTCGATCTCCTGGGTCTCGAATCATGGACGATGCAAAATGGCTCAATCTACAAAATTCTGCAGCGTACTCGTCGACCGACATGTTTCCTTGAACTAAGTCATGAAATTGACTTTCCAAGGTTCCCAATGCTACGTCGGGAAAGAACTTCTCTTTGAAGAGTTCCTTGAAGGTCTCCCAAGTAAGTCCTTGTGCAGTAATTCTCGGCTCAGTACGATACCACGTGAGTGCGATATCGAACATCTGACTGTCAGCGGCTTCTATTTTCAAGTTCTCCGGAATCTGGGTCAATCGCAGGCTTCTCTCTATATCCTCTAGCCAGTCGTCAGCGTAGAGTATCCCTTCGGTACCTTTAAACTCTCGAGGCATCATCCTCTTGAAATCTACTATAGTACCTGATCTCTGCTGCTGCTGGCCAGGAAACTGCTGGTACTGTGCTACTTTCTCCAAAGCTTGGAGAGTCACTTGATGAGCATTCTCCATGTTTTCTTTCATCAGCTCGGTTTGTGCCTGGTGCGCTTCTGCTTGCACCCTCTGAGCCTCAGCTTGAACTCGCTGAGCGTCTGCCGTCACTCTCTGGGCATCTACCATGCCTTGGATCAAGGTAAACATCTGCGTTCCATCAATGGGCAAACCTCCGGGAATCGGAGTCGGTGGAGGAGGAAGGTTGTCCGTCACAGCTGCGGCTATCCTCTTAACAGGTGGAGGAGGAGGATCACCTACGTGCATCGGAGATGTAGGAGGAACTACGGCTGTCTGTCCCTCAGGTAGAGAGGTGGCAGGCCCCTCTAAAGCTGATGTTCCCGCTCTCATAGACCTTGTCTGCGGTGACATCCTGAAGACAGATCCCAAAGAATCAATTTAGGCAAAAATACGATATCATCAAGGAAGGACAGTACAGTTCTAAAGAAGCAACATTCAAGATAAAGATTGGGAATAACAATCCTAGTTGTGATTGCACAGGTCAAAGATGCATCCATGGTCTGATATCACTATCCCCTAGGTATCACAGTTCTATCACAAGCACACTCACTGCTATCTTCCTTACCTACTGCAACAGTTGATGCTAGTTATTCTTATCACCCAAGTGCATATCAAATGCAACACTCTTTACTAAATACTGCTCTCTCTAATACAATCTTAAATGGATACCCCATTCAGTGGGCAGTGAGATCTCAATTATACTCAAGCCAACAGATTCTTACACATGCATCTCATCTATTGTATACTAATATATCTCTTCCACTATAAAATCTTATCCTCAAATAAAATTCCTCAAAATAACTCCTCGAATAAATTTTTAAAATAAAAGCATACACTTTCCTCAAGACTAATTATTTAAATACTGAAATAAAAATCTTATCACTTCCAAAAATCCTTACAGTTTTGTCTAGATTCATTGAATCGAATCTGAATCCTCAAAATAAAATTTTAACAACAATATTTCAATTCCTCAATTTCAAAAATTTTGCAATTCTTTGAAATCTTCACAATAATATTTTAATAACAATCTCAATCTTCTCAAAATCCTAAAATTTGAAATTTATTTTCAATCTTCAATTAAAATTTTAATCCACCTTCTGTAGTCCAATAGCTCTAACGTTAATCATTTCCACTACCCTCATTGATGGGCATCATCAAATAATACCATAAATCAGTCTATAAATTTATCTTGATATGAAATCCAGCCCTACTATGAAACCAAAAATCCTAACTTAATAACTAATCAACAACAATCAAATCAATATCAACAAATGAAAACGGACGGAACAAGGGAATGATTGTAAATTGAAAGTTTTAACAAGATTCTCAGGGGTCATCCCAGGAATCTCTCAAGAAATTGTGATTGAGTATTTGCTCTCGTCCTAGTATCCTATGTCCTATGTTCTATAGCAGGCACGCAGTAGTATAACAAGGAGGTCACACTACTACGACATCACACAACTCGCGAAGTCTGACCTGCATGGGCCACCACTAAAAATGTGTCACGACCCGCACCCGGTTTAGGGGCACGAGTGCGTGGGTACGTCCAGCCTACGCCGCAGCATCGGCGGTAGAACGCTGTCAAGGTCTTGATACTATCTAGCTAATGTCACACAACATCCAATCTCCATAAGGAGGCACGGATGACACAAATAAACGAGCACATACTCAATCACAGGATTACAGCACGATAAGATAACGAACAGAAATTTAATTAAATACAACACAAGTCAAAATAATAATCTAACTCAACAAATAACCAAGTCTCATCAAAAATGCCGGAGACAAATCCGGTACCAAAATAGTCTACTTAAAGAACTAACAATAAATAATAATTCCGGCTAGACCTTCCAGAATCACAACTACTACCAAGTCTGCAGCTACTCACCATATGGTCCATAAAGTGTCGGACAGCGGTCCTCTAAGGCATAGTCTGGAAAAATATTTCCAGTCAGGAAGGAGCAAAGCAACACTCTCTAATAACAGTTCCATTAATTGATAATATCTATAATACAATAAAACATGTCATGCTAGCTACTGAGAAGACAGTGAAATAAATGCAATGGCAATTAAAGAGAGGCAGGCAATGTAAAGAGACAGGCAATAGACAATATGATACAGTCAGTACATGTATGAAAATAAAAGAACAAAGAACAGTATCATATACGGGTGATGTAGTATATGATTTAAATAGGGAAACTGTAATCTACTCTAAGTGTTTGAAATAGTAGTTTCAAAATATGATCGGCTTGGGAACATGTACGATAGCTACAAGGCCTGGCTAATCATGGGTGAAGAGCATGATTAACACTTACAATTTTTATACTACAATAAGAGGTTATGATCACATTTCTTACTACTACTTCCCCGCCCCCAACTAGTACTGTGGATCCAACCATGACACGTCACGATACACGAGCAAGTCAAGTCTATCATGTACGATGTCTAAATATACATGTCGTGTACAATGTCAATACGATAATCAAGATAACATCTCATGACTGCAGATCCAAGCTATACTAGTCCGTGTAGCACAGTGTCAAAGATTCAGTTGTAACATTTCAAGATCATTGAACTTATAGCAATTATCAAGAATTGGAAATTATCAGAGAATGTACTTGCCTTGGGTCCTTAGCTGGTATTTATGGATGTCCTGTTCCAGAGTATCTCCTGGGTAAACCAACAGTCCTATAACATATCACAAAGCAAAACCACATTTGCATCAGATGCTACGCTAACATACAGTCTATAAACACTGGCTTCAGGGCCATGTCAGGCAGGGCACTAGTCAACTAGGGTCACCTAGTAGATAGATACGTAAATAACATATGTACTTACAATATATCTATATATATCAAAATAGTTATACACATAAATGTATATACATTTATACCAGTTAAATTTAATACATACACCTTGGTTAAAGACCTACCATATATACTTTTTAAAATAAGTGATACTTGCATATATATATATACTTAATAAATAATACTTGTATACACACAAAAGAATTTAACCTAATATATGTATATCTCTAAAATATATACCAATATAAATACACTGCTATAGTTGTATTTTTACCAAAATACGTTCATTTATATATTAACACATGTCAAAATGCGTACATATCATATATGTGCAAAAGTGCATTTTTAGAATATATATATATAGAAAATATATTAATTGTATGTACAAAGTATATATGTATATATATATATATATATATATATATATATATACATTTATGCTAATAATACATATTTGAAATTATATCAAGTATATATATATATATACAAAATATATATATATACCAACTTAATTATAGAATTTATTTAAATACATACTATACTCATACAATTTATTACTAATAAATAAATAATATACAATTTACATATTTATACATTTTTACCAAAATACATAATTTACCTATTTATGCAATTATACCAAAAATTACATACATATAGATATACTAATTTGAACTATACTATATACACCAATACGCAATACTTATACATTAATTAAAATAACTATTATACATATACATTGATTATATACCTACATAAATATATATATACACATATAAGCCTATTAAACATTAATTTAAACTACATAATTATATATACATGTACTGTTAAACATTAATTTAATATACTGTTTATATACATATTCGTATATACGTATGTATATAAATATATATACATACATATATATATATATATATATATATATATATATATATATATATATATATATATATATATATATATATATATATATATATATATATATATATATATATATAACCAGGGAAAGAAGAGGGAGAGAGGGAGGATTGGAGCTTACTGGAGGGGGTCGCCGGAGGCCGGACTGGAGACCCCCGGAGGTTGAAGGAAGGAGCAGCAGAGGGGGAGCAGCGGGCTTCGGCGGGAGGAGCTTCGCCGGGGAGGCAGGCCGGCTGAAGTTCAAAGGCGCCGGAGTTCAGGGGGAGCCGCCGGAGGGAGTTCACTGGAGGGGATGGGAAGATGGAGGTGGTGGTGTTGGGTGATGATGATGGTGGTGGAAGTTGCAGAGGACGGTGGAGGGAGAGCCACCGGAATGGAGTGGTGGGAGGCCGGAGGGGGACTGTACGGTGGAGGAGCAGCGGCCGAGGGGAGAGCCGCCGGACCGGATGCCGCAGGGAGGAGATGGGAGAGGAGCAGCGTCCGCCGGGTTCGGAGTACAGGGACCGCCGGACTGATGGGGAGGCCGGCTGATCAGCAGTTGACCGCCGGCTGAACGCCGGAGAGATCCGCCGGAACAGGGTCGGGGAGCACAGTAAGGAAGAAGTACAGAGTGAGTTTTCCCCCCTTATGAAGATTTAAATCTTCAAATGAAAAAAAAGAAAACAATAAAGAGGAAGAAGGAGAAGAAGAAAGGAAAGGGAAGAAGAAAAAGAAGGAAGAAAATTTCCTACGGTGGAGACAGGGGGCTTGTGAGGGTGGTGTTTTCTAGGTTGCCTAGGGATTAGGGTTTGATGTAGACATGAAATTATATAGGGAGAGTGGGTTTTGATGGAGGGTGAGGATGCATCCCTGGAATGGGTGGCTAGGATTGAACATGAGGAAATTTAATTCATGTAGGAAAAATGCAATTTGGTCCACAATTAATTAGCCTTTCCATTTGGTCTTGGACAATGGGGTGATGACACCTACAATTGAATAATTGCAAATTAGCCCCTTAAATTCGGGAAATTGTACAAACACATGAAATGACGAAAATTTGGCGGGCGATTCGGTGTCCGGTGTTTTGTAGGGTCATGGGACACTGTAAGACTGGTATGGGCTCAAATAACAGGGCACTGGAATTAAATGGGGATTTCAGAATCAGATAAAATGGTATCCTCAAATTAAATAGAAATAAATGCAAGTTGTGTTCAACAATTAATTAGGGGTACATGGGACCAAAATCAGGTCAAGTCATCAATACCAATATTGAAGAAGACTCAGAACAGAATATTACCCTAATTTGGGCTGTACGAGAAATAGGTCAAGATTGCCTCCAATTTAAATTGGAACGCACAACAATACAAAAATAGGAATTTAAAAATAAACGTCCGCGACGATTTTTGTGCGGCCAGAAATAATGCACAGGAAGCAAAATTATGAGTTGCAAAAATAGCAGAATTGAAGGCGGGCATGTCTAGGACAAGATGGTAAAATTTGTTGGAAGACAAAAGTCAGGGTAGCGCTCCAAATATCGAAGCAAAGGCAATGCGCAAAATATTAAATAAAATACAGTAATTAATTACACCTCCAATAAATTAATTCTAAAATAAAACAATTATCCTCAAAATTCTATAATTCTGACAGGTGCTCATCTACTGGCTTCTAGGTCAAGTCTACCATCACAAACACAACGAACACTGTCTATAATATAATATATTTTAAAGTACACATCACACAGTTATTTAATTTAAATATATACTATTCATGCAATTTATTAATTATAACTACAATAATATTAAATATTGTAAAAAGTCAAAAATACCCCTGTTTTCAGAATGTGGTAGTGACACCTGGCGGTCGAAATATCACTCTGCCTCCACGACAATCTATAGTAGCATGGTGCCTACTCAAACAATACATTCCGAGTACAATATCGTATCCCAAAAGTGGCATTATGAGTAAGCACACACTTAACTCTCGGCCTCCTAATAAAACTCTCCAGTCCTTACAAAAATTACTAACTAGGATAATGCCTCCGCCAGTCATGATCTTGTAAGTCCTATCTAAGGGTTCCGCCTCTAAACGATGCTTAAGAGCATAAGATACAGATACAAAACTATGGGAAGGGACAGAATCGAATAATGTAAGTGCTGGAATAGAATCGAGAAGTACTGAACTTGATATTACGTCTCCTGCTGGCTCGGCCTCCTCGATCGTCATGGCATATGCTCATCCCTGGGGTACACGTCTCTGCTGATATTGGTACTGGGCAAACCTCTACTACTATGGAGGAAGGAGTGGTCCCCTCTGCTGGCCTCCTAGTGCAGTAGGTACTCTGGCAGGCCCCCTCTGAGTGGCTGCTCCACCCTGACCTGGACAAGTTTGAATAGACGAACAACTCTCAACTGGTGTGCTGACAATCCATAAGACAAACATGTACCCAGCCTCTTTCTGCAGATGTATCTCGTGTGTCCCCCCTTTTTGCAGTACGCACACTGGACAACGGGCTGGGGCTGCCTCTGGGGCTGCCGCTAAATGTGTCCTCGAGATGGTGCTTGGTGCTGCTGATGCTGATACGACATATATTTTTGCTAAAAGTAGGGATGCTAGGCCGGTCCTGCGCTACCACTCGCTCCTCTAGAAATGTCGTGTCCTCTCTTGGGCCTGAGGTCCAAATCATCCTCAGTAATTTGTGTATCCATCAGAATGCCCTCAAAGATAGCAGTACGACGTCCAGAAGTACGAGATTTGATCTCTCTCATCAGCCCCTTCCTAAACTTTCAGGCTCGATCTCCTGGGTCCCGAATCATCCACGATGTGAAATGACTCAAACGGCAAAACTCTGTGGCATACTCGTCGAACGACATATTTCCTTGGACCAAGTCATAGAACCGACTCTCCAAGGCTCCCAGGGCCACATCGGAAAAGAACTTCTCCTTGAAAAGCTCCTTGAAAGCCTCCCAAGTAAGTCCTCTAGCAGTAAGTCTCGGCTCTGTACGATACCAAGTCAACGCGATATCGATCATCTAGCTGTCGGCGGCCTAGATCTGCAAACTCTCTGGAATCTGACCCAAGCGTAAGTTCCTCCATATGTCCTCCAAACATTAGTTGGTGTAGAGTATCCCCTCAATGCCCTTGAACTCCCGAGGCATCATCCTCTTGAAGTCCACTATAGTGCCTGGCCTCTGTTGCGGCTGATTCTGCTGGCCAGGATGCTGCTGTGCGACTCTCTCAACTACCAGAAGAGCCATCCGATGAGCATTCTCCATGCTCTCCCTCATCAGCTTATTTTGTGCTTGATGCACCTCTGCCTGCACCCTCTGTGCCTCATCCTGAACTCGCTGAGCCTCTGGCGATGTCCTCTGAGCATCCACCATGCCCTGGATTAATATTTGTGCTCCATCAGCGGGCACACCTCCTGAAAACAGAATATGTGGTGGTGGAAGGTCCTCCATAACAGCCGGGACAACCCTCTGGACAGGTGGGGGAGGAGGACCCCCAAAAGCTGCAAAAACTCCTACATGAATAGGTAAAGTAGAAGGAGCAACTCCAACTGTCTGGGTGGCAGGTCAAGAGGTGGTAGACCTCTCAGAAGCTATGGGTCCCAATCTCAGCGACCTAGTCTTTGGTGGCATCCTGATAATAGATCGAAAGAAGAAATCAAATAAGACAAAAGATACGATATCATCGAAGAAGGACAGTAAAATTTTAAAAGAAGTAGTTATTCTGAATAGCAAAATAGAATTAGAAATTTCCTAGTTGTGATTGAGCATGCTCTCATCTATACCCTATCTCATACTCGTAATAGTACTCTAAGTCTGAGAACTACTACGATACTATACTAGTTATGACTTAATCTTACTCTCCTAGAGTCTCGATTGGACCTGCATGGACCACCACTAAAATGTGTCATGACCCGTACCCAGAATTTGGGCATGATTCATTGGTATATCCAGCCTACGTTGCAGCATCAGCGGTAGAACACTATCAATGTCTCAATACTACTAATCATAACTCACAAAATAACCTGTCAATGGTCTCAACTCTATAAGGAGGACAATGCATATGCATTTGATCATCAAAATATAAGGTACTCAATCACAATAACTATAAGAAGGTAAATAGCACGATAAGATATAAAAGATATAAGAAGTTCTGACATAAGTCTAGAACATAACTCAAATAACAATAATAAGTCTAGAGTCTATCTCAATATAAATAAGTCTCAACATAAATATACCCAAGTCTCACAGTTATAACAATCCAAAACATAAATTAACTAGACTAAGTGCAATCTAAACAACTGTGGATGGTGTCTCCTCTAAGGAGAGTGGCTCTACTGGAATCTCCAGGATAAAATCTTCATCTACTCCTGGACCATAGTGGGTAGGGCAGAAATTCTCGAGATCCTTTGAAATATTATCCAGTCAGGATTGGAGCGAAGCACAAACACTAACAGTAATTTTAATTATATTGACAAAAACTATAAAACAGTGCAAGAAAATACATGATAAAGAAATACTGGAGAATAAGGAATACTGGAGAGACATGTAATCAACATATAGATCTAACTAGCAATGAACAGATATATGTGAATACTAGAAATGAGTGTACTGAAATAAAAGAATAAAAATTTTAGCTAAGTGTTGTGAAATATCAGTTTGCTATGTGATCGGCTTGGCACTAGATCAGGCTTGTTATATATGATTGGCTATGATACATATGAGGACAGGCTAACCATATGGTTAGCTATGATACAAACAATAGTTAGGCTAATCATATATAATAGGCTATGAGGTATGTAAATGGTCAGGCTACACCCTACGTGATATGTGGGGTGAGCTATGATGCATGTAAAGTGGGATATGATAACATAATCTTACAAATATTTCTCCGTCCCCAGCTAGTACGATGGATTCCAATCATGACTCCTCATGACTGGTATATATAATACTAGCCCGTGTATCCACTATGTCAGAATCAAGTATACACTACAACTAGAATCATAGTGATAATCAAAATAATAAAAAGTGTTAGAGAATGTACTCGCCTTTGGTCCTGAGCAAGAAATAAGGATCGATGTCCAAGATGGAATCACAAAGACCTAAATATCAAATAATAATATTATTTGGTGTTTTAGAAGGACAATATCATTAACTATGTTGAAATATAATTATTTGGCTAAAACTAGGTCTTAGAAGTCAAACTAGGTCAGTACCTTGCGACTTTAGGTTTTCTAAGTCTTACTAAGGTATACAAGTCGATACTAGTCTTATATAGTTATACATAATTTTAACTCATAACATTAACATAAACCTATTACAATTTGCATCTATGATACTCCAGTATCAGGTGATCAACCTAACCTACACACACCCCAGACACAATATACACATGCATGTCCACACTTATCTAACTGTGATATTCCTCAAGGTAAATGATACTAACCACTAATACTAATACCATCATACTCCATATCATAATGCCTCATCTTGATACCCAATACCTAGTATCCTATATCTTGACACTTACCCAATACCTTGGCAATTGATAACATGATAACCTCACATATATACTCAACTTACCTATACATTGATAGCTTACCTACACATAAACCAACTCACTTGCATCAACTGATATACTAGGTATCAGTTTCCCCAAGGTCTTGCCCCCAATATTAGCAACTACAACATTGGTATTTGTATAATTGCTAACCATGGTGCTCGAATTGAAATGTCACTCCCCTACATGAACATGGTCACAAGACAAACTGCACCTTACCTGTATGATCAGGTATCCCACTGATGCAATATCTGAACTGCACAGGGACCTGGCTCATACTTCTTGTTGTGCCTTGCTCCAGTTCTTGTGCACTGGTCTGTGCACTCCACAGCAAGTATGCCCCTTCCAATACTCACCAAGTTGCTGCTGCTATTGCTACTGGCACTGGACTGTGCAACGAAGTGCACCTGTAAATATTGCCTCAAGTAACACCCCTTTCAGTCAGAAGCCCAAGCTCCCAGGCTCTGATACATCAGTGTATCAATACACTGATACAACCCTTCTTAACCAATTCACTCATAATCTAAACCCATAATGCAGCATCAAATACCTGGAATAATGTATGAGGATACCCTGAATACCTGCAGAACACTATCCCTCAGTTCAAGGCACTGCTCTGCCGGAGATGGCTACAGTTCCATATTGAACTACTGCTTGCTCATGCTATTGCACTGCAGTGCAATGCAAGGCCTGCACTGCTCCATTATAAACCTGATCTGGCACTCCTCCAACTGATTACCAAATTTAGTCCCCCAATTGTAGTAGCTGCTGCTACTGAACCCTATCCCATCACTGTCTGAAACCAGGCTCCAAACCTGAGCCAAAACTATATTTATAAACTAGACATCATTTCTCAGGTCTGTACACAGCTATTGATACATTCCCAATACAAGTACACCAACTTGTTATCATCAACACACTCACACATCACTCTCCAAACCATTCCTCACACTAACATACTAACACTCATACAACACTCATCTCTTGGTGCATCACCACACCAACACAGTTACTTACTTAAATAATATCTTACTTGTGGCCAATTTGTGCACTGACCACAGTCCTTAACAGTGAGCAACACTGGCTGTCATGCCACAGTCTTAAAATACACGGAAATAGGCCATGTGGCAATAGCCAGCTAATACGACTCTAAAGGATTTTCTAATTTAATAGACCCGATGAAGCGTACTACGTTATCCTAAAATACTATCAAGTCCAATATGCTAACATACAGTAGGTAAATATCTAATCTCATCCACGGAATATAAATAAGAAGTGCTAAAATAAATACTGAAAATAAGTACGGAGTCTGGATGTCATAATACAACATAAATAAGTCTGATGGAAATAAATCCACTGAATACAATGCTGAAATAAAAGTACGAAAGGACATATAAGAATACTAGACTAGAATATCGACTAGCTAGTTAAAGATGCTCTAGCCCAAGGCAGCAGTGTACCCTAAACCATGGGAACTCCTCTGGAAATGTCTCAAAGTCCTCAGCCACAAATCCGATCTCCACTCCTGCTCCGTAGAAGGTCGGGTACAAGTTCTCGTCCGGATCTGGAAAGAAACCAGGTCCTTAGAGGAACGTAACAAGATACAAAAATGTATATGCCATATAGTAAATACTATGTAACTCGAGGGTAAACTAACCAGCTAAGTAAAATGCACTTGAAGACAACATTGGTACATATAGGTAGGTAAAAGATATAAAGTATAGCGTCTATGTATCTGGCATTAGCTATAAACTGGATGCCAGAAGTATATGCTGATTACATCACCGATCATGATAGCGCGGAGCTAGTAACCTTTGTCGGATGTATCGACAAGCATATACGCCCATAACCGGGTAGCACATAGCCCATAATCGGGCAACACATAGCCCATAATCGGGTAATACTAAGGCTCATGACCCCGTAGTTTACTCTGAAGCTACGGTAGCAAAATATCTGTCCCCATACGCCTACTAATTATCTTTTCCGCCCAATGCCAATGTACAAGTCGTTAATACGACGTGGATATCTCGTACTATAATTCAAGTCACTAAAGAAATATACAACTATGCTAAATATCGTCATACGTGCTGCTCACACCGATGGCCAGTCAAGTATGAAGATCGTGTCCCTACATGAACTCACTTTGTGACGTGTAATGATACGTGACAAGTCCCAGGGAGTCATAATGATAACTCCTCAACTTTAGCTACGTCTACTAGATACTAGGTCAAACACAGGTCCTAAAGTCAACGCCTTTGTCGACTGCACCCGAGTCATTCTCAGACGCACACAGTTATATAATATTAAAGAAATAAAATATGCAAACTATAATAACTGAATTTAAATAATACAATAAGGCAAGGTATACTTGCCTGAAACTCTGAAGTGAACAAGTAAGGATCTGAAATCCACAGCCAAGGTAGAACCATCTTGGGTGCCTATGAATATATAACAATAAATATCAATCACTACATTACACTACGCTAAGTATGCACAAGATTTCAACATACGAAACGTCATGAGTCACGTAAAGTCTAGACCAAACGAGCATTCTAACTAAGTAGGTTGGTTAATGTTGACTAGTCAACGATCAAGGAAGTATGTGTACACTTAGTCTACTAGTCCCACAATATTTACAAGTCATCTAAAGGTATAATTTCTCATATGTCACAATCGCGGTCATAACTAGGATTTGTGTAGGTGCTATGTTGTACCTCTAACACATAGGTTACCATTGTTCTCTCTCTAGGTCTCCGTGCACAAGGATATAAAATGGTCCTCTAACATTTATACACAATAAGTCATTGTTGCTAACTACACTACTAACAATAGTCTAAAACTCAAGATGTCATGTAACTCTAACCATGTGCATTAATTACTAGGTTAGGGTGTCTCTTATATATATATATATATAGACCATCACCACAACCTCTAATATATATATCATCATCAACCCTAATTCGTATACACTTGCACACAACAACAAGTGCATATAACCATTACAATTTATATCTATTCTAACTTGTTACACTAGCATGGCAACATTTCAACATCTCATTCTATACATGTGCACAATAAATACTAAACAAATTTTGTTCCTAACATGGTATAAATCATTCTCTAGCATGGTACTATTCATATATCAAACTAGTGTATAACCTAGGCAACAACCACATATACTAGTAGTTCACTAACAAGTAACTTGGTACAAAATACAACACTTAAACTAACATTCTAAACATAAACAATATTATGAAATTAATGGTAAATATAGAGTTATTTAGAGTTAACGAGTGTTAAACAAGTGGTAAAATAGGTTAGATCCAAGTTGACAATTTGGTTTTATACACATGTCAACAAGTTAATCAACCTTGATGCTTATACATCTAAACCAACATGTAGTAAGATGATGGAGAATAACAAGTTGAAGATCACAAAATATATTAAGAGGAAGAAAAATAAGATGAAGAAGGAGGATATGAGAGTTACCTAGAGTTCTCTTGAAATAGAAGAGAACTTGGAGGAGGTGCACTCGTGAAGGGGGTGTTGCTCATTTGGGTTTCAAGGGTTTGTGCTCGAGTTAAGGACTCTCGGGTTGGAGGGGATCTTGCTCAGGTGGGAGATAATGCACTCGGGCTCATGTGGAAGAAGGAGAAGAAGGAACACAGCAGTAGCAGTAGTATATACAGCAGCAACAGTAGCATATATAGCAGCAACAATAGTTAGTAGCAGTAGCAGCTACTAAGCAATGAGAGCAGCAGCAGCTCGCCAAGGGGGTGTAAATACCCTATTTTTTAGAATAAATTTTAAATATAATTTCCCCAATGGGTTTCGGTATTTTTCTGGATAAAGAACCAAGGTAATTGTGATCGAGGATTTTTCTATGCTATTAATTGGTGTTAAAATATTATAGAAATAATATTTTATGGTGTAAAATGGAAAACCGGACATGGGGTATTTTTCTGTGAATTTATTGGACTCCGAAGTAGCGATTTAAGCCCTAAGAACTGTTGGATGTATAAACCAAACCAAACCAACCCTGACCGAACCAAACCAGCCTATTAGGTCGGGTCGGGTCGGATCTGAGCCAAACCCGACCCGAAACCCATTGGAAAATCCTATCCGCCTGAGTTACTGTAGCAGTATAAAACCCCCTTCCTCGGCGTACGTGCCAAGCCGTAACCCTAGATTCCGTCGTCGCCGTCCCCTGTGATCGACGCCGCCGTCCCCTGTGATCGATGCCGCCGTCCCCTGTGATCGACGCTGCCGTCTCCTGTGATCGACTCCGCCGCTCTCCAGCGTCGATCTTCCCGACCCCGACACCATTCTCCGTCGCGAGCCCAGCCCGACTCCCCCATCACCACCCTCGCCCGTCGACCTCCCCCACGGCTCCACCTCACCCGACCCCTTCTACCCCAAGCCCCTGAACCCTAGCTCCGGCCATCCTATTCCGGCCACCTCCTTCCTCCCAGCACTTCTCCGCTCTGCCCACCGAACCGACCCTCCCCAGGCGAGCCGAGCCCGACCGGCCGTGTGTCCCCCCGACGCCGCCTTCGGCCGTCCGACAGCAGCCCTCGTCGAGCCGCCCTCCTCCAGCGAGCCACACCGGCCAGACTCTGGCAACCCTAGAGCTCAGTGGACGTGGAAACGGCACAGGACGCAGTTCGAGTCTGACACTTCAAACTCGACACGCGAACACGATAAAATGCCCTTTCTGGAGCCCTGTTCAGGAACCGTTTTCTCCTTCCTCGTATTTTCGTTTTCGATTCCGTAAGTTACAACGCATAAACTGTATAACCTTCTTGGTGCCCGTGTAACCCGCTCAGTACATCGCATCCTGTGGTGATCACAAACCACGATCCAAAAACAGGAAAACCCACGCTCTGTTTCACCCCGGAACTGAGTACGCCCTGCCAAACGGGATGACTTGGTCGCACGCGGTCTTTACCAAAATATGCGCGTCGTTGATACGGACGTGTAGGATTTCGCAGAAGTCAATTTGGATGTGCGTGCACACCGATATCAACGCGTATCCGCCGACACCGTCCCGTATCTGTCCTTTCTGGAATATGCTGTAACTTTGTGTACACACGTCGGATCGGGATGAAACTTGTGCCATCGGACTCCTAGCAATATGTTGGTCCTGTGACCCAAGTTTGGTCCGATTCTGAGAACGTTGACAAAATCGCGTATCGTGGGCCCCATAGGCTCCACTTGACGGGTGATTTTATGATCGGCTCATCGGAATCCAATTCTGGAAGTTTCGTTGGGTTCGTATCATCGTTCCTGACTTGGAGATACCGAGTTTGAGGAATTTGGAGACCTTTGACCCTGACACACTTTTCGGTGCAAAGTGGCCCATATGTAGACCCCGCTTTGGCCCGAAAATGTCATTTTTGCCCCTGTGTCCAAATTGGACGTAAGGATAAGCGTTTCTAGCTATTTGATATCTTCTGAGATGGTTGGTGATGTTTATTACATCTTTTGGAGGAGTACCCACAGGATCCACTGATACAGGGACGACTGTTGGTATTCGGACACCAAGCAAGTGTACCTTGCCAAACTCTGCAGTATTGTTACATATTTTCCTTGCTTCATTATATTGCTGTGCATGCTTAACCTAGGATCGTGTGACGTACTTAGCGTCCAATTATTAGTCGGGTGCCAATACTGTACGCGGTGTTGGGTACTGTCATCTAGAGATGGACATTCGTGACACTTTATATTCTCGTACTTGTCTTATCAAGTACACTATGACCTAGGACACTTAACACTATTCATGAGACAGGAACTTCCTGAGATATTCATGGTGATTCTGTATAGGATACAGGACTTGACAGAGATACTATATTCATAGATACTTTATGACTTGTTGCATTAGCTATGATCCCGCTTGACATGGACATAAGACGTTATGGTCATGATATGCGTGGTTACATTGGGTGGGGAGAGACACACAGGCTACAGGCTATTTTATATATATATCTTCTATTATTGAGAGGTCGTAGACTCTCGGAGCAGAGCTAGACCCACTACCGGTTATTACCGCTACCGGCTCCCCGACACAGAGCTTGTAGTGGCTCAGCCTGAGTACTCGTGATACTCTCACTTGCATTTTCACATAGATGGTTACTTATTTGCCCTATTTATCTCATTATTTGCTGCACTGCTTATATTTTGGCTTGTATATTTTTTGTACCTTGCTATGTCCCCTGAGGACCTGGGTATGGATTATGTCCCCAGGATTTGAGGACGAGATCTATCCCGAGGTATACGGGACCGCAGCAGGAGCTGATCCAGGAGCGGTACCGCTATCCGAGGATGAGGTGTTAGCCGAAGACTTCTCCTGAGCATCCATGTTTCATGCTCAGTATTTATTTATTTCAGTCATTTATATTTTTGGTCTGTTGAACCATTGTATCAGATATTTATCGGGTTGTTCCCCGAAGAACTTTGTTGAGACTGGTTGATGATTTATATTCCTTATATTCTGTGGATCATATTTTATATATTGTGTTGATGAGATTAGTTGTGTCTTGATTGTCGTAGACTTTGTTTTACAGCTTAAGTATGCCCTGATGGATCCATTAAATTGGGTTTGTCCATCGGTGCGTACTGCTGGCCATTATCACGAGTCCAGTCCCTCGGTATTCTGGGACTGGGGCGTGACATGGTTTTTGTGGTGGTCCATGCAGGTCTATGACTAAATTGTTCGGTTTTAACTTAGGGACCGGACCAGCCTGCCCTAAGGATAGGATAAGTTATAGGATCTCATCCATTATTTAAACCATTATTGAACTCTATATCGAACTCGAAATTTTTACTTGATTTGCATGCTGTTTGATTCCTCTGAGCGTTCTTACAGTTTATCTTTTGGTTGCAGAGAAATGGATCCCAGGAACGGAGACGAGATTCCATTGGATATGCCACACGACACTGTGGTTACTTATGTAGACGGAGTGATCCCAGGGAATAGAGGACAAACATCGCAGAGCGATCAAACTGGCCAGCCTAATCCAAGATTCCGGAGGGATGACATCCCACCTCCACCACAGTTCACTCCACAAATGCCAGTTTTCCCGCCAGGGCAAGCCACGGACGGGCAACAGATGTTCCAGATGATGTATGCCATGATGCAAGCCCAGCAACAGATTCAACAAGAGGCACATCGACAGGAGACAGAGTATCTGAGAACCAGCCTGGTATCCGCATTGGAACAGGCAAATCCACCAAAGAGGCGATCAGTGACCGGATCTATCACCGATTTTTGTCATCTCAAGCCTCGTACATTTTCTGGTAAAGAGGTGCCAACAGAAGTTCATGAATAGCTCACGAACATTCAGCACCAGTTGGAAGCAGCTGAACTTTCAAGAGAGAAATGGATGACTGAAGTCAGAATGCAGTTAACTGAAAATGCACATCACTGGTGGTTAGCAGAAGAAAGGAGGCTCGGACAGGACCGAGTCACATGGGAAGAGTTATCCAGACTCTTCCAAGAGATGTACATTCCAGCAGTTGTACGATCAGAGCTCAGAGACAAGTTCAACCGCCTTATCCAAGGCAATATGATAGTGGAAGAATACAACGCAGAATTTATTCGCCTAAGTCGCTTTGCCCCAACCTTGATCTCGACAGAGGAAGAGAAAGCTGAGAAGTTCTTTGACGAACTAAAGTTCGAACTCCAGAGATTGATTGGATCGGTCGTACCTACATCTTATACCGACGTCCTTGCAGCAGCACGACGCCTGGAGCGCGTCACTAGAAGGGAGTCGAATCTGAAAAGGCCCATCATCTCAGCACCATCCAGGATAGCACATGGGGATTCAGCAAAACGGTCCCAGAGGAGTATGCCAGAGAGGACAGTACATAGGGACAGACCTCTTCCTACTTGTCACCACTGTGGCAAGGTAGGACACATTGAGAGAGAATGCAGGCGTAAGTTGGGACTATGTCTGAGCTGCGGATCCAACCAGTATTTTTCCAGGGACTGTTCTGAACGCAGAGACGGAGCACCGAGACTAGCTTTACCTGCACCACGACCAGCTTATCCAGCAGTAGGAGCACCGCAGACAGGAGCTGGAGGAGTTAGACCACCAGCTACAGGGGGCTACCAGCAGAGACCACCACTGGCACCACATGCAGCTCTATTTCAGCAAACTCAGCAGCAGCAGAGAGGTCCAGCACAGGGACGAGGACAGGCATTCACATTAGCTGTTGAGCAGGAAGCTACTGCAGGCGAGGTTATCGTAGGTACTATTTTAGTAGCTTCATTACCTGTCATGACCCGCACCCAGATATTCGGGCACGAGTACGTGGGTACGTCCAGCCTACGCCGCAGTGTCGGCGGTAGTACGCTGTTTAGGTCATATTCACAGTTAAAATAAATCTAGCTAATTCACAATAATAAATAGGCAAGAATAATAACAGGAAATTGGAATGCTAAGATTTTATAAACAAAATGTGACAACAGATCCAATGTTTATTACAACCAAAAATTCAAATCGGGGACAAACCCGATTACTAGGATGAAAGAAAAATAATAACTAACTGCTAACTACTCCTCAGCAGTAGTCTCCTGAGTGGGAACCGGCTCCTCAAAAGTATCACCTGCTCCCTCATAGGGACCATAATAGGTGGGGGCATAGTCCTCATCAACCCCTAATATCAACGGATCCAGTCAGGAAAGGAGCAAAGTACCAAATGCACAACAAAGATTAAACTAAATATTTGTGACAAGTAGAAAGAAACTGACTAAACATCACGATAAGAATATGCACAATAAGTAGTGAAATTATCTAAGAGTTAAGTACTAAAAATCAGGAACATAAGTAAAACATGATTAATTGCTATAAACCAGGGACATGAGCAAGACAGGAATATAATGAGACAGGAAAATGTAACTGTAACAAGACAAGAAACTATGTGTGTGTAATTGTGTATTTAGAATACATAGTTGGCATGTAGGGGATTATAAGGTTAATCAGGCCGTCATAGACGGCTATCAGTCAGGAATAATCAAGTATCAGGCTGATGGTATAGTCGCGTACCAACAGCTAGCAGTCAGGACAGGGGGAAGGGTAAACTACATGCCTCCTAGTATTCTCCCACCCGACACGAAAAGCAAGACATGAAATCCAATGTTCTAACACTACGTGTAATCATCCAATGGTACTAGTAGAGCAAGGAACTAATTATCACAATATAAAGAATAAACTTGAAGTGCAGGTACTTGCCTGATGTTTGGATCCCACTACGATTATGTTCTCGGAGAAAAATTCCAGAAATATGTCCAGATGCTGAAATAAACATTACCATCATGCTCAGAAGATATCAAATAGCTAGAAACGCCTGTCCTTGAGTCCAATTCGGAGACAAGGCAAAAACGACAATTTTGGGTCAAAACGAGGTCCGCAGGTGGGCCCACTTTGCACCGAAAAACGTGTCAGGGTCAAAGGTCTCCAAATTCACCAAACTTAGTGTCAACAGGTCAGGAATGATGATACGAACCCAACGGAACTTCCAGAATTGGATTCCGATGAGCCGATCATAAAATCGCCCGTCGAGCGGGGCCTATGGGGCCCACGACACGCGATTTTGTCAACGTTCTCAGAATTGAACCAAACTTGGGTCACAGGACCAGCGTATCGCTACGAGTCCGATGGCGCAAGTTTTGTTTTGATCCGATGTGTGTACAAAAAGTTAGGGCTTGATTAAGAAAAGTCGGATATGGGACGTTGTCCGTGGATACGCGTTGATCCCGGTGTGTACGCACACCCGAATCGACTTCCGCAAAATCCCACACGTCCGTATCAACGACGCGCAAGTATCTGTGAAGACCGCGCGCGACCAGTCATCCCGTTTGGTGGGGCGTACCCAGTTTCGGGGTGAATCGGGTCGTTGTTTTTCCTGTTTTTGGATCGCGGTGTGCGATCACCACAGGACGCGATGCCCCGAGCGGTTTATCCGGGCACCGAGAGGGTCATACAGGCTTCGCAACGCATTTTACGAAATTGAAAATGGGACAGCGAGGAGAAAGTTACATGTACCTGAACAGGGCTCGAGAAATTAGGATTTCTCGAGTCCGTGTCTTGTCCGACACGAGTCGACACAGGGGAGAAATAGGGCTAGGGTTAGGGTTTCCAGGCGGGGAGGCCGGCCGGAGGAGGGCTGGGGCGGCGTTGTGCTGGCCGGAGGCGGCGCTGGGAGGCGGAGGAGCCGACCGGAGCTGCGGCTCGAGGCTGCTGCTGCTGGTATCCGCTGCTGATGGACGCCGGAGGCGGTGGAGGAAGGAGGAGGAGAGGGAAACGGCGGGGCGAGGTCATCGACGGCGAGGATGGTCTGGGCGAGGTGGCGGTGAGCGGCGGAGCGGAGTTGGGGATGGCCGGAGCCGAGGGGAGGGTTAGGGTTTAAATAGGAGGGGAAGGGCGCTGGGTCAGCTGGGTTAGGCGGAGGGAGGGGGAACGTGGCGGAGAAGGCGGGCCGAGGGGAGGTCGTGGAGGGCGGGCCGCCGGATGCGGCGGAGGACGCGGCCACGCGGGGGACAGGGTCGTGGGGAGCTGGCTGGTCAGCCGGGTCAGTGGGTCGGGCGGCTCGCGGATCCGACCTGACCCGTTAGCTCGATGGGCTGGGCCGCGGGTTCGGGGCTGGGCCCAGTGGGCCGGGCTGGGTTTAGATTTAATTTAAATAAATAAATAAATAAATAAATTAATAAATAAATAAATAAATAATTAATTAATTAATTAGTAATTATTTCCAGGTGTTTTAAAATAGGTCCGGGGCCCAATAAATTCCAAAAAAAATTTCTAAGTCCACTTTTCTATTTTATACCCAAAAATACTTTTTCCACAATATTTTAATATTATTTATTAATAATTAAAAATTATTTAATAATTAAAATCCTGATTTTAATTACAAAAAATTTCCAGAAAAATTCCAGAAAATTATGAAAAATCCAAGTTTAATATTTTTGAAAATTCAGGGGGTTTACAATCTACCCAACTTATAAAAATTTCGTCCTCGAAATTTAAAAATAACAATGGCACGAAAGGAAGGGTCGAGAGTTAAAATATACCTCAGGGTTCAAAAAGATAGGGGTAGCGCTCTCTAATCTCGTCTTCTCGCTCCCAGGTGGATTCGCCGGGAGAATGATGTTTCCAAGCTATACGAACAAGGGGAATAACTTGATTCCTTAGGACTTTCTCCGTTCGGTCCAGTATCCCCACAGGTTGCTCCTGGTAAGTCAAGCTTGGGCCCACTTCGAGCTCTGAATGATCCAAAATGTGACTGGGATCTGACACGTATTTTCTCAGCTGCGACACATGGAAGACGTTATGGACCCCATCCAGAGAGGGTGGCAATGCCAGACGGTATGCCACTTCTCCGATTTTCTCCTGTATGCCAAATGGTCCAATAAATCTTGGACTGAGTTTTCCACTCCTTTCGAACCTAATGGTGCCACGTGTCGGAGAGATCTTCAAGAATACTAATTCTCCAACCTTTAATAAATTCATAATCAAGTCTTAGTTCCATAATCATAATGTTTAAATTAACTTGAATTTCATGAATTAATTACCTCAAATTCCAAGGTTCTTCGATGGCTATTTGCCCAATGTCGTTGCCTGTCTTGAGCCACTCGAAGTCTTTCCCTTATTTGTTTCACCTTCTCGGTTGAATCGATCACCATCTCAGGTCCCAGTAAAGCTCTTTCTCCTACATCGTCCCATGATAGTGGGGTACGACATCTTCGTCCATATAAAGCCTCAAATGGAGTCATTTCAATACTTGCTTGGTAACTGTTATTATAAGAGAACTCCACAAGATGTAGATAATCTTCCCACGATCCTCCAAAATTCAGAACACATGTACGGAGCATATCTTCAAGTGTCTGGATTGTACGTTCAGATTGTCCATCGGTTTGGGGATGATAAGCTGTGCTGAATTTGAGTTGAGTCCCCAAGCTAGCTTGTAAGTTCTTCCAGAAGTGAGAGGTAAATCTTGAATCTCGGTCGGAGACAATATTTACTAGAACTCCATGCAATTTGATAATCTGTCGGACATATAAATCTGCCAACTTCTCCGTAGGTAGCCCTACTTTGAAGAGTAGAAAATGTGCAGATTTGGTCAGTCGATCTACTATCACCCAAATTGTATCCTTTCCACTAGGTGTTCTTGGAAGTCCAAAAATAAAATCCATAGTAATATGTTCCCACTTCCACTCCGGAATGGGTAGTGGTTGAAGCAATCCCCCAGGTCTTTGTCTTTCTGTCTTGACTTGTTGGCACACTAAGCAACGGGATACGAACTTGGCTACTTCTCTTTTCATGCCATACCACCAAACATGCGTCCTCAGGTCTTTGTACATTTTGTTGGCTCCTGGATGTATAGAGTATTGTGATCTGTGTGCCTCTTGCATAATTTCTTCTCTTATATCTCCTTGAGGTACACATAATCTATCTCCATGTCTTAGTGATCCATCTTCATGAATTTTAAATTCCTCTACTAACCCAGCTTGTACTTGGCCTCGAATGCTTCGTAGGCCTTCGTCTTGAAACTGAGTCTCCTTAATCTTATCCATTAAGGTAGATTGGATCTTCAAGTTCATCATTTGACCTTCTCTTCCTGGGATAATTACCTCAATACCCAAACTTTCCAAGTCCTCGAGTAAGTGTCGGTCCATCATCAGGTACATTGTCATAGGATATCTGCTTAGAGCATCAGCAACTACGTTGGCCTCCCCAGGATGATATTGAAGGGTGATGTCAAAATCTTTCATTAACTCCAGCCACCTTCTTTGCCTCATGTTTAGCTCTTTTTGAGTAAAGATATATTTTAAACTTTTATGATCTGTAAAGATTTCTACTCTTTCGCCATAAAGATAGTGCTTCCATAGCTTAAGAGCAAAAATAACAGCTGTCAATTCTAAGTCATGAGTTGGATAGTTCTTTTCATGAGGTCGAAGCTGTCTAGAAGCATATGCTATTACCTTCTTGTTCTGCTCTAATACACAACCTAGACCTTTTTCAGAAGCATCACTATATATAGCGAATTCTCCGGTTCCGGATGGTAAGGTCAGAATAGGGGCAGTAGTCAGCCTTTTCTTCAATTCTTCAAAAGCATGTTGACATTCATCAGTCCAGGTGAATTCTTTATCCTTCCTTGTTAGTTTTGTCATTGGTTCAGCAATTCTAGCAAAGTCCTTCACAAACTTTCGATAATAGCCAGCTAATCTCAGGAAACTTCTAATTTCTGCTACAGAGTCTGGAGTGGGCCATGATTCTACTGCTGCTATCTTCTTAGGATCTACGGCTATTCCATCTCCAGTTACAACATGTCCCAAGAATTCTACTTTGTCTAGGAAGAATGCATATTTAGATAATTTTCCATAAAGTTTTTCCTTCCTTAAAGTCTCCAATGCTAGCCTCAAGTATTCTTCATGTTCTTCGGGAGTCTTGGAATAGATTAAAATATCATCAATAAAAACCACTACAAACTTGTCTAGGTATTGTTGGAAGACTCTGTTCATTAAATTCATAAATACGGCAGGAGCATTAGTCAATCCGAACGGCATCACTAAGAATTCGTAGTGTCCGTTCCGGATATTGAAAGCAGTTTTAGGGATGTTTTCCTTCCTTACCCTTACTTGATGGTAACCAGACCTCAAGTCAATCTTTGAAAATACCCGAGCTCCACTTAACTGATCAAATAAGTCATCTATCCTTGGTAGGGGGTACTTATTCTTGATTGTTAAAGCATTCAAAGCCCTATAATCAATACACATTCGAGATGTTCTATCCTTCTTTGGCACAAATAACACTGGAGCTCCCTAGGGTGAGACACTAGACCTAATGAAGCATTTGTCTTTTAACTCTTTTATCTGCTCATTTAGTTCTATTATCTCTTTCTTGTTGATTCTGTATGGATTTTGAGATATCGGCGAATTCAACTTCTCGGTTTGGGGGTAATCCTAGGAGATCCTCAGGGAAGACATCAAGATATTCAGAGATGATAGGTAGTGGCAATTCTTCTGGTACTAGGGCTCCATAAATTTTGTTACTACCCAATTCTCTAGAACCTCTAGTGAATTCAAATTCTGGCTTGTCAGGGGGCCTGAAGATTATACTACCTCTGTGACAATCTATAGTGGCATGATGTTGACTCAACCAATCCATACCCAGAATAATGTCGAAACTGGGAACTGGCATTACGAGTAGCCTAGCATATAATTCTCTCCCACATAGTGTAATAGGACAATTGTTACATGCATCACTAACCGGGATAATTCCTCCACCGGTAATGATCTTATAATAATTCCTAAGAGGTTCAGTGATTAAGCTATGCTTCATAAGGAAATCTACTGACATGAATGAATGTGAAGCTCCAGAATCAAATAAAGTAATGGCTGGTATTGAATTTATAAGTACAGAACCTGTTATCACATCTGCTGTGGCTTCAGCTTCCTCCAGAGTCATTGCAAAAGCACGGCCTTGCTGAGGTGCACCCCTCTGTTGCTGATGCTGGTGCTGAGCAAAGCGTTGTTGTTGAGTTAGGAGTTGGGGTCCTCTCTGCTGCGCTGCTGGGGGCCTGGCCTGAACTGAAACTTTTTGTGCAGCTGTGCGTCCTTGAGCAGCAGGACAGTCCCTCATTTGATGTGCTGCTGAGCCACAATATAGACAGGCACCTAGCCTCTTTCTACAAACTTGCCAAGTGTGACCTTGTTTTTGACAATAGCCACAAGGGGGAGCTTGTTGGTTCTGTCCTTGAGCTTGGTGTTGGGGTGCTGTGGCTCGAGGGAGAGGGCACTGGTTTTGTTGCGGGGTCTTCTGCTGTTGTTGTTGTTGGAATGGGCATTTGTGGGGTCCCATACTTCCAGTATCTCTTTCCCGCTTTAGTCTATGTCCCATGTCTCTTTCAACACCTTGTGCCACGCTCAAGATTTCTTCGTATGTACGAGCTCGGCTAGTGGTGACAGCAAGGCGAATATCAGGAGACAACCCCTTCTTGAATCTACGGGCTCTATCTTCAGGGGTACGAACCATATATTCTGCAAAGTGGCTCAGTCTGCTAAATTCAGCAGTGTACTCATCAACAGAAAGATTACCTTGTTCCAGCCTCTCGAATTGACTTTCGAGAGCTTCCCGAGCCACTTCGGGATAGAATTTCTTCTTGAACAGCCTCTTGAAATCCTCCAAAGTGAGCTCAGGAGCAGATAGTTGAGGCTCATCTCTAAACCAAGTCCGAGCTATGTCGAACAGTTGCAGGCTTGCAGATTCCACTTTAAGATCATCAGGGACCCGAGCAGTCTTCAAGAGTCGCTCCACATTCTCTATCCATTCATCGACATAGAGAATGCCTTCAGTCCCATAGAATTCCAGGGGTTTAAGGTTCTTAAAGTCCTTGGCACCTCCTGGCCTCTTGTGTGGTGCCTCCTGGAAGCGAAGAGCATCCGAAAGGCTAGTTCGTAGCAGGGTAGTCTGTTCCTTCTGGGATTCTATGAGTCCCTGGAATACTCCGAGTAGCTGTGCCCCATCCATAGTAACTGTCGGAGTAGTTGGAGGCGGAGGGAGCGCAAGAGTTTCAGGCACAGTCTGCTCAGCGGATTCGGATGTGCCTCCTACAGTATTCCTTGTCTGAACCATTCTGAAAGATTAAGGGATAGGAAGATTAGAATAGATTACTTAGAAATCAAGGGCGATAGGAAAAATTACTAGGAATGATATCAAGATTTGAAATAAAAGATCCTATTCTGTGAATGAGCTTTTCCTAAAATCCTCAATCTTATTTTATACTCTGTCCTAGGATATTACCCTATTTAAGGATACTAGACCTGCATGGGCCACCATAAAAATGTGTCACGACCCGCACCCGAATATTCGGGCACGAGTACGTGGGTACGTCCAGCCTACGCCGCAGTGTCGACGGTAGTACGCTGTCTAGGTCATATTCACAGTTAAAATAAATCTAGCTCATTCATAATAATAAATAGGCAAGGGTAATAACAGGAAATAGGAATGCTAAGATTTCATAAACAAAATGTGATGACAGATCCAATGTTTATTACAACCAGAAATTCAAATCGGGGACAAACCCGATTACTAGGATGAAAGAAAAATAATAACTAACTGCTAACTACTCCTCAGCAGTAGTCTCCTGAGTGGGAACCGGCTCCTCAAAAGTATCACCTGCTCCCTCATAGGGACCATAATAGGTGGGGGTATAGTCCTCATCAACGCCTAATATCAACGGATCCAGTCAGGAAAGGAGCAAAGTACCAAATGCACAACAAAGATTAAACTAAATATTTGTGACAAGTAGAAAGAAACTGACTAAACATCACGATAAGAATATGCACAATAAGTAGTGAAATTATCTAAGAGTTAAGTACTAAAAATCAGGAACATAAGTAAAACAGGATTAATTGCTATAAACCAGGGACATGAGCAAGACAAAAATATAATGAGACAGGAAAATGTAACTGTAACAAGACAAGAAACTATGTATGTGTAATTATGTATTTAGAATACATATTTGGCATGTAGGGGGTTATAATGCTAATCAGGCCGTCATAGACGACTATCAGTCAGGAATAATCGAGTATCAGGCTGATGGTACAGTCGCGTACCAACAGCTAGCAGTCAGGACAGGGGGAAGGGTAAACTACATGCCTCCTAGTATGAAATCCAATATTCTAACACTACGTGTAATCATCCAATGGTACTAGTAGAGCAAGAAACTAATTATCACAATATAAAGAATAAACTTGAAGTGCAGGTACTTGCCTGATGTTTGGATCCCACTACGGTTATGTTCTCGGGGAAAAATTCCAGAAATGTGTCAAGATGCTAAAATAAACATTACCATCATGCTCAGAAGATATCAAATAGCTAAAAATGCCTGTCCTTGAGTCCAATTCGGAGACAAGGCAAAAACGACAATTTTGGGTCAAAACGGGGTCCGCAGGTGGGCCCGCTTTGCACCAAAAAATGTGTCAGGGTCAAAGGTCTCCAAATTCACTAATCTTAGTGTCAACAGGTCAGGAACGATGATACGAACCCAACGGAACTTCCAGAATTGGATTCCGATGAGCCGATCACAAAATCGCCCGTCGAGCGGGGCCTGTGGGGCCCACGACACGCGATTTTGTCAACGTTCTCAGAATTGAACCAAACTTGGGTCACAGGACCAGCGTATCGCTATGAGTCCGATGGCGTAAGTTTCGTTTCGATCCGACGTGTGTACAGAAAGTTAGGGCTTGATTCAGAAAAGTCGGATACGGGGCGTTGTCCGTGGATACGCGTTGATCCCGGTGTGTACGCACACCCGAATCGACTTCCGCGAAATTTCACACGTCCGTATCAACGACGCGCACGTATCTATGAAGACCGCGTGTGACCAAGTCATCCCGTTTGGCGGGGCGTACCCAGTTCCGGGGTGAATCCGGTCGTTGTTTTTCCTGTTTTTGGATCGCGGTGTGCGATCACCACAGGACGCGATGCCCCGAGCGGTTTGTTCGGGCACCGAGAGGGTCATACAGGCTTCGTAACGCATTTTACGAAATTGAAAATGGGGCAGCGAGGAGAATGTTACACGTACCTGAACAGGGCTCGAGAAATTGGGATTTCTCGAGTCCGTGTCGTGTCCGACACGAGTCGACACAGGGGAGAAATAGGGCTAGGGTTAGGGTTTCCAGGCAGGGAGGCCGGCCGGAGGAGGGCTGGGGCGGCGCTGTGCTGGCCGGAGGCGGCGCTGGGAGGCGGCGGAGCCGACCGGAGCTGCGGCTCGAGGCTGCTACTGCTGGTATCCGCTGCTGCTGGACGCCGGAGGCGGTGGAGGAAGGAGGAGGATAGGGGAACGGCGGGGCGAGGTCGTCGACGGCGAGGAGGGTCTGGGCGAGATGGCGGTTAGCGGCGGAGCAGAGTTGGGGATGACCGGAGCCGAGGGGAGGGTTAGGGTTTAAATATGAGGGGAAGGGCGCTGGGTCAGCCGGGTTAGGCGGAGGGAGGGGGAACGTGGCGGAGAAGGCGGGCCGAGGGGACATCGTGGGGGGAGGGCCGTCGGATGCGGCGGAGGACGCGGCCACGCGGGGGACAGGGTCATAGGGAGCTGGCTGGTCAGCCGGGTCAGTGGGTCGGGCGGCTCGCGGATCCGACCCGACCCGTTAGCCCGATGGGCTGGGCCGCGGGTTCGGGGCTGGGCCCAGTGGGCCGGGCTGGGTTTAGATTTAATTTAAATAAATAAATAAATAATTAATTAATTAATTAGTAATTATTTTCAGGTGTTTTAAAATAGGTCCGGGGTCCAATAAATTCCAGAAAATTTTTCCTAAGTCCAGTTTTCCATTTTACACCCAAAAATGCTTTTTCTACAATATTTTAATATTATTTATTAACAAATAAAAATCATTTAATAATTAAAACCCTGATTTAAGTTACAGAAAATTCTCAGAAAAATTCCAAAAAATTGTGAAAAATCCAAGTTTAATATTTTTGAAAATTCAGGGGGTTTACATTACCAGCTATAGCTTTATTTGATTCTGGAGCATCGCATTCATTTATAGCAGCTAGCTTTGTAGCAACCTATAGAGTAGCTACCGCACCCCTTCCGAAGATGAAGAGAATTCTTACGGGAGGTAGAATTATTCCGGTTAGTGACATCTGTAGATCATGTTCTGTAGTAGTCTATGGAAGAGAGATGCGAGCTCAATTTCTGATATTTTCTATGCCGGATTATGATGTTGTACTTGGTATGGACTGGTTAAGTCAGTACCATGCGACTCTTGATTGCCGACTTGGGCGGGTTATATTTAGACCGTCTGGACATCCAAAATTTGAGTTTCTTCGAGGAGCAGTAGAGCAAGGAGTTCAGCCTACTCTTAGGGTACTATCTGTAGAAGGGGAGACAGGTTACCCAAGAGTCATATCAGAATTTATGGATGTATTTTCTGATGATCTTCCAGGTTTACCGCCTGATCGGAAAATAGAATTCACAATAGACTTAACTCCAGGAGCAGAGCCCATCACTTCATCAGTATATTGGCTAGCACCTAAGGAGTTAGTGGAGTTGAAGGAATAGGTTGATGATCTTCTGGAGAATGGTTTCATTCGGCCCAGTGTTTCTCCTTGGGGAGCACCCATATTATTTGTGCCAAAGAAGGATGGAACAGTACGGTTGTACATTGACTACAGGGCACTGAATGTTGTGACCATCAAGAACAGGTATCCCTTACCGCGCATTGATGATCTATTCGATCAATTGAGTGGTGCTAGGGTATTCTCGAAGATTGACCTTAGATCCGGCTACCATCAGATCAAAGTAAGGAAGGAAGACATACCGAAGACAGCTTTCAAGACCAAGTATGGACATTATGAGTTCTTGGTAATACCGTTTGGTTTAACCAATGCGCCAGCAGTGTTTATGAGTTTGATGAACAGAGTCTTTCATCAGTTCTTAGATAAATTTGTGGTGGTGTTCATTGACGATATTCTAATATATTCCAAGAACCATGAAGAGCACGAGAAGCATCTCAGAATCGTGTTGGAGACCTTGAGGCAGGAGAAGTTATATGCCAAACTCAGTAAGTATGAGTTTTGTATGGACAAAGTGCCTTTCTTGGGACATATCATCTCAGGAGAAGGACTTTCAGTTGATCCAGAGAAAGTTGCGACAATATAGACTTGGCCTACACCCACATCAGTTGCAGAGGTGAGAAGCTTTCTTGGACTTGCGGGATATTACCGAAGGTTTGTAGAAAATTTCTCAAGGATTGCAGAACCGATGACGAAGCTGACATGTAAAGACCAGGAGTTTATATGGACAGAAGATTGCTAGAAGGCCTTCGAAGAATTGAAGAGAAGATTGACAACAACACCTGTCTTGACTCTTCCGTCAGGGTCAGGAGGTTTTATTGTTTACAGTGATGCATCAGGTAGTGGATTAGGATGCATTTTGATGCAACATGGCAAGGTCATTGCTTAGGCATCGAGACAGTTAAAAGTCCACGAGAAGAACTACCCAACTCACGATCTGGAGTTAGCAGCAGTTATATTTGCACTGAAGATTTGGAGGCACTATCTTTATGGGGAGAAGGTAAAATTTTTTACAGATCATAAGAGTCTGAAGTATGTATATACTCAGAAGGAGCTTAACATGAGGCAGAGATGTTGGCTTGAATTGATGGTAGACTTTGATATAGATCTGCAGTATCATCCGGGAAAGGCGAATGTTGTAGCAGACGCACTTAGCAGGAAGCCTACGGCTTATTTCTTGACGATGCAGCCGAAGTTATTGAGAGATCTACAGGAGCTTCAGATAGAGGTTATTTTACCAGGACAGAGTGGAATGCTGGCTAATCTTGAAATTAAGTTGTCACTTGTGGAAAGAATTAAAGAGGCATTGCCCACCGATGCTAGATTCTGTAGACTCAAAGAGAGGACAGAAGCAGACATACAGACAGGACTTCGTATACATGAAGACAGGACATTGAGGTTTGGAAATCGTATGTATGTTCCAAATGGAGAATTAAGACAGGAGTTAATGACTGAAGCACATAGCTCTATGTACTCTGTTCACCCAGGAGGAACCAAGATGTACCGAGACTTGAGACAGTATTACTGGTGGCATGGAATGAAAAGGAAGATTGCAAGATTTGTGGCCAAATGCTTAGTATGTCAGCAAGTAAAGGCCGAGCATCAGAGGACTGCAGGTATGTTACAGCCGCTTCCTATACCAGAATGGAAGTGGGAGCATATCACGATGGATTTTGTCACAGGATTTCCAAGGAGCCCCAGCGGAAGAGATACAGTATGGGTTATCGTGGATAGACTCACTAAATCGGCACACTTCTTGCCATTTAGAGTTGGACAGTCCACAGAGGTACTAGCCGACATGTATATGCGACAAATCGTCAAATTACATGGAGTGTCGGTTAGTATTGTATCGGATCGAGATTCGAGATTTATATCTCATTTATGGAGAAGCATGCAAGAGAGTCTGGGCACCAGACTCAAATTCAGCACCGTTTACCACCCACAGACATATGGCCAATCGGAGCGCACCATTCAGATCTTGGAGGATATGTTACGATCATATATGCTAGACTTTGGAGGATCTTGGGAAGATTATTTGCACTTAGTGGAGTTCTCCTACAACAACAGTTATCAGGCCAGCATTCAGATGACACCATTCGAGGCATTATACGGAAGGAAGTGCAGATCGCCAATATGTTGGAGTGACGTTGGTGAACGTCAAATACTGGGTCCAGAATTGGTAACGCAGACAGTGGAGAAGGTGAAACAAATTCAGAATTATCTTTGAGCAGCTCATGACAGACAGAAGCATTGGACTGATACACACAGGCGTCCCCTAGAGTTCAAAGAAGGAGAGTACGTGTTCTTGAGGATCTCGCCCACTCGTGGTACTATCAGATTCGGAAGCAGAGGCAAGTTGAGCCCAAGATATATTGGGCCATTTGACATTCTAGAGCGCATTGGTGAGGTGGCTTATCGTCTCGCATTACCTCCATCCTTAGAGGGAGTGCATGACGTATTCCACGTCTCACAGCTGAGAAGGTACATGACCGATCCAAGTCACGTAGTCGATCATTCAGAGATCGCAGTGGGCCCTAGCTTGAGGTATGAAGAACAACCAGTTGGCATCCTCGACGTCAGTGAGAAGACATTGCGAGGACAGACAATCAGACTGGTTCGTGTAGCATGGAAACATCATTCTCTTGGAGAATCGACTTGGGAACGGGAGGATAATATGCGTCAACGTTATCCTCACCTATTCGCGGAGGCAGTTATCACCTAAAAAATCTTATAATTTCCATAATTCTTTCTTTAGTAGCTTATTCTTCGATTGCGAGGATGCAATCCTTTTAAGGAGGGAAGATTGTAAACACCCTATTTTTTAGAATAAATTTTAAATACAATTTCCCCAATTGGTTTCGATATTTTTCTGGATAAAGAACCAAGGTGATTGTGATCGAAGGATTTTTCTATTCTGTTAATTGGTGTTAAAATATTATGGAAATAATATTTTATGGTGTAAAATGAAAAACTGGACATGGGGTATTTTTCTGTGAATTTATTGGACTCCGGAGTAGCGTTTTAAGCCCTAAGAACTGTTGGATGTATAAACCAAACCAAACCAACCCTGACCGAACCAAACCAGCCTATTGGGTCAGGTCGGGTCGGATCTGAGCCAAACCCGACCCAAAACCCATTGGAAAACCCTACCCGCTGAGTTACTGTAGCAGTATAAACCCCCCTCCTCGGCGTGCGTGCCAAGCCGCAACCCTAGATTCCGTCGTTGTCGTCCCCTGTGATCGACGCCTCTGTCCCCTGTTATCGATGCCGCTGTCCCCTGTGATCGACGCCGCCGTCCCCTGTGATCGACTCTGCCGCTCTCCAGCGTCGATCTTCCCGACCCCGACACCATTCTCCGCCGCGAGCCCAGCCCGACTCCCCCATCACCACCCTCGCCCGTCGACCTCCCCCACGGCTCCACCTCACCTGACCCCTTCTTCCCCCAAGCCCCTGAACCCTAGCTCCGGCCATCCTATTCCGGCCACCTCATTCCTTCCAGCACTTCCCCGCTCTGCCCACCGAACCGACCCTCCCCAGGCGAGCCGAGCCCGACCGACCGTGTGTCCCCCCGATGCCGCCTCCGGCCGTCCGACAGCAGCCCTCGTCGAGCCACCCTCCTCCAGCGAGCCACCCCGGCCAGACTCCGGCAACCCTAGAGCTCAGTGGACGCGGACATGGCACAGGATGCAGTTCGAGTCGGACACTTCGAACTCGACACGCGGACACGATAAAACATCGTTTTTGGAGCCCTGTTCAGGTACCATTTTCTCCCTCCTCGTATTTCTGTTTTCGATTCCGTCAATTACAACGCATAGACTGTATAACCCTCTCGGTGCCCGTGCAACCCGCTCAGTGCATCGCGTCCTGTGGTGATCGTAAACCGCGATCCAAAAACAGGAAAACCCACGCCCTGTTTCACCCCGAAACTGAGTATGCCCCGCCAAATGGGACGACTTGGTCGCACACAGTCTTTACCAAAATGTGCACGTCGTTGATACGGACGTGTGGGATTTCACAGAAGTCGATTCGGATGTGCGTGCACACCGAAATCAACGCGTATCCGCCGATACCGTCCCGTATTTGTCCTTTCTGGAATACGCTGTAACTTTGTGTACACATGTCGGATCGAGATAAAACTTGTGCCATCGGACTCGTAGCAATACGCTGGTCCTGTGACCCAAGTTTGGTCCGATTCTGAGAACGTTGACAAAATCGCGTATCGTAGGCCCCACAAGCTCTATTTGACGGGCGATTTTGTGATCGGCTCATCGGAATCCAATTCTGGAAGTTCCGTTGGGTTCGTATCATCGTTCCTGACTTGTAGACACTGAGTTTAAGGAATTTGGAGACCTTTGAACCTGACACACTTTTTGTTGCAAAGTGGCCCACATGTAGACCCCGCTTTGGCCCGAAAATATCATTTTTGCTCCTGTGTCTAAATTGGACGTAAGGACAGGCGTTTCTAGCTATTTGATATCTTCTAAGACGGTTGGTAATGTTTATTATAGATTTTGGAGGAGTACCCACAGGATCCACTGATATAGGGACGACTGTTGGTATTCGGACACCAGGCAAGTATACCTTGCCAAACTTTGCAGTATTGTTACATATTTTCCTTGCTTTATTATATTGTTGTGCATGCTTAACCTAGGACCGTGTGACGTACTTAGCGTCCGATTATTAGTCGGGTGCCAACACTGTACGCGGTGTTGGGTACTGTCAGCTAGAGATGGACATTCGTGACATTTTATATTCTCGTACTTGTCTTATCAAGTACACTATGACCCAGGACACTTGACACTATTCATGAGATAGGATCTTCCTGAGATATTCATGGTGATTCTGTATAGGATACAGGACTTGACAGAGATACTATATTCATAGATACTTTATGACTTGTTGCATTAGCTATGATCCCGCTTGACATGGACATGAGACGTTATGGTCATGATATGCGTGGTTACATTGGGTGGGGAGAGATACACAGGCTACAGGCTATTTTATATATATATCTTCTATTATTGAGAGGTCGTAGACTCTCGGAGCAGAGCTAGACCCACTACCGGTTATTACCGCTACCGGCTCCCTGACACAGAGCTTGTAGTGGCTCAGCCTGAGTACTCGTGATGCTCTCACTTGCATTTTCACATAGATGGTTACTTATTTGCCCTATTTATCTCATTATTTGCTACACTGCTTATATTTTGGCTTGTATATTTTTTGTACCTTGCTATGTCCCCTGAGGACCTGGATATGGATTATGTCCCCAGGATTTGAGAACGAGATCTATCCCGAGGTATACGGGACCGCAGCAGGAGCTGATCCAGGAGCGGTACCGCCATCCGAGGATGAGGTGTTAGCTGAAGACTTCTCCTGAGCATCCATGTTTCATGTTCAGTATTTATTTATTTCAGTCATTTATATTTCTGGTCTGTTGAACCATTGTATCAGATATTTATCGGGTTGTTCCCCGAAGTACTTTGTTGAGACTGGTTGATGATTTACATTTCTTATATTCTGTGGATCATATTTTATATATTGTGTGAATGCGATTAGTTGTGCCTTGATTGTCATAAACTTTGTTTTACAGCTTAAGTATGCCCTGATGGATCCATTAAATTGGGTTTGTCCATCGGTGCGTACTGCTGGCCATTATCACGAGTCCAGTCCCTCGGTATTCTGGGACTGGGGCATGACAGGGGGGGAGATGATGGTGGTGGCTGATGGTCGTGAGGGAGGTAGAGGTGGTGGTGGTGGTGAGGTGATTGTGGTTGGCTGTCGTAGAGAGGGAGGAGGAGATGGGAATGTTGGTGGTTGTGGAGGTGATGGTAGTGAGGGTGGAAGAGGTGACTGAGGGTGGCGGAAGTGATAGTAGTGAAGGAGGAGGTCGGGAATGGAAGATATAGGAATGGTGATGGTCATGAAGTGGTGAGGTTGGTGGAGGTGACTGAGGGTGGCAGAGGTGATGGTGGTGAAGGAGGAGGTCGGGAATGGAAGAGATGGGAATGGTGGTGGTTGTGAGGTGGTGATGGTGGTGAGGGTGGCGGAGGTGACTGAGGGTGGCGGAGGTGATGGTGGTAATGGAGAAGGTCGAGAATGGTGGCGGTGGCTGAGGGTGGCGGATGTGATGGTGGTGAGGGTGGCTATTGTGGTGGAGTGGGAGAGATAGGAATGGTAGTGGTTTTGAGGTAGTGATGGTGGTACGGGTGGCGAACCTCCGGCCGAGGGGGGTACTCCAGCGGGTGGAGATGGTGGTGGTTAAAAATAATGTAGAAGGGGAGAAAAAGAAGAATGATAAGTGAGGAGAGAGAAAGTAGGTGTAATGAAATGAGAAAGAGGTGATGTATTTAATGAAGAGGGGGGAGCATTGGGATTAGGGCCAGCTAGGTTCCCAAGGAGAGGGTGGTTTTTCATGAAGGAAAATGAGGGGTGGTGATGTGTTGAGGTTTGAATGGAGGGTTGGGATGCATTGTAGGCACATTTTGTTGCATAGTGCCATATAAAAAGGTGAGAGAGGAGGGTGCCAAGACCGGTCAAGGCTATCAAGAATGGCTCTTCTTTATTTGCTCCAACCAATAGGAGGTGGACACATGGCTAGCTATTTGTACAAAAGTTTCCAATAGTTTAGGACTTGCACAAGGAGGAAAAAGTGGATTGGATGTGGAAAAATGCCATGTTTGGTGTGTTGTAGTGGAAGAAATTGGTGTGTGATATTTTGTATGAACCATGAGGGTATGAGTGGGGATTTGGGTTGGTGTTGGGTCTAGTTTTGGGTTAGCTTGAGTCATTACACTAATTTAGTTAAAATTAGTGTCAATAGTATTCTTTAATTAATAGAAAATGCATAAGATTTAAATTGGATAGGACACAAGTGTCATGGACGTAGTAGTCTCAGAATATATTATTGTCATAAATTTGGTTATGAGAAAAGGGTCGAGGTTGTGTGACTAAAATGAAGCACAAAAGAGGGTATTTATGAGTGACCAAAGGTCAAATTGGAAGACTGCACGTCAAGGTCAAGTGTGTAAATTTGTTTGAAGGCAGAAGCTAGAGTAGCGCTCCAAACATCGAAGCAACGGTAAGGTACACCAAGTGAATTAAATTAAAAGAGGCAAACTAATAACTCCATTAACTTATTCAAAATAACCCTAAATGAATTCTAATCCTAGATTTGGGTCAGGAGGTTTACAACCTACCAAACTTATAAGAATTTTGTTCTCAAAATTAAAACAACACATAATAAGTTATAAATTATCAAGCAATGCTACGGACATACCTAGGACCGGTGGAACTGGCCTTTGGACTATCTGTTGGGCTCTATTGACATACTGGGAACACTCATGAGCTTGATATTGGCTCGATTTACACCTCAAACATTGTCCTAACCTTCTCTTACAATCTTTCTGAATATGTCCCTTCTTTCTGCAAAAGTGATATGTCGGAAGCTCTCTCTGCTGATACGGCACAACCATCTGCTGCGTCTGCACTCCTGAATGACAGATCGATCCTTCTGCTCCTGTTTATGCCTTAGCTGGTGCAGCTATACTGGGACACCTCTGACTCATCGATTCCTTGCCAATAGCCTCTTGGATTCTAGCCTTTGTCAAAACCTTCTCGTAAGAGATCCACGCCTGGGTGGCAGTGTACCTCTATAGCTCGTAAGTCAAACCATGATGGAATTTCCTGGCCTTCTCTAGATCATTGAGTATCAGGGCAGTACCAACCAGTAGCAGCGTACAGCAGCACCAGCAGAGCAGTATATACTTATATATATATATATATATATATATATATATATATATATATATATATATATATATATATATATACATATACATATACATAAGTATCTATAAATATATCTTATATATATATTATTTTATATTTAAGTTTTTATATAGATATTTATCCCATCTATAAAACAAAAATATCATAAAATTGACTTAAAAATCTAGTGGATTAAATATACTTAATTGTATTTCACCAATTAAGGTGAATTATTCATGATATAGGTTATCTGGACCCCGTCACACACTCTGACTTGTTTTACCCGCTTTGGACCACAAATGAGTACAATTTCTGATAATTTTCTTACTGATAATTTCTATAACACATGTAGTATTATTATACTTGATTCCTGATACGAAAAAATATGGACTAGCATATCTTGTATTTTTAAACCTTGATCTTGTGTAATATTTGATATTCGCGTAATTTATGTATGCTAGTCGGGACAGAAAAATTCTAGTTTATTTGTGATCATACCCTAGTCATGTGCAAATATAATTTTTGTGTAAAGGCTAACCATACACTTTACGTATGATTAACCGGCTCCCATTGTGCAATCCTAAGTCGATAACATAATCAAACTAGTATTTTAAAATACTTAGTGACTATAGAATTCCTTGTTGGTACAGGATATATTCTCTTTTTATTTATTTTTTCTTTTCATTTCTTACTATACATTGATGTCAGTTTATTTATCCATCATGCACTACTTTTTTATCACTGTTTTATAGTCATTATCATGTATTGAAACTACTATTAGAATTATACTCGTCCAATCCTGACTGGATAATATTTTAGGTAGCACTTAGAAGGACCTGTTTTCCATCTATTATGGATTTTTAGAAAATAGCTTCAAGCCTGATTTTACCTCCTAGAGGATCGAGGATGGCTGCAAGCGGGAGACCTAGTTATGACAATAGTTAAAGTTTGCAGACTTACTATAGTTGTATGATTTATGAATACAAGATTTTGTACTATAACCTTTATATACATATATATATACAACATATTTTTACCTACCTTAGTTTTGTGATTGAGTATAATATTTGTTTCTTTTATATTATGAGGTGTTGGCCATACAGTACTAGTTCCAGACAGCGTTCTACCACCGATACTGCCGCGTAGGCTGGGCGTACCCATGTACTCGTACCCAAATACCCGGGTGCGGGTCGTGACAACTGATACGGCGCAACCCTCTGCTGCGTCTGCACTCTTGGATGACATATCGGTCCTCCTGCTCCTGGTTGTGCCTTAGCTAGTGTAGCTATACTGGGACGCCTCTGACTCATCGATCCCTTGCCAATAGCCTCTTGGATTCTAGCCTTTGTCAAAACCTCCTCGTAAGAGATCCTCGCCTGGGTGGTAGTGTACCTCTATAGCTCGCAAGTCAAACCATGATGGAATTTCTTGGCCTTCTCTAGATCATTGGGTATCAAGACGGCACCAAATCTACTAAGATAACTGAACTCCGTGTCATATGCATCTACAGTCATGTTCTCTTGCTCCAGATGTAGGAACTGAGAGTAGAGCGCATTCCTGACAGTAGCTGAAAAGTACTTTGCATTAAAGTATTCCAAAAATTACTTCCATGTCTACTTCTTGCCGACTTTATGCTCTATAGAGTCCCACCAGAGATGGGAATTCACTTTTAACTGGTCTCTCACCGCAGTCATCCATAGATCTGGAGGTAGCCAAGAATCCTCTAGTAGCATCTTCATGTTGGCGATCTAATCGGAGATCTCCTCTGCGGTCTCACTGCCCGAAATAGTACCTGGGTCCATCTGACAAAACCAATAAACCGTGCTTGCTGGCTGAGCAGGTACAGGTGTTGGTGCTGGTGCTGGTACAGCTGGCCTCTCCAGAACTACTATCAAGCCCTGTCTCATAGTCTCGGTCCGATGCCACTGCGCCTGTATCATAGCCTAAAAAAACTAGAATATATGCGGATGTCCCTCTGACTGCATCATCTAAGGTGGGAAGGCTCCGCCTGGCATCTGAGGTAGAAAGGGTGGAGGTGGTGGCAACGAAACCTCTGGTTGCAATATCGGTGCCTGTTGAGACGTAGGTCCCTTAGGCTGCGACATTGGCGTGACCCTTAAAGTCTGGCCCTCATATTGCTACGTCGGATTAGTCTGCGAAGTCTGGCCCTCATACTGCTATGTTGGAACAGCATGCGAAGTCTGTTGCCAGTGTATCAATGGGGTCTGAGGTATCACAGGAACCTGTGGTAGTGGCTGCTCTCCAGGTGGTCCTAGGGATGTATCCTCCCTTTGCGCAGGGTCGGATGGCAAAATGGTACCGTATGCCTCGCGTCCACTATGCAAGTTTATCTCTCTACAAAAGATAGAACTATATTAAAAGAGTACAAAAATAAATAAACAAGATACAAATATTCAAATAATTAAACACGAAGGAGGTTCAAAGACGGTAGTCAAGGTAGATAAGATCTAATAATTTTTATCCTATTGCAGGCTCGTTGGGCATGATATCATACCACAAGCTATAAATAGAGACCTGCATGGGCCGCCACTAAAACCATGTCATATTTCAGTCCCAAAATACACGGGACCAGGTCACGTGGCAATGGCCAGCTAAGACGACTCCGAAGGATTTCCCAATTTAATGGACCCGACGAAGCGTACGACGCTGTCCTAAAATACTATCAAGTCTAATATGCTAACATGTAGCAGGTAAATATCTAATCTCATCCACGAAATATAAATAAGAAGTGCTGAAATAAATACTGAAAATAAGTACGAAGTCTGGATGTCATAATACAACACAAATAAGTTTGATAGGAACAAACCACTAAATACAAAATTGAAATAAAAGTACAGAAGAATAGATAAGAATACTAGACTAGAACATCGACTAGCTAGATAAAGATGCTCTAGTCCAAGGCAGAAGTGTACCCCAAATCACGGGAACTCCTCTAAAAATGCCTCAAAGTCCTCAGCCACGAATCCGGTCTCCACTCTTATTCCGTAGATGGTCAGGTACAAGTGCTCGTCCAGATCTGGAAGGAACCAGTCCTCAGAGGGACGTAACAATATACAAAAAGTACATGTCATAAAGTAAATATTGTGTAACTCGAGGGTGAACTAACCAGCTAAGTAAAATATACTTGAAGACAACATTGGTACGTATGGGTAGGTAAAAGGTATAAAACGTAGCATCAAGCCAGAGGCTATGTATCTGGCATTAGCTATAAACTGGATGCCAGAAGTATATGCTGACTACATCACCGATCATGATAGCGTGCAGCTAGTAACCTCTGTCGGATATATCAACAAGCATATATGCCCATAACCGGGTAGCACATAGCCCATAACCGGGTAACACTGAGGCTCACGACCCCGTAGTTTACTCTGAAACTACGGTAGCCAAATGTCTGTCCCATATGCCTACTAATTATCTTCTCCGCCTAATGCCAATGTACAAGTTGCGAATACGACGTGGACATCTTATACTATAATGCAAGTCACTAAAGAAGTATACAACTATGCAAAACACCATCACACGTGTTGCTCACACCGATGGCCAGTCAAGTATGAAGCTCGCGTCACTACATGAACTCACTCTGTGATCTACAATGATATGTGTCAAGGCCCAGGGTCAACTTTAGGTGCATCTACTAGACACTAGGTCAAACACAGGTCCTAACATCAACGCCTTCGTCGACTGCACCAGAGTCATTCTCATACGTGCACAGTTATATAATATTAAAGAAATAAAATATGTGAACTATAATAATTGAATTTAAATAATACAACAAGGTAAGGTATACTTGTCTGAAACTCCGATATGAACAAGTAAGAATCCGGAACCCGCAGCCAAGGTAGAACCGTCTTGGGTGCCTATGAATATATAATAATAAATATCAATCACTACATTACACTAGGATAATCATGCACAAGAGTTCAATATACGTAACGTCATAAGTCACGTAGAGTCTAGACCAAACAAGCATTCTAACTAAGTAGGTTGGCTAATATTGACTAATCAAAGATCAAGGAAGTATGTGTACACTTAGTCTACTAGTCCGATAACATTTACAAGTCATCTAAAAATATAATTTCTCATATGTCACAATCGCGGTCATAACTAGGATTTGTGTAGGTGTTAAGTTGCACCTCTAACACATAGTTACCAGTGTTCTCTCTCTAGGTCTCTGTGCATAAGGATATAAAATAGTCCTCTAACATTTGTGCACAATAAGTCAAGGTTTGCTAACTACACTACTAACAATGGTCTAAAACTCAAGATGTCATGTAACTCTAACCATGTGCATTAACTACTAGGTTAGGGTGTCTCTTATATATATATAGACCATCACCACAACCTCTAATATATATACCATCATCAACCCTAATTCTTATACACATGCACAAAACAACAAGTGCACATAACCATAATAATTTATATCTATTCTAACTTTTACACTAGCATGGCAACATTTCAAACTCTTATTCTATACATCTGCACAATAAATACTAAACAAATATTGTTCCTAACATGGTATAAATCATTCTCTAGCATGGTACTATTCATATATCAAACTAGTGTATAACCTAGGCAACAACCACATATACTAGTAGTTCACTAACAAGTGACTTGGTACAAAATACAACACTTAAACTAACATTCTAAACATAAATAATATTATGAAATTAATGCTAAATATAGAGTTATTTAGAGTTAACGAGTGTTAAACAAGTGGTAAAATAGGTTAGATCCAAGTTGACAATTTGGTTTTATACACATGTCAACAAGTTAATCAACCTTGATGCTAATATATCTAAACCAATATATAGCAAGATGATGGAGAATAACAAGCTGAAGATCACAAAATATATTAAGAGGAAGAAGAACAAGATGAAGAATGAGAGTTACCTAGAGCTCTCTTGAAATGGAAGAGAACTTGGAGGAGGTACACTCGTGTAGGGGGTGTTGCTCGTTTGGGTTTCAAGGCGCTGTGCTCGAGTTGAGGACTCTCGGGTTGGAGGGGATCTTGCTCAGGTGGGAGGGAATTCACTCGGGCTCATGTGGAAGAAGGAACACAATAGTAGCAGCAGTATATACAGTAGCAACAGCAGCAACAGCAGCATATATAGCAGCAATAATAGTTAGTAGCAGCAGCAGCTACTAAGCAATGGGAGTAGCAGCAGCTCGCTAAGGGGAGGGGGAGATGATGGTGGTAGATGATAGTTGTGAGGGAGGTGGTGGTGGTGGTGAGGTGATGGTGGTTGGCTATCATAGAGGGGGAGGGAGAGGAGGAGATTGGAATGTTGGTGGTCGTGGAGGTCATGGTGGTGAGGGTGGCAGAGGTTATGGTGGGAAAATAGCAGGTCGGGAATGGAAGAGATGGTAATGGTGGTGGCTGTGTGGTCGCGATGGTGGTGAGGGTGGCGGAGGTGATGGTGGTGAAGAAGGAGGTCGGGAATGGAAGAGATGGGAATGGTGGTGGCTGTGAGGTGGTAATGGTGGTGAGGGTAGCGGAGGTGATGGTGGTGAAGGAGGAGGTCGAGAATGGAAGATATGGGAATGGTGGTGGCTGTAAGGTGGTGATGGTGGTGAGGGTGGCGGAGGTAGGGTGGCGGAGGTGATGGTGGTAAAGGAGGAGGTCGGGAATGGTGGCGGTGGCAATGAGGTGGCTGAGGGTGGCGGATGTAATGGTGGTGAGGGTGGTTGTCATGATAGAGTGGGAGAGATGGGAATGGTGGTGGCTATGAGGTGGTGATGGTGGTGAGGGTGGCGGAGCTCCGGCAGAGGGGGTGCTCCGGCGGGTGGAGATGGTGGTGGCTAAAAATGATATAGAAGTAAAGGAGAAGAAGAATGATAAGTGAGGAAAGAGGAAGTAGGTGTAATAAAATGAGGGAGAGGTGATGTATTTAATGAAGAGGGAGAGAGCATTGGGATTAGGGCCGGCTAGGTTCCCAAGGAGAGGGTGGTTTGTCATGAAGGAAAATGAGGGGTGGTGATGTGTTGAGGTTTGAATGGAGGGTTGGGATGCATTATAGGCACATTTTGTTGCATTGTGCCATGCAAAAAGGTGAGAGATAAGGGTGCCAAGACTGGTCAAGGCTATCAAGAATGGGTCTTCTTCATTTTCTCCAACCAATAGGAGGTGGACACATGGCTAGCTATTTGCACAAAAGTCCCCAATAATTTAGGACTTGCAGAAGGAGGAAAAGTGGATTGGATATGAAAAAATGCCATGTTTGGTGTGTTGTAGTGGATAAAATTGATGTGTGGTATTTTGTATGAACCATGAGGGTGTGAGTGGGGTTTGGGTTGGTGTTGGGTCTAGTTTTGGGTTAGGTTTAGTCATTGCATCAATTTAGTTAAAATTAGTATCAATGGTGTTCTCTAATTAATTGGAAGTACATATGATTTAAATTGGGTGGGACACAAGTATTATGGACGTAGTAGTCTCAAAATAGATTATTGTCATAAATTTGGTTGCAAGAAAAGGGTCGAGGTTGTGTCTCCAATTTTGATTGGAATGGGCAAAGATGCAAAGTTAGAATTATTTGAATTTAAAAATAGATATCGTTTAACGAATATTGTGCGACTAAAATGAAGCACAAAAGAGGATATTTATGAGTGAACCAAAGGTCAAATTGGAAGAGTGGCATGTCAAAGTCAAGTGTGTAAAATTTGTTTGAAGTCAGAAGCTAGAGTAGCGCTCCAAACATTGAAGCAACGGTAAGGTACACCAAGTGAATTAAATTAAAAGAGGCAAACTAATAACTCCATTGACTAATTCAAAATAACCCTAAATGAATCCTAATCCAAGATTTGGGTCAGAAGGTTTACACTGGCCTACACACTGTTGTGTACGAAGTTCTCTGGATGTGCACTACCCTGCACCAGTGAGCATGCTGCTCACCCCTTGTCCACCTGCATGCTGATATAGGCATTGCTCGAGCAAGGCATGTTTAGCTTGCTGCCAAAGTTGTACCCTCTGCTGCTGTTGCTACCTTGCTGCCATACCAATCCAAGATAGCCCCCCATGTTGAACAATGGACAACCCTCCTTGTTTGCCTTTACTGCAGACCTCTCCCACTCTACCTGCACACATGTTAACTCCTAGACACATGTATGTACTCAATTGTATACACCCTAAAACACACACACAAACCAAAACACCCATGACACTCAAAATTCTCTCTACTCACAGTGCACTCCTTGTACTTACACTGATACACCATTGCTACTCACACATGTATTTACATATTTCTCACGTACACACTAATTTATATACATATATACATTAATATATATACATATACATATACATATATATATATTTACATATATTACCAATAGTGTTAAGTATATACAAAATACCCCATAGTAGTCATTTTCTCAAACACCTTGAGGACACCTATAGGATACTCTCTTAGTGTGTCATGATACTCCATCAACCACATGCCAAAACCCCAAATATACAACTAATGGCATATACAAATATCAAATATATTTATATATATCTAATATGAATAGTTATAATGAACAATAGAGGGAAAATTTTACTCTTAAACACAAAACTCCCAAATGTATACACAACTTCATGAAGAAACACCATGAAAACCAATAGAGACTCATTCTCTTCCCTTATGGCTATTCCTAAATCATGGGTGGGCTCCTAACGACCAAACAAATAATAAAAACAGAATTTAAAGGAGAGATTTTAGATTTTCACCTATTGGGATTTCCAAATGCAAACTTCTTCTTCTCCCAAGCTCCTTGAAACCTAAGCTTATAGGCTTATTAGATGAGGAAAATGAGAGGGATTGGGATTTTAAATTCTAAAATTTGGTGGAGGAAAGAAAGGATTTGGGGAAGAACTATTTTTAGGGTTTTTTATGAGCTATGAATGAACTTGAAGGAGGCTCCCTCTCTCTCTATATAGGGTTGGCCACATGCCTAGGGCTTGGCTAATGCACAAAGTCCATAATACCCAAATATGGTTGTCATGAAGAGTTATTTAATTAATAGAATTTGTATTCCTAATGAGGGGGTTTAACTAGATTCTAATTTAAAATGGATAGGGATTAATTAGTGGGTTTAAAATGTCTAGTCCACTAACCCATATCATTAATACTAATAATACCACACATAATACATATTATGTAACTACAACACAATATATATAAATATATTGCAAATGACATCAATGCCCCTACTCTAGAAATATGGTAGTGACACTCCTGGAATCCGGGATAAAGTATCAACCCGTATCCAGAATGGTGTTCCGAGGACCTAAATATGAAAAGTTACTTCAACACATGGTTTTGAAATAATAAATAAGTAAAGTAGTAAATTTCTAGGTCATTAGGCCAATTCTAAGTCAAAATAGTCAACTATGTCAACTCTAGGTCAAACTAGCTATTTCTAGATTGTATGAGTCTATCACTATGTTATTGGGTCCATATACTATGTATCTATACTATACTAGCAATATTAGGACACTGGAGTATCAACACTATATCGTATAATAAGATACGTAAAATATTATTTATGAAAATACTATATAATGAATATATATAATATCCCTTGCTAAACACTAATGGATGCCTTGGCTTTGAGCTAAGATGGTATCACACTAGTTAAACCCATCTCTTGACTCCCAAGACTCAATACCTAGTGAATAAACCAATTACCTTAACATTACCTTGTGCACTAACTCAAGGTATACCAAACTAGCTAAGTACTTAGCTAACTATATATATATATATATATATATATATATAAACACTAACTTAAGTATCTAATACTTATAAACTACCAATATACCTCATTATATACTAACAACTTATATCTATGTAAACTAACACTAACCTCATACTTGACATATCATTCTAACAACTATCAGTCATCAACCCAACCTCTCATCTAATACCAAATAGAGATCTAACATACTCTAACAGTTATTAACATTAACTTATATATATATATATATATATATATATATATATATATATATATATATATATATATATATATATATATATATGCATGAGGTAACTGTCAACCCAACTAATCAACTAACAAAACTTCTACTTAACTTTTAACATATATATCTAACTAAACTAGACTAACAGACATCAAATTAACTAACAGTATATATATATATATAACTTATATATATATATATATATATCTATATATATCAGTTGCTACATACAACTTAAACACTAACTGCTGCATGTACCTATCTAATCACTCAAAATACTAACTTAACAACCTAACACAGCCCCCAATCTATCCCTCTGCTTACTAAGCAGCTGCCCCCTCCTAATGACCCCCAACTGCTGCCTACATGCAGCTATTATTGTTGTTCTCTTAGACCCTTGTTGTGCACACAGTGCACAGCATCACTCTGTTGTTGCTGCTCTGTGCAGTTAGCCACAAGACCACCTACTGTTGTGTACAATTCATGCACAGGCCCCATGCCACAACCCAACAGCCACTACTGCCCCTTGCAATAAAACAGTCCTCCTTCGACTGTTCATAAATGCCTGAAATGAACCCCCTTCAAAGAATAACCACAGTGCCTACTCCTCTCCATCAGTCTCCCAACTACAAAACTTATCAGTTACACTAATGCACAGTCCTATATGGACTCAAAATAGTCATCAATTACTTAAAGTACACACTCACTGTCAGAACAGTGAGTGCGCCAAAAATAGTCATAAGGCAATCTCTTTCTCATATATACATCTAACACACTCCAAAACAAGTATAAACATAGATAAATATATATATAACCAATATATAGAAATATTTATCATATATACAACTCATATGCAATACTCAAATAGCTACACACAAATCTAATTAAAATAGAATGCAAAAATACAAACACGTGGAGTGCACTGCACCCGTATTATACTCAATTTATGATACGCATCTGATACGGCTCCAACACATCACCAAACATATCACGAATGATACAAGCAAGTCTAGAATCACAATTATAAGTAATATAAAGTGCTAGCTACTCACCTACGTGCTTGTGTCAAAATATGACATGTGTAAACCCCTGTGTCGAAAAAAAACTCCTTAATCAACCCGTATCACAAAATTGCCATGATATGGCCTACCTGTATTCAATTGTGAACATGTAACTAGTATCACAATCCCCGATCTAACTCCATTATGACTAAATTAGTCTCATGACACATACATGATGTGTCAATCTCGAAATTCTCCCAAACTACACAAAAACTTATGTAGAAGACACAATACACAATCAATTGACCTAGAACTTATTCCTATAGGTAGCCCTATGTCATTGGGGTGTTCCTAAAGGTCCAATGCATAATTTGGAAGCTAGAATGAAGAAAAATTCAGAAATTAACATTTGAAAGATGGATTCCCAATAAAAACTCAAGTGGACACGCTCCAGACATGATCTCTCCACCAAGCCCCTCCCCCTTGTGCTCCATGCATATCCAAGCTCCAAAACTCCTTGAAGAATAAAATGAGAGGAAATGGAAGTGAATTGAGTGAGAAATTAATGGAGGAAAATGAGGGTGAATTGGAGATCTAGAATTTGAATCTAATTGAATGCAAATGAATGAGGAGAGAGAAGGAGAGCCCCCTCTTATTGTGGCTGGCCCTATTCCTTCCCCTCCAAGTCTCATTGAATGTCCAAATCATTCCTCTCCATTCAGTTATGAATAGGATTAAGGATGGACAATTTTGGAAGGTCTCTAATTAAGTCAAATTAAGTCTAATCCTCCTTATGAATTAGTGGGAATGGACTATTGGGCTTGGGTTCATGTTGGGCTCATTAGTTATCATGACAAGTTTAATTGGTTCATAATTGTCAAATCTAACTAATAGTCTAGTCCACTAATTAATAAATAAATAATACAAAACACAAATAAATATATAATATACTAATAAATAATTAATACAAGCATCAATGAAATTTTTATAGCACACTAATATTAATATTTATTTCTAAAAGTAAATACCCATGCCAAATTATCAAACTATCCCTAGTTGGAAAAGTGAGGGTGACACCATTCGAGCGGCATCTGAACCACCTCAAGAGAAAGGTAAAAAATAAGGCACGGATGGAGGGTTCTATTTGTGAAGCATATATTCTCGAGGAGGATACAAATTTTTGTTCAATGTATTTCAAGCCTCGTGTTGGTACTAATAGAACGAGATCTCCCAGAAATGACGACGGGTATCAGGAATCTAATGAGGAATACTAAAAATATTCAATGCTTTCGGAAACCCTCGGATAAAATAAAGAAGAGATATCTGAATGACGATGATCTTAGGGATGCTCAGTTGTATGGATTACTCAACTGCGACAAGGATGAGGTAGAGAAACTAGAAGGGTAAGTAATTAATATGTCGATGTTTATGTCATCTCAATACAACTATTACACTAATCCGCCTATGCTTCATTGTATTTTAGCACATATAATGATGTGGTAAGGTCGAGTAGACCATACATAACATATGAAGAAGTAGAACAGAAAATGAGACATCATTTTTCTTTATGGTTGACAGCATATGTAAGGATCTCAATAATTACTTTTTTGTATGTATACTTGCACAATAATTAACGTTAAACTTAATATCGCTTATTTGATATTTAGGTCGATCGTCCAGAGGCAATACTTGAGAATGAATCTATTAGAACTCTAGCAAAGGGACCAATTTATGCTGTCAAGATCTGGCCAACTTACTGTGTGAATGGGTTTAGATTCAACTCAACAAATACCCCAATAAAAGAGCTTACAAGATCTCGATTCTACGAAAAATAGTTGTTTGTGTATCAAATCTTCGAACTAAAAGGACGTCGATCCAGGCACTAATTTCTTTGGCGTCTTACGAGAGATTGTGGAGTTGACATATAATTATACCACGAAGCCTGCTAAGATCGTGTTATTCAAGTGTGAGTGGTTCGATCCCATCCAAGATCAAGGTTGAAAAATGACAAGCATGGTCTTGTGGATATAAACTACTAGCGTTGATATCAAGGATATGAACCATTTGTTCTATCAAGTCAGGCTCATCTAGTGTACTTCATAACTTATCCTAACTGAGGAACCTGGAGGTCAAATTGGTGGGTAGTCTGTAAGACTAAAGCTAGAAATATCTTTGACGTTAATGAAATAGCTTATCAAGAAGACAACCTACTTCTTGTTGCAAATATTGTAGATGTAGACTCAACGGAAGTTACTCATGACATATTTTATCAAGTAGAAGAGGTAGAAGTATCAGAAGACAATGATGAAGTAAATAAAAGTGAAGATGAAGAGGAAGAGGAAGAGGAGGAGGAGGAGGAGGAGGAGGAGGACGAACAAAATAAATTTTTAGATGATGATTGAAAATTAAATAAAATTCATTTAGACTTTTTTTTGTGACATAGTTGTGTGATACTTATGTTTCTGATGGTGATATATACATATCTCTTTGTATTTGTGGCCTAGTTTTGTGATACTTATGTTTATGACGGTGATACATACTTATGTTTTGTGATGGTGACCCTTTTATCATTTAGACTTTTATTGTGGCCTAGTTCACAACTTCTGTGTATTTTATTATGTCATGTAATCTAAATATCTCTGTATATTTTTTTTATCATTATCTGTTGTTCTCAGATATGTCTGGACAACGCTGATCCTATTCCCGTGGTAGATCCTCTAAATGTCCTCTTCAGGATAAGAATACTTTTTCCCAATCCTCGTCCCCGAGTACTCCATACTATCGACCAGCAGTACATCAAACTGCGACTGCGACGACCGCACGTGACAGCCCTCCTGGGACCAGCAGTACTCCTGGGACCAGCAGTTCCAGGCCCGAGAGTATCTCGTCTAGTGTTCCTTCTCTGTCCAATGTTCCTGTTGTTGACGGTACCACAAGGACAGAGGAAGATGACGGTCGAGCCGACTCCGTCTCCATATCAGAGCGATCCACTATGCGTTCCGTCGGATGAGACGAGAATGAAGATTTGGGTCAATGGCCCTACAAAGTAAGTTAATTAGTTATTTGTTTCTTATATATATATATATATATATATATATATATATATATATATATATTGTCACTACCACATTCCGAAATAGGGGTATTTTTGACTTTTTATAATATTTAATATTATGGTAGTAACGATAAGTAATTGCATGATGGTATATTTAATTTAAATAATTATGTGATGTGTAATTAAATATATAATTATTACAGTGTTTATTTATTTTGAGCTAGCAGACTTGACCTAGAAGCCCAGTAGATGAACGCCTGTCCGAATTATGGAATTCTGTATTTAATTGTTTTATCTAGAATTTATTTATTGGAGATTGTAATTAATTGCCGTAATTTATTTAATTATTTGCGCATTGCCTTTGCTTCGATATTTGGAGCGCTATCCTGACTTTTGTCTTCTAACAAATTTCACAATCTTGCCCTAGACATGCCCGCCTTCCAATCTGCTATTTTTGCAACACATAATTATGCTCTCTGTATATTATTTCTAGCCGCACAAAAATCATCGCGGACGTTATTTAATAAATCCCTATTTTGTATCGTTGTGCGTTCCAATTGAAATTGGAGGCAATCTTGACCTATTTTTCGTGCGGCCCAAATTAGGATAATATTCTGTTCTGAGTCTTCTTCATTATTGGTATTGATGACCTGACCTGATTTTGGCCCCATGTACTCCTAATTAGTTTTAGAACATAACTTACATTTATTTCTAATTAAATTGAGGATAATATTTTAACCAATTCTGAAATACCAATTAATTCCAGTGCCCTGCTAATTGAGCCCGTACCAAACTTACAGTGCCCCCTGACCCTACAAAACACCGGACACCGAATCGCCCGCCAAATTTTCGTCATTTTATGCGTCTGTGCAAATACCCAAATTTAAGGGGGCTAATTTACAAATTTATATTTTTTTTGTCAACACCCATTTGTTTAAACCAATGAGGAATCCCTAATATTTTACTAAACCTCACCCTCATTCCCAAATGAAATTCCTTATGACCCATCTAGACCACTCATTTAAAGGGGGTCAATCACCACCCTTTATTCCATACCCTCTTCCTATTTAAAGTAACATCAAACCCTAATCCCTAGGAAACCTAGGTTTCCCCACCTACTCGCAAGCCCCCACCCCCTCAACCAACCGTAGGCTACATCTCCAAATTCTTCTTCCCTTCTTCTTCTTTTCTTCTCCTTCTTTTCTTCTTCTTCTTCTTCCTTTCTTCATTAAATTTTGAAATTCAAAGAGAAGGAAGAAGGGGGGAACACTGTTCATTCCCCCTCTGCACCCGACCGGCTACTGAGCCCGACCCGGCCGGCCCTGCCTCGATGCGTCCGGCGGCCAGCTCCCTCCGGCCCGTGCGGCCGTCGACCCCCATCAGCCAGCCTCCGATTCCCCCGCTCTTCCCACTCCAGACACCCCTCCGGCCTCCCTGCCGAGCTGCACTGCCCCGCAGCCGATCCTGTACTCCGGCGAGCGGCACCGCCCCAGACAAGCCCCGACTTTCTGTTCTGTTCCCGACCCCCTGCGGACACAGCCGACTGCTCCTCCCTCTGCGCTTCTTCTCTCCGGCGGCCACTGATCAGCCTCCGACCGCCGCTGAACTCCTCCCCTGCATTTCCCCGAGTCCCCCTACTGCTCGACGACCCCCATCCTCCTTACAGCCGGCCGACATCCACCTCCATCATCTTCTACCATCATCACCACCATTACTCCCCGTCGGCCGGCTCCCCTCCGGCGAGACTCCGGCCGACCCCATCAGTGAGTTTCTTTCTTCTCCTCCCTCTTTCTTCTTTATATATATATATATATATATACATATACATACGTATACACGTAGGAGTATAAATTAGTATATGTATATGTATATTGTTTATTTAATTAATATTTAAACACATAATGTATAGTATATGTATAATGTATGTATAGTATGTATTTAAATAAATTATATAATTATAGTATGTATAATTGATTGTATAAGTATAGTAGGTGTTTAATTAATTGTATGAGTAAGTATGTATTTAATTAATTGTATAAGTATGTATTAATTAATGCATATGTATATGTATGTATATTGGGTATTTTTATATGGTATAAAATTAATTTGGTGAATTAATATTAGTATGTTTAAGAATGATGTTGACAATATATATATGTATATTCTAAAAATATACTTTTGCACATATATGATATATACGTATTTTGGTATATAAAATGTAATAGTATACGTACTATTTTGGTATAAATATATATATATATCTTTATTGTTCAATTTGTATAGTATAATATGTATATATGTATCCCTACTAGATGACCCTAGTTGACTAGTGCCCTGTCTGGCATGGCCCTGAGGCCAGTGTTTATAGACTGTGTGTTAGGGTAGCACCTGATACAAGTGTTATTGTGATATGTTTTTAGGACTGTTGCTTCACCCAGGGGATATTCTGGGACAGGACATCAATAATTACCAGCTAAGGACCCAAGGCAAGTACATTCTCTGATAATTTCCAATTCCTTGATAATTTCTATAAGTTCAATAATCATGAAATATTACATCTGAATCCTTGACACTGTGCTACACGGACTAGTATAGCTTGGATCTGCAGTCATGAGATGTTACATTGATTATCGTATTGACATTGTACACGACATGTATATTAGATATCGTACATGATAGATTGGACTTGCTCGTGTATCGTGACGTGTCATGGTTGGATCCACATTACTAGTTGGGGGCAGGGAAGTAGTTAGTAAGAAATGTGATCATACCCTTTATACAGTATAGAACAATGTAAGTGTTAATCATGCTCTTCACTCATGATTAGCCAGGCCCTATAGCTATCGTACATGTTCTCAAACCGATCACATTTTGAAACTACTATTTCAAACACTTAGAATAGAGTACAGTTCTCTATTTAAATCATATACTACATCACCCGTATATGATACTGTTCCTTGTTCTTTTCATTTTCATACATGCACTGACTGTATCATATTGCCTATTGCCTGTCTCTTTATATTGCCTGTCTCTCTTTAATTGCCATTGCATTTATTTCACTGTCTTCTCAGTAGCTAGCATCACATGTTTATTGCTTTATAGTCCTTATCAATTTAATGGAACTGTTATTTGAGATTGTACTTTGCTCCTTCCTGACTGGAAATATTTTTTCAGACTATGCCTTAGAGGATCGGTAGCCAACACTTTATGGACCATATGGTGAGTAGCTGCATTTGGGCCTGATAGTTAGTTGTGATTCCGGGAGGTCTAGCCGGAATCACCAATCTTCTAGTTAGTTCTTTTAGCAGACTTTTGGTACCGGATTTGTCTCCGGCATTTTTGATGAGACTTGGATAATTTGTTGATTTAGATTATTACTTTGACTTGTGTTGTATTTAATTTTATTTGTTCGATATCTTCTCGTGCCGTAGTCCTGTGATTGAGTATGTGTTCGTTTTATTTGTGTCATCCGTGCCTCCTTATGGAGATTAGATGCTGTGTGAGATTGGCTAGATAGTATCAAGGCCTTGACAGCGTTCTACCGCTGATGCTGCGGCGTAGGCTGGACGTACCCACGTACTCGTGCCCCAATTTCGGGTGCTGGTCGTGACACGTTTTTAGTGGTGGCCCATGCAGGTCAGACTTCGCGAGTGTTGCGATATCGTGGTAGTGTGGCATCCTTGTTATACTGCTGCGTGCCTGCGATAGAATCTAGGACATAGGATACTAGGACGAGAGCGAATACTCAATCACAATTTCTTGAGAGATTCCTGGGATAACCCCTGAGAATCTTGTTATAATTTCCAATTTAAAATCATTCCCTTGCTCCATCCATTCTCACTTGTTGATTGTTGATCAGGTATTAAATTAGGATTTTGGCTTCATTGTAGGGTTGATTTCACATCAAGATGAATTTATAGACTGAATTATGGTATTATCTGATGACGCATGTCGATGAGGACAGCGAGGAGGATTAACACTAGGGCTATTGGACTACTAGATATGGATTTAAATTATAATTTGAAGATTGAAAACGAATAGCATTTTTTTAAATTTTGAGAAGTTGAGATATTATGTTATTAAATTTATTTTGAGGATTCAGATTCGATTTAATGAACATAGACAAAACTGTAAAGATTTTTAGTGATTAAGTTTTCATTTCAGTATTTAAATAATTAACCTTGAGGAAAGTGTATGCATTTTTACTTTAAAAAATTATTCGAGGAGTTATTTTAAGGAATTTTATTTGAGGATAAGATTTTATAGTGGGAGAGATATATTAGTATATAAGTAGATGAGATGCATGTATAAGGATCTGTTGGCTTGAGCATGATTGAGATCTCACTGCCAACTGACTTGGGCGTCCATCTAGGGTTGTATTAGAAAGAGCAGTACTTAGTATGGTGTGTTATATTTGATATGCACTTGAGTGATAAGGATAACTAGTATCAACGGTTGTAATAGGTAAGGAAGCTAGCAGTGAGTATGTTTCTGGTAGAACTGTGGTACTTAGAGGGATAGAAGTATCAGACCATGGATGTATCTTTGACCTGTGCAATCACAACTAGAAATATTTATTTCCAATCTTTTACCTTGAATGTTGTTCTTTAGAACTGTACTGTCCTTCCTTGATGATATCGCATTTTTGCCTTAATTGATTCTTTGGGATCTGTCTTCAGGATGTCGCCGCAGACACGGTCTATGAGAGCGGGAACATCAGCTTTAGAGGGGTCTGCCACCTCTCCACCTGAGGGACAGACAGCCGTAGTTCCTCCTACATCTCCGATGCATGTAGGAGTGTCTGCACTTTTCGGGGATCCTCCTCCCCCACCTGTTCAGAAGATTGCCGCAGCTGTGACGGACAACCTTCCTCCTCCACCGACTCCGATTCCCGGAGGTTTGCCCATTGACGGGACGCAGATGTTTACCTTGATACAGGGCATGGTAGATGCCCAGAGAGTGACGACAGACGCTCAGCGAGTTCAAGCTGAGGCTCAGAGGGTGCAAGCAGAAGCGCACCAGGCACAAACCGAGCTGATGAGAGAAAACATAGAGAATGCTCATCAGGTGACTCTCCAAGCTTTGGAGAGAGTAGCACAGTACCAGCAGTTTTCTGGCCAACAGCAACAGAGATTAGGCACTATAGTGGACTTCAAAAGGATGATGCCTCGAGAGTTCAAAGGCACCGAAGGGATACTCTACGCTGACGACTGGCTAGAGGATATAGAGAGGAGCCTGCGATTGACCCAGATTCTGGAGAACTTGTAGATAGAAGCAGCTGGCAGTCAGATGTTCGATATCGCACTCACGTGGTATCGCACGGAGCCGAGAATTACTGCACAAGGACTTACTTGGGAGACCTTCAAGGAACTCTTCAAGGAGAAGTTCTTTCCCGACGTGGCATTGGGAACCTTGGAAAGTCAGTTTCATGACTTGGTTCAAGAAAACATGTCGGTCGACGAGTACGCTGCAGAATTCTGTCGATTGAGCCGTTTTGCATCGTCTATGATTCGGGACCCAGGAGATCGAGCCCAAAAATTTAGAAAGGGGCTGACGAGAGAGATTAGGTCGCGCACTTCTGGTCATCGTACCGCTACCTTTGAGGCTATCTTGATGGATGCTCAGATTGCAGAAGAGGATCTGGATCTCAGGCCTAAGAGGAGTCACAATACTTTTGGAGATACGAATGGTAGCACAGGACCAGCTAAGCATCCTCGTATTCAGCACCAACAGCAGTACCAAGTACCAGTTCATATTCAGCCATGGGCATTTTAGCATCCACCGCAGTACCTAGCACCAGCTCCTATCCAGCAACATCCATGGGCGTATCAGTATCAACAACAGTACCAGGCACTAGTCCGTGTTCAGCAGAATCAGCAACAGCCTCCGAGAGAGACACAGCGGACTTGTCATTTCTGTAAGAAGCCAGGTCACCTTTGGGAGAGCTGTAGAACGAGACTAGGACTTTGTTTGCACTGCGGTACTACGGGACATCGAGTAAGGGATTGTCTTCTAGCCCATTATCTTCCCGGCCAGCGCGCAGCTTCAGATTATAGAGATCCAGTTAGGCTACCTGTGGAACCGTATATTGCTCAGCACCCGCAAAGGAAACCACCCCAGCAGGGCGGGGCATTTGCGATGACGGTCGAGGAGACCGATACTGCAGGTAATGTATTTGCAGGATTCTGTTCTTTCCTTCCCTCTGTCCCTCTCTACTTGATTGATTGATTGATTCCTTAGTACAAGTTGTATGCATGATTTCTTGTTATAATGTAGTTAGTAGTACACCCTGATTCAGAGACTGCAATACCATGACAAAAGACACCATGACCGTACATATTCCCCTTAGATTGCATGTTGTATGATTGTAGGAAAGATTTTTCTTAGACCATGATTATTGGGGTTTAACCATGACGAAGATCCATGAAGGAGTTATGACTTGACAAGAGAGGCAAGATGATTAAAATTCGAGGATAACCATCGATTTAAATAAAAGGGCCAAGAATTTAACATGGCAGAATTTATGATGTATTAATTCCAAGAAGATTATGATGTGATTAAATTGGTTATTAAAATTTGGAAATTTTGGGAGACTATCATTATATTTATTTGATTGCAAGTTATGAATTTTAGAATTTTATATTTGGATGTTGCATTTGGAGAATCTTTAAGTATCGCATTGTTGGGTATTTTGAGGAAGAGGAAATCGAGAAATAAAATTTTTATGGATTAATGTTTAAATTAAATTTTGGGACGAGATGTAACTTATATATATATGTGCATTGATAAAAATCAAATTAGAGGAGTGAATATTAAATTCCGAGTATTGAATTATTAACTAAAACTTTCAAGGAAAATTTTGATAAAAATGGACTTTGATTTCATTCGAGGATTTTTCCGGAATGCAATAATTTCAGAATTTTTGAAAATTGTGAAAGGACATTGAGGATTATTACCTGATTTCATGGATGATGAATTTAAACTTTGAGGGAAAATAATAATGTGTATGAATAAACGCTACTATGAGGATTTTAAATTTCGAGGACGAAATTCTTTTAAGGAGGGTAGACTTGTCACTACCACATTCCGAAACAGGGGTATTTTTGACTTTTTATAATATTTAATATTATGGTAGTTACAATTAAGTAATTGCATGATGGTATAATTAATTTAAATAATTATGTGATGTGTAATTAAATATATAATTATTACAGTGTTCATTTATTTTGAGCTAGCAGACTTGACCTAGAAGCCCAGTAGATGAACGCCTGTCCGAATTATGGAATTCTGTATTTAATTGTTTTATCTAGAATTTATTTATTGGATATTGTAATTAATTACCGTAATTTATTTAATTATTTGCGCATTGCCTTTGCTTCGATATTTGGAGCGCTATCCTGACTTTTGTCTTCCAACAAATTTCACAATCTTGCCCTAGACATGCCCGCCTTCCAATCTGCTATTTTTGCAACTCATAATTATGCTCTCTGTACATTATTTCTAGCCGCACAAAAATCGTCGCGGACGTTATTTAATAAATCCCTATTTTGTATCGTTGTGCGTTCCAATTGAAATTGGAGGCAATCTTGACCTATTTTTTGTGCGGCCCAAATTAGGGTAATATTCTGTTCTGAGTCTTCTTCATTATTGGTATTGATGACCTGACCTGATTTTGGCCCCATGTACTCCTAATTAGTTTTAGAACACAACTTGTATTTATTTCCAATTAAATTGAGGATACTATTTTAACCAATTCTGAAATCCCAATTTAATTCCAGTGCCCTGCTAATTGAGCCCGTACCAAACTTACAGCGCCCCCTGACCCTACAAAACATCGGACACCGAATCGCCAGCCAAATTTTCGTCATTTCATGCGTCTGTGCAAATACCCAAATTTAAGGGGGCTAATTTGTAAATTTGCATTTTTGGTGTCAACATCCATTTGTTTAAACCAATGAGGAATCCCTAATATTTTACTAAACCTCACCCTCATTCCCAAATGAAATTCCTCATGACCCATCTAGACCACTCATTTAAAGGGGGTTAATCACCACCATTTATTCCATACCCTCTTCCTATTTAAAGTAACATCAAACCCTAATCCCTAGGAAACCTAGGTTTCCCCACCTACTCACAAGCCCCCACCCCCTCAACCAACCGTAGGCTACATCTCCAAATTCTTCTTCCCTTCTTCTTCTTTTCTTCTCCTTCTTTTTTTCTTCTTCTTCTTCCTTTCTTCATTAAATTTTGAAATTCAAAGAGAAGGAAGAAGGGGGGGAACACTGTTCATTCCCCCTCTGCACCCGACCGGCTACTGAGCCCGACCCGGCCGGCGCTGCCTCGACGCGTCCGACGGCCAGCTCCCTCCGGCCTGTGCGGCTGTCGACCCCCATCAGCCAGCCTCCGATTCCCCCGCCCTTCCCACTCCAGACACCCCTCCGGCCTCCCTGCCGAGCTGCACCGCCCCAGACAAGCCCCGACTTCCTGTTCTGTTCCCGACCCCCGACAGACACAGTCGACTGCTCCTCCCTCTGCGCTTCTTCTCTCCGGCGGCTACTGATCAGCCTCCGACCGCCGTTGAACTCCTCCCCTGCATTTCCCCGAGTCCCCCTACTGCTCGACGACCCCCATCCTCCCTACAGCCGGCCGACATCCACCTCCATCATCTTCTACCATCATCACCACCATTACTTCCCGCCGGCCGGCTCCCCTCCGGCGAGACTCCGGCCGACCCCATCAGTGAGTTTCTTTCTTCTCCTCCCTCTTTCTTCTTTATATATATATATATATATATATATATATATATATATATATATATATATATATATATATATATATATATATATATATATATACATACGTATACACGTAGGAGTATAAATTAGTATATGTATATGTATATTATTTATTTAATTAATATTTAAACACATAATGTATAGTATATGTATAATGTTATAGTTTGTATTTAAATAAATTATATAATTATATTATGTATAATTGATTGTATAAGTATAGTAGGTGTTTAATTAATTCTATGAGTAAGTATGTATTTAATTAATTGTATAAGTATGTATTAATTAATGCATATGTATATGTATGTATATTGGATATTTTTATATGGTATAAAATTAATTTGGTGAATTAATATTAGTATGTTTAAGAATGATGTTGACAATATATATATGTATATTCTAAAAATATACTTTTGCACATATATGATATATACGTATTTTGATATATAAAATGTAATAGATACGTACTATTTTGGTATAAATATATATATATATATATATATATATATATATATATATCTTTATTGTTCAATTGGTATAGTATAATATGTATATATGTATCCCTACTAGATGACCCTAGTTGACTAGTGCCCTGCCTGGCATGGCCCTGAGGCCAGTGTTTATAGACTGTGTGTTAGGGTAGCACCTGATACAAGTGTTATTGTGATATATTTTTAGGACTGTTGCTTCACCCAGGGGATATTCTGGGACAGGACATCAATAATTACCAGCTAAGGACCCAAGGCAAGTACATTCTCTGATAATTTCCAATTCCTTGATAATTTCTATAAGTTCAATAATCATGAAATGTTACATCTGAATCCTTGACACTGTGCTACACGGACTAGTATAGCTTGGATCTGCAGTCATGAGATGTTACATTGATTATCGTATTGACATTGTACACGACATGTATATTAGACATTGTACATGATAGATTGGACTTGCTCGTGTATCATGACGTGTCATGGTTGGATCCACATTACTAGTTGGGGGCGAAAAAGTAGTTAGTAAGAAATGTGATCATACCCTTTATACAGTATAGAACAATGTAAGTGTTAATCATGCTCTTCACTCATGATTAACCAGGCCCTATAGCTATCGTACATGTTTTCAAGCCGATCACATTTTAAAACTACTATTTCAAACACTTAGAATAGAGTACAGTTCTCTATTTAAATCATATACTACATCACCCGTATATGATACTGTTCCTTGTTCTTTTTATTTTCATACATGCACTGACTGTATCATATTGCCTATTGCCTGTCTCTTTATATTGCCTGTCTCTCTTTAATTGCCATTGCATTTATTTCACTGTCTTCTCAGTAGCTAGCATCACATGTTTATTGCTTTATAGTCCTTATCAATTTAATGGAACTGTTATTTGAGATTGTACTTTGCTCCTTCCTGACTGGAAATATTTTTCCAGACTATGCCTTAGAGGATCGGTAGCCAACACTTTATGGACCATATGGTGAGTAGCTGCACTTGGGCTTGATAGTTAGTTGTGATTCCGGGAGGTCTAGCCGGAATCACCAATCTTCTAGTTAGTTCTTTTAGCAGACTTTTGGTACCGGATTTGTCTCCGGCATTTTGATGAGACTTGGATAATTTGTTGAGTTAGATTATTACTTTGACTTGTGTTGTATTTAATTTTATTTGTGTCATCCGTGCCTCCTTATGGAGATTGGATGCTGTATGAGATTGGCTAGATAGTATGAAGGCCTTGACAGCGTTCTACCGCAGATGCTGCGGCGTAGGCTGGACGTACCCACGTACTCGTGCCCCAATTCCGGGTGCGGGTCGTGACATATATTCACTTTTTAATGAGTTTAATTATCAATGTATATATAAATATCGTCCCCCGGCGGTACAGAGGGCACTGGAACATTTTCTTAGGCAAAACTATGGTGGGCCATGGATAAACTACTTGGATGCCTCGGAAGAGAGAAAGACGTTCTGGTTTGGACACTTCAAGGTAAAAGTATATTTGATTTTAACATCAGTAATATTTTTATGTTAAACTTTATAACTAACTATTGTACTTCTTGTAGAGAACATATTTCTATCTACCACACTGGGCCACACAGATCGAGCAGCACTTTCCTTCCGTCGTCGCCAAGCTCATCCATGATGCTATGGATGACCAGAAGGCTCGTGATCGTGAAGAAAAATCTATCCAAGGCTGGGTCACGCCTGAATAGTGGACTGCGATAAGGGCTAGATTCAACGAGGATAGGTATAGAAAAAGGTCGGAGAAGGCCAAGGCGGCTCGGCAGAGGGCGAGAAAGTAGTGTGGTGGGTCGATTCCGATGATGAAATATTTTTGTCCCTTGGTACGTCTTTCATTGCATACGTACAATTTTTAATCATCGTGGCCTATTTTTTTACTTTAATAACAAATAATATATTTTTTAACAGGTACAGAGGGGTGAGAATGCGGACATGGGGACAGTGTTCCTCGCCACTAATAGGAAGGAGGGCAACTTATCGATGATAGGACGACGTAGAACTACGTAAGTATTACTCATATATTTTGTTAATTTTGATATAACTTAGCAAAAATACATGTAATTAATAATAAGTACCGAAGATATATAGTAAGTAGTACGCTTATCGATAGATACATATTTTTCTAGGATGAGTATAGGAAGCTCCGCGAAGAGTCAACCCAGCCCACACCTGGAGAGGGGGGTAGTTCCTCGGAACCCCCGGTCCACCCAGCTCTGTCGGATGATGAGCTGTGGATGAGATTCGTTGGTGGTCTATATAGGCATACGTACTACGGTACGGGATCCTACGGCACCTATGTTGTATCTCAATCCTCTAGAACACCCTCTGCCGACTTGCATACCCCACAGCCCTTGCAGGAGTCGCAGCGAGCCGAGGAGAGTTGACATTCATATCGTACCTCTACGTGACGAGTTGATGCAGAGGATTATGGTGCAGCCATAGCCGCAGACTGACGATGCGACTCTCATAGCACATTTTGAATCGCTGGATCGTAGCATCATGGAGCTGAGGGATCTGGCCACGTCGACAGAGCGCAATGTGACCTCACTACAGGAGTCATAGTTGACCGTGGGCGCAACACTATCGAGGATGCAAGCGTCATATATTGAGATGAGCGAGCAAGTGGAGACCGTAGGCGCTTCAATATCGAGGATGCAGGCATCACATCTTCAGATAGGTGAGCAAGTGGAGCATAGTACTAGGAGGTTATTATCTATCATGGATACTTACGATGCTCGACTGACAGAGTTGGAGCAACGACGTACTCCTGATCTGCCTGCATCATCATCTATATCGACTCCTACATCGGGTTCCATGATGCTCACACAGGAGCAGTTTGATGCGCTATTATCTCATATTCGACGCGGTTCCTCCTCCTGATCAGTAATAAAAAATTTCAACATGTGTGTATTAGCCCATTTATGGGAGTTTGTACTTATTATTTGTACACTTTTATTGTGACTTATTTGTATATTTTTATTGTGTGACTGGATATTATGTGACTATATTTGGGCCTTAGAGATTTTTATTGATTTATTTCATCATTTTTGTTATGTGATTGAACCGGTGTTGAGTGTTCCACCGAAGGGGTCGACAAACCCAGAGAATTCAATAGAGGATTGCTCTGGGTCTATCTATTTATTTGAAATATGATCATACTGCAGGCATGTTGTACTGTGATATTGTAGGCATTCATTTTTTTTTTCAACCTTAGCGACGTTCAGCGACGTTTAGTGACGTTAGTATTAAACATTTAGGGTTGCTCCGGGTTTGTCTAAATACGTCTCTACTTAGTATTAGAAACATAATTTAGCCATTTGGCGACCCTTTCCTGCGTTGCTAATTTGCCTTATTCTGGTAGTGAAATAAAGAACTAGCAGACTACAATATTACATGATCAGGTCTAGCTATAGTCAAGAATATACTTTATATGTAGGCCCGCAAACTAGAATATCAAGTCCCAAAACATGAGCTAAACGCGTGCTCGGTGGCTAAACGGCTCAAAAAAATAATTATACAAGATCAAGTGGGGGATGAAAGAGGAATTCACTCATGGCCCCGGGTGCTACTGGTGTTTACCATCTTGAGGCAGAGTACGGGAGATCCTGCGGTCCTACTCCGATATTTGGTACTACAAAACCAGTGGGATCAGACCCTAAAACAACAAGTACCACAAGGGAGCCAAACTTATGAACTAAAATCAGCATGCAGACAAATCAGTAAGAATAGCAGGTAAAGTGACAGTTAAACATTTCTGGAGTATTTAGACAGACATCTGGAATCAGTACTCTGGTTAGCATTTCTGGATCAACTGCTAATTTAAATCAGGACAGGACTAGACTGGTAATCAAGCAATCACGGCCAATCATGCCATACGGCTTGCTATCATTAGCTAATTAGGGTTATCAGTCCTAGTTACAAACACATGCAGTTTGAGATTCCTTACAACCACATGCCCTGCAGACTATCCTGGTTATCCAGACGAACGGGTACATAGTATAGATTTATCAAGTATAATCATTTGCTTATCGTTTTTGGTAGTGCAACACCCGTCGGTGTGATGAAAGTGTGCCCCTCCCGACAGAGAGCTCCAAATCCATCAGGCATTGCTGGGATACCGGGATTACATGTAGCCAGAAAATTACTCTAGATGTTATCTAGTTTATTATTCTAGTTATTAGCCTGGACAATTATCAAGAATTTCCAACCATGGTGCTCAGGAATCTACCTTAGACATGATGCAAGATATGACGAGTACAATCAAAATCAACCACGGAAATATATGTCATGCAATACAGGTGCTACTAATATCCTTGATCAGGAAAGCTACAGTAATTCTCATGTCAGAAGTGTGCTACATCGAGCCACTATCATGATTATCAGTACAGGATCAGGATTATCAGTACAGGATCAGGATTATCAATTCCATATGAAGATTTAGGAGTTCATTTATAGTTTATAATCACTAGACCATGTCAGAAAATCGAGATCAATATCAAGAATATCATATTCAGTAAATAACCAGGATTAACTAAAATAACGGGATAAAAGAGAACTAAAGAATCATCAAGAGTTAAGCATATTAAAGAGAATACTGGCATTCAGGTGCATAAATTATCAATTCAGGTTGGCGTATAAAATCAGGCAAGAAAATAACATCCGCGCACAACGGGCCAAAATCACTATTGGTGCACAAATGGCAAAAAGAGTATTGGTGCACAAATGGCCAAAAATAGTTTTGACGCACAAATCACTAATCTGGACAGTTCTGGCACATTTTGATACAAAAGTGCTGCGAACAAAAGGTAGCGTACAAATTATTCTAAAGTGCACTTCTAGGACCTTGGCGCATAATGATAGAAGTGCACGAACCAGGAGCTTGGCGCATAAATCTATCATTAGACCACAAATAAAAGTACTCAAGCTATGAACTTTGTGCACTTTCATCAAGTATGCCAGTAGTAAGGTTTGGCGCACAAACAAGCGTAGGAAGGTCTACGAAAAGATAAAACACAAGTTCCAAGGTATGGCACAGCAGTCGAAAAAACCTTGCAGTCGAGAACACACTTCTCAAGAATGATCAGAAGTCATTGCTTAGTCATTATCACGCCCCAGTCCCAAAAGTACGCGGGACCAGGTCACGTGGCAATAGCCAGCTGTCACGTCTCCGAGGATATCCCCATTTAATGGATCCTAGCGAAGAGTGCTACGATGTCCTAAAATACTAACATGTCCAATATCAGTCAACAACAGGTAAACTAATCTCATCCACAATATAAACAGCAAGAAGTACTAAATAAACTGCTGGAAGATAAACACCAGTCTCAAGATATCATATTACAACCAATAATGTCTGGTAGGAACAAAACACTACTATGACGAAATAAAATATTGAAATGATAGGTAAAAGATAATGACTAGGGCATCGGCTGACTAGATAATGATGCTCCCAATCCTAGGCAGAAGACCTGCAAGTGATCACGGAAACTCTGACGGTAGTACTTCTAGCTCCTCTACGGTAGCAAACCTCGTCTCCTGTCCTGGGTCGTACACTGTAGGGTAATATGCCTCGTCCAAATCTGGAAAGGTACTAGGTCCTCAGAGGGATGTAACAAGATACATAGAAGCGTGCCATATATAAATACCGAATAAAATAAATACAGTAAGGGTGTGCTAACCATCTAAGTGAATGCAATATGAGGACAACTTTGGTACGTATGGGTAGGCGTAGGCATAACGTCCAACACCCTGAAGAGCGTGCCAGCAGTGCAGTATATCGTCCATATCGCTCTGAAGAACGTGGCAGCAGTATAAAGGGAGTCATTGGATCCGTGGCTCCTCTGGATACTACGGACTCCAATGGGTGTATCCCATACGCCTACTAATATCTTTCCCGCCTAATGTAGATACGCAAGTCGAATACTCGACGTGCATACCATGTATCTATATGCCAGTCTCTACCAATAAAATATAACCTGAACTACGTACTAACCGTGATGTAGGTTACACGCACCGATAGCTAGTCGAGTATGCAAACCCGCATCCTAATATGAATATGTCTCAGTGAATGTGTGAGGTGTCAGGTCGCAGAAGATAACAAGGTATCCTCCAATGGGGTGAGTCTGCTAATGACTAGGTCAGGTATACTAATCATCGACATATTCGTCGAATGCACCCGAGACAATCTCGGACGTGCACAGTTATATAAAGTAAAAGCAACAAGAATACAGTACAACATATGCATAATTTAAATTAGACAGTAATTATGGCAAGGTATCTTGCCTGAGTCCTCAAGCTGTGAATGCCAGAAGCCGGTTCCTGCAGTATCTTCTGGCTGATCCAATGATCCTAACACACAATATAATATAGAAATCTAACATCAGACACTAAGACAATATGTACACACGACTACGACACTACTCTTGGATACTGTCGCAAGTTTTACGACATAATGAAGCTTCGAGTACAATTGTTGGTCCTAAAGTTCCCATATTCAGCATACTTGGCGATGTCTAAGTTTTATTGATGAATTTCATGTTTCTAACAACTGGTCTTATGATTATGGAATGGTTAGTTATTAAACCAAATTCTAAATCTTGTTAATCAATATGCCATCATACACCTAGTTAGGGTTAACTGAGTTTGTGTCCATTACTACAAGTCTCGATACGACGACACAACGATCATATGTGGATACAATACAAGGAGGGAAGAGTCAGGTGTTTACCTAGTTGACAGGACGAGGGTCTCCTCGCTGACGGGTCATCTTCCGGCGAGTGGTGTGCTCCGGCGTCGGCCGGTGGCAGACAGCAGCGGCAGCGGCAACGGCAGCAGCAGTAGTCGCAGCGGATGTAACAGCGACGGGGGTGGCTTAGGCAGCGGCGGGGGCGACTGAAGGCGGTGCGGGGGTGACTGACCGGTCACGGGGGAACGGTCGGGGTAGGCCTGGAATGGTGGTGGGCGGTGACCGAGGCGGCGGGGTCGCTCCGGAGCAGCGGCTAAGGGGTCGGGTTGATTGGGAGGTTGGGATGGTGGTGGTTGGCACCGGTGCCAGCTGTGGCAGGCAGTGGACAGAGTGTTCCAGTCGTAGAGGGGCAAGGACTGCGGTGAGCGGCTGGGGCATCGTCCCGTCGTGGAGGGAAGAGTGCTCGGGTGGAAGGGTCGGCTAGGATTTGAGAGAAAGTTGATGAATAATTAGTTTTAGGGTTTAATGTGGGAGTATCTATATTTATAGGTGTTGGCTCTCGTGGGCTATCCTTGATATTTAGGCCGGCCAGGGCTCGAAGGTGGGGCTGGTCCATATTTGAGGTATACACGGGCTTGGTCTAGTCCTGTTTTTGGTGAACTTGGCCTCAACTTAATTAAATTACCAATTAATGCGCAAGGCGCTCACTTACGAATATTGTGAAGCTAAGGTGAGACGCAATGACGGTTATCTAAGTTTGCACAATGGTCAGAGGGGTAGCCTGGCATGTCTAAGAGATGTTCGTGACCTTGGGTGGAAGATAACTATTGGTGTGGTGCTCCATTCTCGAAACAACGACATGGTGTATTAGGACAAATAATTATTGCACAATTATTCCAATTGTGTCCAATTAATTCTAAGTCCCTCTATTTAATATAAATTGGACCCTAAATTGGTCGAGGGGGTTTACAATCTACCCTCCTTAGAGTATATCGTCCTCGAAATTAAAACATACGTATAGTAAGAACTACAGACTGAATAAAAATACTAATACGTACCGAGTCTTTCAAAAAGGTGGGGATAGCGCTGTCTTACATCCTCCTCGCGTTCCCAGGTCGACTCACCTGGTACGTGATACCTCCATGCGATACGAACTAGAGGGATAGTCTGACCTCGCAATACCTTCTCGCTCATGTCCAGGATCTCTACAGGCTCCTCTTGGTATGATAAGCTCGGGCCGATTGTGATCTCGGAATGGTCAAGTACATGACTCGGATCTGGTATGTACCTTCTCAGCTGAGATACATGGAAGACGTCATGGACTCCTTCCAAAGTCTGTGGCAAGGCTAATCTGTAAGCAACCTCTCCGACTCGTTCTAACACATCGAATGGTCCGATGTACCTCGGACTCAGCTTTCCTCTGCCTTCGAATATGATAGTCCCTCGAGTAAGCGAGATCTTTACGAATACGTGATCTCTATCCTGGAACTCTAAGGGTCGTCGATGCGCATTCGTCCAATGCCTCTGTCGGTCCTGTGCTGCTCGTAGGTGCCCTTGGATCTTCTTCACCTTCTCTACTATACGAACAACCAACTCGGGGCCAAGAATCTGTCACTCGCCTATATCGCTCTAGCATACTGGGGAACGATACTTTCTTCCATACAACGCTTCATAGGGAGCCATCTGGATGCTCGTCTGATAGCTGTTGTTATAGAAAAACTCGACCAAGTGCAAGTGGTCCTCCCATGATCCTCCAAAATCTAGCATGCACGCTCTTAACATATCTTCCAATGTCTGAATGGTGCGCTCTGACTGGCCATCCGTCTGTGGGTGATACGATGTGCTAAACTTCAGACGGGTACCGAGACTCTCTTGCATACTCCGCCAAAAGTAAGAGGTAAACCTCGTATCTCTGTCGGACACGATGCTAACTGGCACTCCGTGTAGTCGCACAATATCTCTCATGTACATATCTGCTAGGACCTCAGTAGACTGTCCAACTCTGAAAGGTAAAAAGTGAGCAGACTTAGTGAGTCTATCTACGATTACCCATACTGCATTGCAACCACTAGGACTCCTCGGGGAGCCCGTAACAAAGTCCATAGTGATATGCTCCCATTTTCACTCCGGTATAGGAAGCGGTTGAAGTAGTCCTGCAGATCTCTGATGCTCAGCCTTGACTTGCTGACACACCAGGCACTTGGCCACAAAGCGTGCTATCTCCCTCTTCATTCCATGCCACTAATAGTACTGTCTCAAATCTTTGTACATCTTCGTGCCTCCTGGATGAATAGAGTAGGTGGAACTGTGTGCCTCTGTCATCAACTCCTGACGAAGTTCTCCATTTGGAACATAGAGACGATCTCCACATCTCAAGGTTCCGTATTCATGTATACGCAGTCCTGTCTGTATTCCAGCCTCTGTCCTCTGTCTAAGCCTCTGAAATCTGGCATCTGTCGGCAAAGCAGCTTTGATCCTCTCCACTAATGTCAATTGTAACTGGAAACTCGACAACTGTCCGTCTACTCCGGGCATAATGACCTTTATACCCATCTGCTCTAGATCTCTCAACAGATGTTGTTGAGTAGTCAAGAAGAATGCCATGGGTCTTCTGCTCAAAGCGTCAGGTACTACGTTGGCCTTTCCCGGATGGTACTGTAGCTCAATCTCAAAGTCTGTCATCACCTCGAGCCAACGTCTCTGCCTCTGGTTAAGGTCCTTCTGGGTGTAGACATACTTTAGGCTCTTATGATCAGTAAATATCTCCATTCTTTCTCTATATAGGTAGTGTCTCCAAAGCTTCAAAACAAATATCACTGCTACAAGCTCCAAGTCGTGGGTGGGATAGTTCTTCTCGTGGGTCCTCAACTGTCTAGAAGCATAGGCTACAACCTTTTCATGCTGCATCAAGACACATCATAATCCTTTCCCGGATGCATCGCTATAGATCACGAATCCTCCGGGTCCAGAAGGTATGGTAAAGATAGGTACCGTAGTCAGGCGCTTCTTCAGCTCATCGAACGTTGTCTGACACTCCTCTGTCCAAGTGAACTCCTACTCCTTACGAGTCAAATGGGTCAACGGCTCTGCAATCTTCGCGAAGTTCTCTATGAACCTCCGGTAATATCCGACAAGTACTAGAAAGCTCCTCACTTCTGAGACATTGGTAGGGGTTGGCCATGTCTCTACCGATAAAATCTTCGCTGGATCTGCTGAAATGCCATCTCCTGAGATAACGTGTCCAAGGAAAGCGACACGATCTAAAAGAAATTCGTACTTGCTCAGCTTAGCATAAAGCATCTCTCTTCTCAGCGTCTCTAACACTAGTCTCAAGTGCTCTTCGTGCTCCTCGTGGCTCTTCGAATATACTAAGATGTCGTCAATAATGACTACCATGAACCAGTCCAAGTATTGGTGGAATACTCTGTTCATCAAGTTCATAAATACAGTTGGCACATTTGTCAGTCCAAAAGGCATCACTAAGAACTCGTAGTGACCATAACGAGTCCTGAATGCTGTCTTTTGAATGTCTTCTCTTCGCACATTTACTTGATGATAACCCGATCTCAAGTCAATCTTTGTGAACACTACTGCTCCTGTCAGCTGGCCGAACAAATCATCAATCCGCGGCAGGGGGTACTTGTTCTTGATGGTTAAAGCATTAAGGACTCTGTAATCAATGCACATGTGTACTGTTCCATCCTTCTTAGGCACAAACAATACTGGTGCTCCCCATGGTGATGCACTAGGACGGATAAATCCCTTGCTCTGTAACTCCTCTAATTGTAGCTTCAGCTCATCTAGTTTCTTCTTCGCCAATCGGTATACATTAGAAGATACCGGTGCTGCTCCGGGTACTAGCTCGATGGTGAACTCCACGTCTCTATCTGGCGGTAAGCCTGAAAATTCTTCAGGAAAAATATTCTCAAATTCTGCAACTATTGGTGGGGGTACCATCTCCATAGCCATGTAAGCTCCAGCTATCTGTCCTACTCCTTGCTCGACGGTTCCTCGCATGTACTCGAACTCTGGTTGATCTGGCGGTCTAAAGGTGACGCTACCCTTCCGGCAATTTAGTACATCATTATACTGGCTTAACCAGTCCATGTCTAGCACAACATCAAAGTACGGCATAGGCAATACTAAGAATCGCGCTCTCATCTCTCTACCACATACGACTACCGAACACGTTCGAATAGTGCTGGTAACCGGCACGATACCTCCTCCGGTAAGAATCTTCCAACTCTTAGGTAAGGGGGAAGTAGCTACTCTATGCATTGCTATAAATCTACTAGATATGAATGATAAGGTAGCTCCAGGATCAAACAATGTAGTCGCAGGTAATGATGCAACTAAAATTGTACCTGTGATAGCTTCCCCTTCTGTTTTCTCCTTTGTATCTGCTAGTGCAAAGGCTTGTCCGTGCCTCTGCCCTCCGGTCTGCTGTCAAGCTCGGTCAAACTGTGCCTCCTGTGGGACCAAGGGTGGTCCCCTCTGAAATCCTTCGAGTGCTGGTGGACGTTGACCTCCTGGCGGTGGTAGTATCCTCGAAACTGGTATTGTTGGTCTCTGTCCGGCCGGCGGTGCTGTCTTCCTGTGCTGTGGGCAGTCTCGGACTTGGTGCTGGTCTGACCCATAAATCAGACATATCCTTAGTCTCTTTCTGCTGTCCTTCTCGTAATGTCCTCTCTTTCCACAGTGGTATCAAGTCGGAAGCTCCCTTTGCTGGTATAGCGTTGTCCTCTGCTGTGTCTGCGCTCCGGGATGACGGATCGGTCCTCCTACTCCAGGCTGGGCTCTGGCTGGTGTGGTGGTGCTGGAACGTCATGCTCCTCTGCCGATGGACTCCTGGACTCTCGTCTCTGAAAGAACCTCTTTATAAGAAATTCTCGCATGTGCGGTGGTATACCTCTGTAGCTCGAAGGTGAGGCCATGATGGAATCTCTGGGCCTTCTCTAGATCATTGGGTATCAGGACGACACCAAATCTGCTAAGGCGACTGAACTCCGCGTCATAGGCGTCAACAGTCAGGTTTCCCTGTTCTAGATGTAGGAACTGGAAGTACATGGCATTTCTGACTGTAGCTGGGAAATACTTTGCATTGAAGTACTCTAAGAACTGTTCCCAAGTCTGGTTCTTGCCTACACTGCGCTCAATAGAATCCCACCAGTGATGGGCGTTGCCTTTTAGTTGGGCCCTCACGGCGGTCATCCAAAGATCTGGGTGCAGTTATGAAGCCTCAAGTAGCATCTCCGTATTGGCGACCCAATCAGAGATCTGTTCTACGATCTCGTTGCCCGAGAAAGTATCTGGTCCCATCTGTCAGAACCATCTTACAGTGCCACCTGTCTGGGCTGGTGTAGGTGCTGGCACTGGTGTTGTGACAGGTGTCCTCTCTAGTACTGCCATCAAACTCTGTCTCAACGTCTCGGTCTGATGCCACTGTGCTTGCATCATGGTCTGAAAGAACTGAAGCATCTGTGGCTGTCCATCTAGCTGTGGCATCTGGGGTGTATAAGATGGAGGTGGTGGTAGTGGAACCTCTGGCTGTGCGGTAGGTGTCTCCTCAGATGTTGGCCTCTCGATCTGTGGCATCGGTGTAGCTCCTGAAGTCTGGCCCTCGAAATGCGGTGTAGGGATCGTCTGTGAAGTCTGTCCCTCAGGCTGCTGGGTAGGATCGTCCTGAGAAGTCTCGTGCCAATGTATCAGCGGGGTTTGTAGTAGTGGTTGCCCTTGGGGTACCTCCTCTCTTCGGGTGGTGTTGTCTGGCACCGAGGCACTAGGTGCTCCTCGTCCACTGCGCAAGTTCATCTTGCTGCAAGAGACAGGATTTCATTAAAAGAGTACGGAATCATGCAAACAGGATACAGATATTTAGAAGTAATACGAAGAAAGTTCAAAGATACAGTCAAAGTGGATGAGACCTAGAAATTTCTATCCTATTGCAGGCTCGCTGGGCATGTTACCATACCTCAAGCGAATAAGTAGACCTGCATGGGCCACCACTAAAACCATGTCACGCCCGTCCCAAAAGTACGCGGGACCAGGTCACGTGGCAATAGCCAGCTGTCACGTCTCCGAGGATATCCCCATTTAATGGATCCTAGCGAAGAGTACTACGCTGTCCTAAAATACTAACATGTCCAATATCAGTCAACAACAGGTAAACTAATCGCATCCACAATATAAACAGCAAGAAGTACTAAATAAACTGCTGAAAGTTAAACACCAGTCTCAAGATATCATAGTACAACCAATAATGTCTAGTGGGAACAAACCCACTACTATGACGAAATAAAATACTGAAATGATAGGTAAAAGATAATGACTAGGGCATCGGCTGACTAGATAATGATGCTCCCAATCATAGGCAGAAGACCTGCAAGTGATCACGGAAACTCTGACGGTAGTACTTCTAGCTCTTCTGCGGTAGCGAACCTCGTCTCCTGTCCTGGGCCGTACATTGTGGGGTAATATGCCTTGTCCAAATCTGGAAAGGTACCAGGTCCTCAGAGGGACGTAACAAGATACAAAGAAGCATGCCATATATAAATACTGAATAAAATAAATACAGTAAGGGTGTGCTAACCATCTAAGTGAATGCAATGTGAGGACAACTTTGGTACGTATGGGTAGGCGTAGGCATAACGTCCAACACCCCGAAGAGCGTGGCAGCAGTGCAGTATATCGTCCATATCGCTCCAAAAAATGTGGCAGCAGTACAGTATATCATCCATATCGCTCCGAAGAACGTGGCAGCAGTATAAAGGAAGTCATTGAATCTGTGGCTCCTCTGGATACTACGGACTCCAATGGGTGTATCCCATACGCCTACTAATGTCCTCCCCGCCCAATGTAGATACGCAAGTCGAGTACTCGACGTGCATACCACGTATCTATATGCCAGTCACTACCAATAAAATATAACCTGAACTACGTACTAACCGTGATGTAGGTTACACGCACCGATAGCTAGTCGAGTACGCAAACCCGCATCCCAATATGAATATGTCTCAGTGAACGTATGAGGTGTCAGGTCTCAGAAGATAACAGGGTATCCTCCAATGGGGTGAGTCTGCTAATGACTAGGTCAGGTATACTAATCATCGACGTATCCGTCGAATGCACCCGAGACAATCTCGGACGCGCACAGTTGTATAAAGTAAAAGCAACAAGAATACAGTACAACATATGCATAATTTAAATTAGACAGTAATTATGGCAAGGTATCTTGCCTGAGTCCTCAAGCTGTGAATGCCAGAAGTCGGTTCCTGTAGTGTCTCCTGGCTGATCCAATGATCCTAACACACAATATAATATAGAAATCTAACATCAGACACTAAGACAATATGTACACACGACTACGACGCTACTCTTGGATACTGTCGCAAGTTCATGACTGATCGAATACAGCATCACGTGTGCACGTAGCTAGGGCGTACACACGTTCTGTCCTCGGTCAATGTGCGCCTTGAGACTATAAATATTACGTCTAGGGTTTTACGAAGCTTCATTATGTCTAGTACAATTGTTGGTCCTAAAATTCCCATATTCAGCATACTTGGTGATGTCTAAGTTTTATTGATGAATTTCATGTTTCTAACAACAGGTCTTATGATTAAGGAATGGTTAGTTATTAAACCAAATTCTAAATCTTGTTAATCAACATGCCATCATACACCTAGTTAGGGTTAACTGAGTTTGTGTCCATTACTATAAGTCTCGACACGACGACACAACGATCATATATAGATACAATACAAGGAGGGAAGAGTCAGGTGTTTACCTAGTTGACAGGACGAGGGTCTCCTCACTGACGGGTCGTCTTCCGACGAGTGGTGTGCTCCGGCGTCGGCCGGCGGCAGACAGCAAAGGCAACGGCAGAAGCAGTAGTCGCAGCGGATGTAACAGCGGCGGCGGCGTCTTAGGCAGCGGCGGGGGCGACTGAAGGCGGTGCGGGCGTGACTGACCGGTCTCGGGGGAACGGTCGGGGTAGGCCTGGAATGGTGGTGGGCGGTGACCGAGGCGGCGGGGTCGCTCGGGAGCAGCGGCTAAGGGGTCGGGTTGATTGGGAGGTTGGGATGGTGGTGGTTGGCGCCGGTGCCAGCGGTGGCAGGCGGTGGGCAGGGTGGTCCGGTCGTGGAGGGGCAGGGACTGCGGTGAGCGGCTGGGGCGTCGTCCCGTCGTGGAGGGAAGGGTGCTCGGGTGGAAGGGTCGGCTAGGGTTTGAGGGAAAGTTGATGAATAATTAGTTTTAGGGTTTAATGTGGGAGTGTCTATATTTATAGGTGTTGGCTCTCGTGGGCTATCCTTGATATTTGGGCCGGCCAGGGCTCGAGGGTGGGGCTGGTCCATATTTGAGGTATACACGGGCTTGGTCTAGTCCTGTTTTTGGTGAACTTGGCCTCAACTTAATTAAATTACCAATTAATGCGCAAGGCGCTCACTTACGAATATTGTGAAGCTAAGATGAGACGCAACGACGGTTATCTAAGTTTGCACAATGGTCAGAGGGGTAGCCTGGCATGTCTAAGAGATGCTCGTGACCTTGGGTGGAAGATAACTACTGGTGTGGTGCTCCATTCTCGAAACAACGGCAAGGTGTATTAGGACAAATAATTATTGCACAATTATTCCAATTGTGTCCAATTAATTCTAAGTCCCTCTATTTAATTTAAATTGGACCCTAAATTGGTCGAGGGGGTTTACAGTCATTAAGTAATTACGAAGGACTATAAAGTGTGCCGTCTCTGGAGAATGCCATACAGTGCGCCAAAACAGCAAAGTGCGTCATTCTCCAGATGCGACAAAGTGAGTCGGTAAGGAAAGTTTCACCAAAGTGCGTCAACTCTGCAATATTTACAAAGTGCGCAAACTTGGTAATTTAAGCAATGGCGTACATTCTTAATTACTTGCAGACCCATTCAAAAGTGCGCCAAGTAGGATTGGCGTACTTTTGAAGGAATTATCATAGTACAAAACGTACGTAGGAGTAGAGAAGTGCGTCCAGAGTACTCAACATATCTTCACGCACTTTCTAAGGAATTTGTGAAATGCACACAAGTGGGCTCACTGGAACTTCGCTTTATGCGACAAGGGTTCCCTGCATACTTTTTATATGCATTCTCATGCCAACTTTGCATTCTCTGACTTGCTGTTCTCGGCTCCATGAGCAATCCAATTCAAGAAAAACAAAATCATCAATGAGACAAGTTCTAAGTTTTACCCAAGAATAAAATCGATCAAATGATTAAAACAAGCTATACAAAGAATCAAAAAAAGATCCATAGTTGTTCCTTCGGTTGGCAAGATGTACTTGCCTACGGTCAAGTTCTAGCCTAATACCAACACTATCAAGGTCACCAACGGCCAAGACCAAGCTCAGCTGCTACTCTCTGCTAGGAAAGAAATGAAGAAGGAAAGAGAAATGGAAGAAAAAAAAATGGAGGATAGAGAATATGATTGCTTATATAGGAAGAGCTAAGATTATAGGTCATTGGATCATGATCCATGCCTCTCACCCGGGTTCATCACAGCCACACACCAAAAAAATCAAGGGACCAACAGTCCAAAGCATGCAACTAAGGAAAACTTACAAAAATAACCTAAACAATGTATGAATGACATAAAATATAATGTAAGCAATTAAACAATAAACGAGTTATACATGTATAATACGCGTATATCGGGTACGTATACTAGATCAGTGAGACGAGTCACATTCACCATCTAATAACTAATAATAAGCAAGCAGAGAAAAAAATCGTTTGATAATAAGATTGTGATAAAAGTAGTTAGGTAAACCCTCATTCGTAAGATAACTCATTTAGCATATATATATATATATATATATATATATATATATATATATATACCTTCATGCGAGCATAATATTCAAAGGATTTGATCCATGACTAATAGATGTTGTATAGCTTCTAAATTTTGAACTTATGAACATAGAGTGTTTGAATGAAGTACTTCTCGATGGTATAGAGCTTATGAACGTTGAGCTTCTGGACTTCTGATTGCAGAAGGGGTTTGTAGAAATCTTTTGAATGCATAGGTGTTTGTAGCAAGAAGAAAAGTGTGTAGAGGAGAAAACACATATCCCTTCAATTTATAGAAGACTAAATTTTAACTTGATATCCTACTATCCCTGTTATTCAACTTGATATCCTACTATCCATGTTTTTCAACTTGATATCCTAAATTATTTTACTCGACAATTTGATACCATCAACTATTGAATATTTTCAACTCGGTATTCTAAAAAAAACTATCCCCTTCCCCTGACAACCCCCCCCCCCCCCCCCCCCCCCCCCCCCCCCCCCCCCCCCCCCCCCCCCCACTCCTACCGTGGGATGCGACGCATTGTTGCCGCTGCCCCAGAGAGAGAGAGAGAGGGTAGTTTGTATCAAGTTGATACATATTATCAGATTGCAAAACTAGAATAGTTGAGGGTATTGAGTTAAATTAAAGCATTTAAAGAATGTAAATTTATCGGCCAATAGGTCTTAGGGATTCTCAAATTTCCTCAAAACTAAAAATTCCGCCAAACGGTACGGTAGTCTCACTCCCTTACATATTACCCCAAACTTCTTTGTAGATAATATTAATAAAATATATTATTCTGTAAAATAAATTCTGATAACGAAAATATCAGGTTTGGATGCAAACAACAGAAATTTTGCACCTGACAACATAAAAAGTGCAATTTGGGTTAGGTCCGCTAAAAGTGTCCCTTTGCTGATATACATAGGGTAATTCAATATACATGGGTTTATTATTTGGTATTTACAGGACTCTACAAACTGGCAAGTATCCTAAAACACCTGCAAACCATAACCTTTTGAATATATACAACTTATTGAGTTCGAGAGGTTTACAAAACAAACAAACAAACAAACAAACAAACAAAATTCTATCTATGTCGTTTATAGTAAATAGGAGCTGGGTAAAGAAATAGACCATGTCCCCAGCTCTACTACAATATTTCATCAGGTTTCAGGAAATTATGGCACTCCAGCTGTATCATCTCCCCGCCGACAACTGGGTCATATTCACATCGGTAAAAGCTGCACGTACAAAAATAAACAAAATAAGAAAGTTAACTAATGTATATCATTACAACTGAGAATGTAAAAAATAAGTACCAAGGGTATTCCGCAACTAATGATTCCTATCTGGGACATGTGCCTATTCAAGATTGGAAGTCCTGATATGAACTCGGCCCCTTTTGGGAAATGAAGGATTCAAAAGTTAAATTTGAAGGTCAGCGTGTGGATTGCGTGATGTGTGTATGCATAGAAAGATATGGATAAGTAAGTAGAGATGTAAAACAACTACTAAAGTATAAAATAAATTTCACATTCTTAGAAACATACTAATCAGACATTTCTGACTCCAGGTTTCCTCGTCCCATAACTAGTACTATAGGCCATACCTAAGAATTATAACCGTGGTCCTGAAATTAATATTATACATCTAGTGCAACCAGGATGTATTAAGAACATATAGTAACAGATATTTCCAACATTATGTATTCAGAACATATGGTCATAGATGTCTCCAATATCCTGATATTGTTTAATTTTTTACATACCTTCCATCCATTCCCAATATAACAATAGTATTCTTCTTATGTCCAAAAGCAACAATGTACTGAGAACCTTCATGCAATCGAAATTGTGCTACGGACCATTCTGAATGGAAATATTTGGGTAATACACCTATAAAAGAAAACACAAAATAGATCTTAGTACAAAAATACCTAATCCCAGGTTAAACCTGGAGAATAAACCATATTGGCAACATCCCAAAAATCCAGTAAGTTTCAAGTTCATAGTCCACAGTATCAGCCGATACTGCCTAAAGTACCAAAACCTACTGATTCAAAACCACTGAAACCACCATTCTGATACTAAGGGTCCAATACGCCACTGTTTTCTACAAGATCCTCCTCCTCTTCCTCATCATCATCATCATCATCCAAGCCTTCACCCATTAGAATGGGTTGGCTATGGAGTATGGAGCATAAGAAAGCTTCATACAAGATTTGACAAAGTTTTATAACCGGTTGTCAACCTAACGTCAACCTTTTAAGTTGGTGCCAAACTCCTAGCACAGTAAAAGATGATGACTAGAAATACGATATCACAAGGAATGATGGCAAGCAATCCCGCTTCTACTACTATTATGTACAACAGTGAGAAGATTGCAATCACCATACGCAGAGCACAGTGAAAGGATTCTTGTATGGCTAAAGGATAGTCGGATGAAACTTACCCTTGATGAAGGAGAAGGACGAACCCACAGCTGGAACGATTGGGTCAGGAGCAGGACGAGGCTTATCATTTGCTGTCAATCCCAGATTAATCTTGAGGTTGAATACATGGACAGTTCCCTTATCGCTTGAAACTGCTAACCACTGCATGTTCTCAGAGAAAGCCAAGCTATATATCTCTGCCCGGTCAGCCCCTCTTCTTACCTACATTAAATATAGTAATAACAGGCAGTTTAGAAATGATATAGTAAAATAAGATGTTTTTCATCAAGTAATGAACATTCTTACAGGTAAACGAAATGCTAAGTTACAGAAATACATCCTCAACTATATCACTAAGACCTTCAAAAGCCCGTACAACATTTATCAACTTTACCCTCCAACTTATCCCAACAGGCAGTTTAGAATTGATTACAGTAAAATAAAATGCTTTTAATCAAGTAATGAAACACTCTTATAGTTAAACCAAATGGTAAGTTACAAAAAGACATCCTCAACTATATCAGTAGGACCTTCAAAAGCACGTACAACATTTATTAACTTTACCTCCAATTTAACCCAACTGTTTATATAGCTCCAACCAACTTTTTGTCCATCCTATAGGATGGTTCAAGTCACATAAACAGGCTCTCCATAACTCTCCATATATATATGGGGGTAAGGTTCCGTAAATCTTGATCCTCCCCAGTCCTGGTGTAAGCGGGAGTCTCGTGGCAAGGGAACACTTTTTAGTCAACTTTTTGTCCATCTTTTCACTCACCATGCACATTACACATGACAAATGTTTCCAATTTCATTTAACCCTAAATCCTGATTAATTTTTTTTTTAAATAACACGTATTATTTGTGAATCTCTTCTTCACCCCTCTCCCGCATAGTTATCAGAGGTGCACCCGAGGCGATGAGGCTCCAGACTCTGCCACTCAGAACATGTGAGGCGAGGCACCATTAGTGAGGTGTGCGCCTCACAGTTGAGGCTCATGCACACTTGAGGCGTCCTCATGCATATTCTGCTTTATATTCCCTTTTATATACTCTTTTGATAACCTTTTTTTCTGGGAGTAGGAACTCTGTTGGACTAAGAAGCAGGAACACTCAAAAAATGTGGTCGTGTCATGTCGAAGACGTCAAACACTCCATAGACATATTGGACACTTCACGGACACTCCAAAATATACTATCACACATCAAAATAGGTGTCATGTACGTGTTGTGTCCTTACCGCGTATCAATGTCAGTGCAATATAGTTGTTGGATTTGACATTTATATCTCTAGGAAAGTGAATTCCCTTATGATCAAAAGGAAAAAAGTCACATGATGTATACTCATGTCTGATAACCACTCTGACACGTATACTTTTAATATCTATTACATATAGTCATATATGATTTATAAATATTATTTAAAATTTTGAATAAATGTGTCTCGCCTTCGCCTTGATCCTCGGTCTTCGATACCCTTTGTACCGCGGTGCGCTTTTAATAACTATGTCCTCCCATAAGCTCACCCACACATCCTCATACACCAAAAAGCAAAACCTTCAGGCAACTCTCTCTCTAGATCCATCCAACATTTTTCCCATGACAACCCCTCACTAAACCACACACCATCCTCCCAATCCCAAATAATCAAAAGGAACATAAGAAGGGAGGGAGCAGGCAAGTCCCTTCACCTCCTTCCCTCCTTCTGGCCACCCTCCTTTGTCAGCTCTCTTCGAACTGGATCATTTTTTTCCACTGCATCAACCCTCATTGCCGCCTCCTGCCTCCCAACAACGAAAAGGGGAAAAAAAATCACGACTTAAGTCATGCCTGATAACCACTATGGCACGTCGACTTTCTATATGTGTAACATATAGTCAAATATGATTTATAGATTATTAAAAAAATTGAATAAATGCGTGTAGCCTTCATGAGGATTGCGCCTCATGCCTCGGTCTTCTACACCCTTTGTGTTGCAGACTTGCAGTGCGCCTTTAATAACTATGCTTTGCCATAAAGCTTTAGGGCCCACATTTCTATTGAAAAAAGACCGACTTACCGCTTCACCATCCTATTCTCTTAAGATTCCTAATGCCTCCCCACCTCCATATCCTCCTACACCCCCAAAAAAAAAAAAAAAAAAAAAAAAAAAAACCTTCAGCCAACCTCTCTCTGAAAATTAATCCAACAGTGTTCCCATGACAACCCCTCGCCATCCTCCCAATCCAAAGAATCAAAAGGAACATAAGGGAGGGGGCGGGTAAGTTCCTGCACCCCCTTCCCTCCTTCTGGACACCCTCCCGCTCTGTGGGTTCTCCTTAAAACTAATAAATTGTTTCCACCTCATCAACCCTCTTCACCGCCTCCCATCAGCTTCAGCTACTTTGCAGACCCAAGCCCTCAACTTCTGTCTCTACCCGAAGCAAAGATCCGTCCTCCACACCCTCAGTTTCAAGAGGCAATTGTGGCTATGGAGGGTTCTATATGCAGAAAAGAGGTGGTGGATAAGGTTACGGAGCAGAGGCCACAATTTTGATGGATTTATAAGGATTATGCAAGAAGCTGCTAGGCATGTGGGGTTAAAAAAAATGAGATGTAGGAAAGGTTTAGAGGGAGTGGATTTTGGTTCTCTCCAATGCATATGTATCATTATAATAGTTGTCAACGGCTCAAGGCGCAAAAGCTTCCTAGCGTCTCGGCGCAAGACGCGGAGAATGGCATCTGCATTTTCGAATTAAGGCGCAAGTTTTGCAAAAAAAAACGAAAAAAAATAATTGGGTAGTTAGATCTATGTTTTGTAAGTGTAAGTGCTACTAGTTCGACAACATAATCAAGAATATGTGATCCAGTCAAATTTCAAAATCTTCTGCACAAGATATAAGATAATTTGTCCAATAGATCACTATGGTGGGAAATTACTACTATGGGGCACAACTGACTACACATGAATAGTGCCAAGTCTAATATAAAGACACCATGTAACAGAAAATGTATGCATGTTTAGTTGTGCTATATCTAAAATGACAACACAATCACAAAATCGTGAGAGCTTTCTGCGAGACAACAAGAACACAGGAATGATGCATGGCCTCATATAATTCTCAAAAACAGAAAAACAAGTTAAGTCAAAGAATGAGAAACTTGATATACTAAGTATTATGATTTATCAAAAGAAGGTACATTATCTGAAAGAAAGGTAGGGATCAAAATACGAAAACTTTAAGTAGATGACAACTTTGTATAATGGTTAGCCACAAAGGAAATGACGAGTTCTATCATAAAATGTGATTATGCACAAAACTAATTCGAGAACAAACAAAAAGAGGAGAGAGAGGGAACCAGAGACAGAAAAGAAGAAAAAATAACAGAAAAAGCAGCAGAAAAACAAATTTACCTGGAAGCAAAGGGGAGATCGGGAACTAGACGCAGAGAGAGGAGAGAGAGAAATAGAGGCAAAGACTCTCTCTCTCTCTCTCTCTCTCTCTCTCTCTCTCTCTCTCTCTCTCTATATATATATATATATATATATATATATATATATATATATATATATATATATATATATGTTATTAGACTTTATTAGGGTTTGGTTCGGATTGGATTGTTAGCAGATAGGAACTAAGAATCCGACCCGACCCAAATTCATTGATCAAAACAGAATTTATTAAGGCGAGCTTTTCTACGCCTTCAAAACAGAATTCATTAAGGCGCTAGCCTTTGACGCGCCTTTTGAACCTCGTCGGCATGCCTTTTGAACCTCGTCGCGCCATGCTCATGAGAGGCACTAAGGGTGCATCGCATCTTGCGCCATGGCGCACGCCTTTAACAACTATGATCATTATCATAAGAACCGGGATTCATTGAAATATCAATTGAACAAAACAACTCACTATCGTTGTTGTTCACGCTTCAATCTAAACAGTATTAAGAAAAGAAACAGTTGCACTAATTGGGGACATCCCACATCTATTTTAGTGTGTGTGTGTGTGTGTATAAGGGCCTAAGGATTGACAACGCAACCTAAAATTTGATTAAGGTTTCAAATGACATTTTAAAAAATCGCATCCAGTAGACAAAGGAGAGTGTCAATTCCTATTTCCCATGGCATAATTTCACACAATGCCAAAAATTAGAAAATTACAACCATGTTAGTAGTACTAACCGGAATAACCATTTTATCCTGAATATGTCATAGTATCCTGAAGATGCCAATTATCTTACCTACTCTATCCCAAGTAGCTATAGTGTTCTACACGTTTATTATTGTATCCTTCCAAGATCTCCCTTATACTGTTTCTCACTGCAATGGAATTCTTAGAAATACGGATTTGAATTCTGAATATGATATAGGCATATATGGAGCAAGGTTAGTAGTATTAAGCATGGTCATCAATTAAGGTTTCCACTCGCAGAGAACATCCCCAGATCTGTTGTAGCAATTTGTAAGGGCTAAGAATTAACATGCAATTAATGTTTTAAATGACATTTAATAATTCTATGCCCCGTAGACAAAAGAAAGAATATTCCTACTTCATACGGTAGAAAAGCTAATTCCACACAATGCTAAAAATTATAAAAACTACACCCTGTTAATGGTTATCAAAGTAACCATCTTATTCTGAAGAAGATGATGATCTTACCTATTCTATAAAGTTTCCAGTAGCTACAGTGTTCCACCAGGGTTATTAAGATCTCCTGTGTACTCGTATTCGCAGCATAATGGAATTCTTACAAATTAGGATCTCAAGCATGGTCATCAATTAAGGTTTCCACTCGCAGAGAACATCCCCAGATCTGTTGTAGCAATTTGTAAGGGCTAAGAATTAACATGCAATTAATGTTTTAAATGACATTTAATAATTCTATGCCCCGTAGACAAAAGAAAGAATATTCCTACTTCATATGGTAGAAAAGCTAATTCCACACAATGCCAAAAATTATAAAAACTACACCCTGTTAATGGTTATCAAAGTAACCATCTTATTCTGAAGAAGATGCCGATGATCTTACCTACTCTATAAAGTTTCCAGTAGCTACAGTGTTCCACCAAGGTTATTAAGATCTCCCGTGTACTCGTATTCGCAACATAATGGAATTCTTACAAATTAGGATCTCAATTATGAATATGATATAGACATATATGGACATGGTTAGTTCAGGCATGGTCCCTAATTTTCTACTCCTAAAGGCTACAATTCTGCAGTAGTTTATTCTCAAGCAATTAATCCTGACTTGAACTAAAACTCTTCTTGAAATAATGCATACTTATTGCTGGTTTTTATGCAATTATACAGGCTTCTAAGCCTACTGTGCTCTTCCAGAATAACAAAAGGCTTCAACTAGACTTTTTTTTTTCTCTTTTTCAAATGGAGTATCACAAGACTGTCCACATCCCGCTAGATACCCAAGCAATCACCTTTATGATATCAACAAGGGGACACGAGCAAGAGCAGGAGTGAATAAATCCCTAATGTAATACCTAATGTAATCTGATTTGTAAAATACTACAAATCCGAATGAAAGCTGAACTCGATCATTGCAGAAGCAGCATTATGTAATGGGTGCACTATCTATGTTACCCAGACTCTCCACTTTAGGAAGAAGTACCCGTGTCCACCCGATAGGACATGGGTATGGGTATGAAATACGTATCTGATCCTCCATGGTGACAATCGGATCCTTCATGGTGACAATTAATGTGGTAGTGAAGTAGATAGTTTATTTTAATATGGTAGACTGGTAGTAAAGTTATGAAACCTTACAAATTTAATTACATTGATGTCTTTTTATGAAACAAAGCAAATTTAATTATAAGCTTAAATAGATGAAACCATGCAAACATAATTACAATTGTGTCTTTTTATGAAATCATGCAAATTAATTTGAAAGTATGTATTTTTATGAAACCGTACAAATTTAATTACAAATTTAATTACATGATGTGTCTTTTTATGAAACCATGTTCAAATATATTTATTTTAATACTCATATCCCCGTACCAGTATCCAAAATTTGGATCATTTTTAGCCGAGTCCGTGTGTCCTTCAAATATGAGTTTGAAGGACCCGACTCTTGAAAATGTACCCGTACCCAAGTCCAGGTAACATAGTGCACTATTATACAATATCCTTTGTAGTCGTCAATAAGTTCCAGTCTGTTTACAGTCTCACAAGATTGCTTCCCTCAGTAGAATATAGAGATTACAACATCCCCTCCTATGAAATTTATCGAATAACATCACAATGGCCTCTCCTTGGTGACTGTCAACAGTTCCAGCATGTTTTCAGTCTCACAAGTTACTTCCTTCCACAAAAGACACCGTGCAACACCTCCCTCTTGTAAATTGAAATTTCTATATTGACATCGCAACGGCATCTCCTTGATGACCATCGATCAAACAATTGCTACAAATGAAGATGGCATCTCCACTTCAATATGGCATATGCATACCAAAAGAAGATAGCAGAGAGAATCAAGATTAGAGTAGATACCCTTATCTACAGTCCAATTATTCATGACAACCAACATTACTTTCTTAAATGAGTTCCTTGATCACCATAATTTGATGTGACTAGAAAGACTTTAGCATTTCAAAGATAAAAGAGTGTAGAAAATAAGAATAGCCTTAATCTACTTCCACGGTTTTTAATTTAAGTATGAATAGCTCCACTCCCATTAATACCTTCTTCTTTAACACTTAAGGTTGAAAACCCATGCCAAGATTAGTAAATATATTATCCATGCCACCTGATTTAAGATCATCTTATTCATTGATTAAGGCTCCATCTCTTAAGGGTTGAACAGAACACTGCTAGCAAATCCCAATTAGGAAACTACAAAATTGTCTCATGTGCGTCTACTGTGTTAACTTCCAACCTCCCCTACAAAGGTTAGCTAAATTGACCATTACCTGTCCTATAATCACACTTAGCAATGATCAAGGAATCATAAGATCACACTAGCATTCCTGAGAACTTTTTGTTGATACTATTGCATCTAATTTGCCAGGGAGACGAGAACTGCTCAATAATGTGGCAGGCGTTCACCTTACTTGAGTGGTCATACGTCATTTAGGTTACAAACATTTGCCACAAGGTGTCCAATCAAAACATGAAAACAAGAATAAGTTGTCATACCAGTCTACCAACCCGAGGATTGAATTTGAGATTCTGATATAACGTGACAAATTATCCTAGTTGTCATGTTTTGATAGGACATCTTAGGATTTGTGGAAGTGAGCCACAGATGAACCATGACCCTTTAGGTGAGACCTAGCAATCTCGTAAACCAGATAAAGTTTATACAAGATCAGAGAAGTATAAAATCACTACAAATCATATTCAAACTTGATCGCTCTTATTCCCACTTCCTAACATTTGCAAACTCTTGTCCTCTCTCCTCATCCAGTAAACTGAATCCTTACCCAGCGATGATGGAGCATCAGCCCTATACTTCACTCGCCCTTCATCAAATATTGGTGAATGCTCAACACAACTTAGCATAGTAGGTATATTTAGTTAATCTCCCTTCTTTCACTCACGTACAATATATTTTCCTTTTACCCTAATGTAACTACTTCCATTCTTTGGCTGATATTTAATGGTACCATGTGACAGACTGACAGCTATAACAATAGAACTTATAACTACTACACTACATCATTTTCTAAATCCCGAAGGCCATACAACCCACTTGATTTTTGATTTGTCGACAATCAAAGATGATTTATATTTTATTTGTAAACAAAAGATGTGTAGGCCATGATGAACGGTGTTGATCATGATTGACCGACCAAGATTTATAGTGTCCACCAGTCTCAATGGAACTCCTTGCTAAATGGATGTATATTATTGCATCTCTCATAACAATATTACAAGATGGAAGAAAAGTCGAAGAGAAGCCTTTTTCCCCCTCTTACATTTCACCTGTAGTATGAATTCTCATAGTTCTGGCAGCTATGAAAGCATAGATAGTTGCATGTTGGTCCCAACCTCTAACCGCCACACCACAATCATGGTTGGTATACATGGTATTTGGGTTTAATCCCTCATGGCTGCACCAAAAGATGGTTGCATGTTGGTACCAACATCAAACCACCATGCCATTGCCACGGTTGCTTTTAGTGGTATGTGGGCTGAACCCATCATGGCACCCAAAAGTCCATTTCAGTGAGCGACATTCCCTACCATGTCCTCCATCTTGGCAACCATGATAGGGCCAAATAATTTGGGACTCTTTTGTGTTTAACTAAATTGTGGGTCAGTGGTCACAGTTTAGCTTCTAATTAACCCTCAGAATTTCACTTATAAAGGGCAGCATGGGTTTACCAGTTAAGAGTTTATAATTGCTAACTGAAGATGCAAAATGTGCTGTTAAATATAATATTTAAAAGGTTAAAGTCCTTCCATGGTCTTGTACAAAATTCTGTTGCTTTTGGCACATAATTGTAGTATAATCAAAACAAAAGATATAGAAAAACACACTAACATATAAAACATCCTGCTTTTTGCCTTGGGTCAGATGTGCCCAACAATCACCACCCACTATGTAGACCAAATCATTGTGACAACAATAAAAGAAACTTCAACCAAATTGTTGGTGTTGGCTACTCGATTAAACTTTGGTTTCCTGCCGCCACAGAAACTTGCCAAAAGATCAAAATTTTAATCTGCCAAAGCTTTCATACTAGTTATAATTTGCAAGTGATATCCATTCCACAAATCGGTAAATGCTTTATCATCTTAACAACAAGCTCAATCACTTAAAAATTCATCTAGCTATAACTTATGATCCCGCTTTTGTTCATCGTGTTACATTGAATTATACCAATAGTCAAGTATGCAATATATCATGCAATAATGAATCTTACTTTCAGAAGGAACATCCAATCGGGTGCCGAACACCATCCCTTTGAAGCCAAAAAGAATGTTCACAACAATAAAATTTCAATCAAATAAGGAGTCAATTTTTCAGTTTCAGTCCAAAAATCAAAGACTTTAGGATTTGTTCAAAGGTCGGCCTTTATATGACAAACAATTTGTTCAATTTCAACTAGCTAATTCACTCAATACCAGAAATTCAAATTTCACCTTTAGAAAGCACATACTTGGTGTACCTAGTCACACAATCAAGAAATAGCATATATTTACAGAGTACAGTACTAAAAGATTAGAAGCATGTACACATGTTAAATTTACATGTTGTGATTCATAACAATCAAAATCATAGTCTAAGATAAATTTACAACTTCTGATACTTAGATATATCTAGCCATTTCACAAAAAAGAATCAATGTCATATGCAATGCATGAAGTTATAGACATTTGACTTTATATATTTTATAAGCTTAGAGCCTAAACATCGACTTCATAACGCTGAAAGCCAAAAATCAAATCATATAGGGATCAACACCAATATCATTACCGAAAATTTGAAACTTATTCAAATTTTAATAACGATTTGCTAATCGAAACTTATCAAGACATCGAAATTTTAATCTTCCGAAACTTTCTAATAGATAATTTCAGTTTGCTATTTATAGAGTTCTAGTTGTCATTTGATAGATGATATCCAGGTCTTCTGTACTAGTTATAACTGTCACCTGATATCCATTCCTCAAATTGTCAAATGTTGTATCATCTTAACAACTAGCCCAATCACTTGAAAATTCACCTGGTTTCCTGCCGGCTTGGAACTTGTCAAAAGAACAACATTTTAAATCTGCCAAAGCTTTCGCATTAGTTATAACTGTCACTTGATATCAAGGTAGTCAAAGACGCAAGGTGCACTCGAGGCACAAAAGGTACATATCGTCCGAGGCGTAAGACGCACTTAAGACGCGCGCCTGAGCGAAACGAGACGCAAATATAAAAAAAAAAGTCCTCGTAGCCTGAAAGGGGGAACGAGCGGCAGACTGCGTCCCACATGTCCCCCCCACCCCCCCACCCCCCCCCCCCCCCCACCCCCGATTGGCTTCCCAATATAAACAAATAAACAGCTCCCTTGCTAACCTAGAAAAAAAAATTGGGCCGATCAAGGGACGACACGTGACACGCGGTCTGCCATTTGGTCCCCCCCTTCGGTCTGTGTAGAAGCGTTCATATAAAAAATAATAAAAATATACATAGATAAATAAATAAATCAGTAATGTAAGAAATAAAACCAAATAACATATTAAAACCAACAAAATTACGTTAAAACATAACTAAGTAAACTAGCAGAACAATAGTAGCAGTCAACAGAAATAGCAGGAGTTTGTATTATCCCTATCATGTTTTTAGTAAATGTTTTTTTTGTTCAACTGTAACCATATATTTTTATGAGGTAAGGATTATCTCCATGCCTCAAGTTTTTTGTATAAATAAAAAAAGGTAAGGCGCGCATTTTCTTGGTTTCACCTTGCAGAAAGGCGCACCTAAGACACGCTTTGGATGCGTCTTGCCTAGTGAGGTGCAGCTGTTGCGCCTTTCTCCGAGGCGTGCCTTAGGTGCGTCCGAGAAGTGCCTTTGACTACCATGCTTGATATCAAATTGTCGAATGCCTTATCATCTTAACAACCAGATCAATCACTTGAAGTTTTACCTAGTCATATTTCACAATCTCGCTTTCCTTCTAGCTCATTATTCCGCTTCCGGTCATCAAGTTACATTGAACTATACCATTTGTCAACCTGTTGCAGTATATCATGCAATAATGAATCTTAGTTCCTGGAGGAGCATCCAGTCGGATGCTTAACATCCATCAATTTGAAGCCAAAAGAGTGTTCACAACAACAAAATTTCATTCAAATAAGAAGTCAATTTTTCACTTAAAAGTCCAAATTCAAAATACTTTCAGGATTTGTTCAAGGTTGACCTTTATATGACAAACAATTTGTTCAATTTCAATGCACTAATTCACTCCATATAAAAAATTCACCCTTAGCAAGCACATACTCAGTGTACCTAGTCGCACAATCAAGAAATAGCATATAGTTACAGATTACACTATTAAAGCGTTAGAATTATACTTACATGTCGCTAAGGTTTATATCAAACAGAACAGAACATCATTATGCATCCATTTCACATGTTAGGCGTAGTTGGTGTATTCGGCAGCTCCCAATTTAGTGTTATGTACAGTTCCTTGGTAACTTCTATTTGATCAGGGAAATTGAAATCATAGAAGGAACAGTCCAGTATTTGGATAGTCTCAGATCCACTACTTGAGATATCTCCCATTTTCACAAAATAAAAGAAAAAAAAAAACATCAGCCTTCATATGCAATACATGAAGTTATATCTCAAAAACATTTTTACTTCATCTCTCTTTTACTTGGATCCTAAACACCGATCCGAGAATGCTAAAAGCCGAAAACCAAAATTCATATAGGGGATGAACACTAATAATTGTACCGAAATTTTGAAACCTATTCAAACTTCCATTTCAAGTTGCTAGCATGGGAATTTATCAAGAGGTCGACATTTTAATATTCCAAAGCCTTTTTACTATATATAGATTTATAGTTGTCATTTGACAGTTGATATTTAGGTCCTAGGAAGCACAAACACTCCGAAAATCGATGCCAAGTCCATGTGACTTCATGCCGGACACATATAGGATACAATGTATACACTTGTAAATACACTAGGAGATGCCAAAATCAATGCCGTGTCCATATGGTATCGAGTCGTATTTGTGCCCGTGCAACATAGTTTGAATTGAAGTATTATCAATTGTCAAAACTGCGTACTATCATGCAAAATTATTAAAACGTTACTTCCTGGAGGAGCGTCCCGTCAGCTGTGCCGAAGATCCTGATGAGGGTCCCCTTGGTGCTTGCGGTCGCGACCAGCCTCCCGTCCTGCGACAGCGCGAAGCACGCAATCCTCGAGTCGTGGGCCAGAATGAACTTGGACTTCTTGCTCCCGTAGTGCTCCACCCGCACCTGCCCCTTCTGCCCCCCAGGGCAGACCATCACCAGCGCCCCCTGCTGCTGCGACACCTCGCACAGGCCCCTCGGGTTCGGCACGGTCTCGATCTGGTGCACCGGCTTCAGGTCCGCAAAGTTGTAGACGAAGATCTTACGTTCGAGGACAACGACGATCCGGTCGCGGCGGAGGCGGACGGAGCGGACCTCGGAGCGGAAGGAGAGCTCGCCGATGCAGCGGGACTGGTGGTCGTCCCAGATCATGACCTTGTTGGGGGGGAAGTGGGGGCGGGGGCCGCCGCCGACGAGGACGAGGATGTTGCAGCGGAAGAGCATGGACACGACGCCGATACCGCCGTCGTCGAAGTCGCGGCGGAAGATCATGCGGAACGGGTCGCAGTTGAAGATCCGGAACCCGCCATTGGTGCCGGCGGCGAAGCAGCCGTGGTCCTGGTTGAAGGACACGTGGAGGAGCTCCGCAGCGGGCTCGGACGACGCCGGGACCGGGGGGAGCGGGGCGGCGGGGACGGGATCGAGTTCGGACTCCGTAGCGGGTTCGGATTCGAGCTCGGATCTTTCGGTGGGCTCGGAGCCGTCTTCTTCTTTGGGCTGGGGGAGGAAGGGGGGACTAGGGTTAGGGTTTGGCCAGGAGGCGGAGAGGGCGGCCATGGCGGAGGGCAGACCGGTAATTTTTATCGGGTTTCAGGGTAAAATCGACCATAAAAGAGGGAAATTGAGTAGGAAGAAGGAGAGAGAGGAGTAATTGGTGTCTTGGATTGGGATATTCGTACGCAGAAAATTTTCTGCAAAAGAAGTTCGGGCATATTGCGATTAGGGAAACAATCAGAAGAAAAAAAAAACAATTTGTAAGTCGAATATGATGTCATTTTAGTTCGCACATCATATTTTGTTCGGTCTAATCCAAAATTATTATTTTTTAAGGAATGTAACCATTTTTTATTGTCCTTCGGACTGTTATATTTTCTACTGTCCTAAAAATGTAGGACTATTTTGATTTGAAAAGATTGTCAAAAAATTTAACATAACTAAAAATTTTAAGACTGTAAAAAATTGTGGCAGTCCTAACAATTAGGATGACTGTCAAAAATTTCTAATTAACAGTCCTACTTGTAAAATATGATGTGCCTTTAGAAATGGCATTTTAGTTTTTGTTGTAAAAATGGAAGAAAAAGAGAAGAATTGTAGCCGATTCGAATTCATTAGGACTTTTTCATTGATAATATATATAGAGAGGGAATAGATAGAGGTCGTTGTACATAGTGATAAATGTAGCCCCGTTCCCCCTTTTCGGGGAACGTGGCTAAGAAATACTTGGTATCGTTCGATCATGACAGATTGAACCATGATCATTTTTTCGTTATGGATTGGTTTCTTCGGAATCAAGTCCCACATTCAGCGGATCGTGTCACGACCCGCACCCGGTGTGAGTGTACGAGTAGTGAACAACGTCCAGGCCTACGCCGCAGCATCGGCGGTAGAACGATGTCTAGGTCATCTCTAACTATATATCATCTCAAGCAATATAATCTCCAATAACATCTCAACTGCATAAGGAGGACAAGATAATTACAGCAACACAATACTCAATCACAGAATCTAGAGCACGATAAGATGACAAAGAAAACTAAAATAGAAGATAGTCTAAACAACAATGTCAACAACAACAATATCCAAATACAATAACTCAAGTCTCAACTATAAGCCGGAAACAAATCCGGTACCAAATGCAAATAAAGTTTAACTAAGATACTAATGATTCCGGCTAGACCTCCCGGCAATTACTCCTTAGCTACTGGGTCCAAACCTGCACCATATATCCCCTGGGGTCCGTAATATATGGAACACAAGTCCTCTAAGAGATCATCTGAAAAAATATTATCCAGACAGGATTAGAGCGAAATACACCTCTAACAGCAGTTCCAGTTAAATTATAAAAACTATAAAACAATTGTAGCAAATAGTACATGATGAGCAGAAAATAAGATATGAACAAGGAATATATAGAGCAACTACTAACTAGAAAGTAATGACAAGATGAGCATAGAGAATCAAGAAGTATGATAATAAAGACTGTAAAATACAGGAGAAACTAAACTAAGAACAGTGGTGCAACAAGAATATGAATATAGTGAGTCCAGTCAAAAATATAAGTGAGTCATGTCAAGAATATAAACTATACTAGTGTCTTTGAAATACCTGTTTCGACATATAAACGGCTAAGGGGTAAATATGGCTCATCACACACTTGGCAAATATGCGATTGTTATCGTTCCAAAATAGATTAGAAGGGAGTGGTTCCACTAGTTAGGAATGTTTACATGTCGACTCGAGTATTTTCCCGTCCCGACTAGTACAAATGAATCCAAACTTGACACGTAGATCAAGTACAAGGCCACCCAGAAAATAAGTGATGCCAGAAGGTGGTGCCAGCAGGTGATTCCAGAAATAGAGGCCAGACATGTATGTGATGCACGTGTGGCAAGAGCATGAATCCAGAAATACTAATCCGCGTCATGTCACAGAATCAAGTAATACTATACTAGAACCAGAATCATAATAATCATCAAATAATGGAAACTTATCATCAAAGAATGTACTTGCCTGTGGTCCTAAGCAAATGATGCATCTCAGAGTCCAAACTGGTATCACACAATCATATTTATGAAATAATAAGTCAATTGGTGTAAAAGAAGGATAATAAGTAAAATGCATGTTTCTAGGCTATTTCTAGGTTGTATGAGTCCATCTCTAGTTTATTGGGTCCATACACTACTTATTTAGGCCATATTAGCTATATTAGGATACTATAGTATTAATACTAGCTACCCTCTTGGTATTCAATACCAATACCACACCCTCATTGCCTTGGTGTATCTCAAGATAAAAGATTACTCTTGCAAAACTAGGCTATAATAGCAACATAAGTCAAGGTAGTACAGAAATTATAAATACGTTGGATTGTGATGAGATAACGTACAAATAATTCAACTTCACAAAGAAGATAAGACTCTACAATCTCTACAGTCGTCATGCGACTCATTGTCTAAGTCTCTAGTCGACCAAATAGGGGTATAGGCCTCTAAATTCTTCAGTCTGAATAAACACTGTCGTCTTATGCTAGCATACAGGTAATGTCATTCGGTTACACTTCAATGGTAGGTCAAAAGACTATGTGATACTATGTTGTGAGGTATACTACCCAACTTATAACAATTGAACTAATATTGTAATTGCCTTGAGGGGATTCTTCAGAATAACCTGGTCCTTGTAAATAAAGTATAAACTATTATTAGGGTATACGAGGGAAAGATCTTGGTACTTATTAGGATATCCTATTGCATTATATAGGTAATGGTCACCCTAAGTCTTAATCATAGTGCTCATAGAACAAGTGTTAATAGCAAGAATGGAAAGGTTACTAGCCTCAAGGCAAAGGTAATATAACTCGTATCGAGGTGGGGGTACAATTTACTCGATTTAAAACTAAGGGATAATCATCGATCACAATGTACAGGAATAACTCAAAACTATCGATTTCTAATTACCAAGCACAAAAATTTAAAATTCAAGATTACAATTATAACCTTAGCAAACTATATATCCTAACATAGAATAAAATCACTCGGTCTACAATCAGAAGTGTCAGGTGGCACGAGTTGAAAGATGGAGAAAAGAAGAACATGATTTAGTCGTCGCACGATTAGCGAACGTTAAGGTCGCAGAGGAACAATATATGAAATTAAAATAGAGAGCTCTAGATAGCATTATGGTTTTCTAAGGAAAGATGCTCTGCTAATCTCTATGTTTGAGGTATGATCAAGAAAAATGTTATATTCATTCTCTTTGGCCTCCTAGGGTACTGTCTACTAATATCAAGACAAGCATCTAAAGGTATAGTTCTATAATACTATCTCACTATAAAAATTAGGGTTGGTCCTAATTTTTGACCTTGGATTACTAGTGGTCCCTCAATACTAGGGTCAAACAATATGGTAAAACTTCTAGCTAACTCTAGTAGTGTCTATACTACTCTCAAGTCCCCATAATACATCAAGGGGTAATGGTAAACCAGTCTATAGATAAGGAATTCTAGGGTTCCCTAGATATTCTAAACTTAGTGGTGTGCCAACACTCTAGTTGTACTCTTAATAGGAAGGTTACCCTACTTATCATCTAACAACAGGTACTTCTATATTCTAGGAGGGGGCTATACTCAAGGAACTATTAGGAAAGTACATGAATCACGCATGATGCAACTATTCAAATAGAACAGATTGGAACGTAACCGAGACAATATACTCTCGACCTGCATGGGCCACCACAAAAATATGTCACGCCCCAGTCCCAAAATACGTAGGACTAGGAACACGTAAGCATGCCAACCGCATGAATATGGAAACTCCAATATATGGAAACTAAAACCTATACGTACGCTGTAATATGAATATCAAATCCACAAGTGGTATAAATCTATCACAAGTCACAGGGTATAATCTAAATCTCATCCACAAAAATCAAATATAAATAAATAACCAGTATCTATGAAACTAGATCTCAATATAAGTATCTAAAGATGACAGTAGGGTGGAAATAAATCTACTACCAACTCGAATGTAAAAGTAAATACAAACAACTAACGACCACGGGGCTCAAAGAGAAGACATCCTCGAAACATATGTAACCATCCGAATCTGCGCTCCTACGAATACTCAAGAACAACTACACCTGAAAGGGGCCAGGTCCTCAGAGGGACATAACAAGATACATAAAAGCATGCCAATAAAGTACTGAAATAAACAATGGGTCGCCTAACCGTCTAAGTGAATGCAGTTTAAGAACAACTTTTCCCACAAGTGGGCTATCTGGCTGAAAACTGGGATTGGCATGGTTCTCTTGGAGATCCAGGGGCCTAAAAAGCATATCGTCTTTTGAACGCCAGAGGCCGCCTGATAATATATAATATATAGTGGTCATCACCACCCGTATCTCCGGCGAAGAATCCGGGCACATAATAGAAAAAGTGCAAAGGAGCCCAAATGCGGTACTTGTTGTTCTCCCCACCCCATACTCTAAGCATGTCACATCCATGACATAATTTGGTTCATAGCCTATCTTTAGTATCCTAGCCCAATCTTGCAACCAAACAAGGACAATGATTGGACCACCATACTACAATAGGCTATGTCCATGGACCTCTAATAACTGCTAAGTCTTCTAACATACAAAGTTTCTATCAGCAGTAATCCTTAACGCACGTCTCATACATATAGGAGGCCAGACCTGTCACGCAGTCCGTGATCTATATGAGACTCGCACTCGTGTAACAACTGTGTCACGGCCAATGAACCTAATGATGCTATATGATAATGGGGTAGTCTCATAAACAAGGTCAATGCATATACATAATAAAAATATATCACGACGACACCGTCATTGCATCCAAGTTTTCTTGGACGCGTATTTTATATAGCAGTTAAAATATATGAACTAAAGACAGAAAATAAAGATGCATGCAACATATGGAATATAAATAACAGTACAATGGCAAGGTATACTTGCCTGGCAAGAGAGCTACAAAATATAACATCCGGATGTCAAGGACACAGGATCAGGAACTAAGGCCTCCGAACAA
>JAYESA010000011.1:150213488-150278815 GCA_036927795.1 Iris macrosiphon
TGTATTTAAATTAAATAATTTTGTGAGATGTGTAATTAAATATATTATTATTTACAGTGTGCATTAATGTTTGAGCTGGTAGACTTGACCTAGAAGCCCACTAGACGAACACCTGACAGAATTATAGGGATTGTGTATTTAATTACATTATTTAGGATTTAATTATTGGATGTCGTAATTAACTACCGTAAATTTATTTAATTGTTGTGCGCTGCCGTTGCTTCGATATTTGGAGCGCTACCCTAGCTTTTGCCTTCCAATAAATTTCACAACATTGCCCTAGACGTGCTCGCCTTCCATTCTGCCATTTTTTGTAACTCATAATTATGCTCTCTTGTGCTTCATTTTAGCCGCACAAAAATCATCGCGGACGTTTATTTAAATTATAAATAAATTCTAATTTTGTATCGTTGTGCGTTCCAATCGAAATTGGAGGCAATCTTGACCCATTTTCTGTGCAACCCAAATTAGGGTAATATTCTGTTCTGAGTCTTCTTCACTAATGGTAATTATGATCGAACCTAATTTTGGCCCCAAGTACTCCTAATTAATTTTAGAACACAGCTTGCATTTATTTCTAATTAAATTGAGGATACCATTTTGACTGATTCCGTAAATCCCAATTTAATTTCAGTACCCGATTAATTAAGCCCATACCAAGCACACAACGCCCCCTCATCCTACAAAACGCCAAACACCAAATCGCCCACCAAATTTTTATTATTTTATGCGTCTGTGCAAATATCCAAATTTAAGAGGGCTAATTTGCAATTATTACATTAGGTGTCAACACCCCATTGGTCCAACTAAATGGAGAGCCCTAAACATTTGACTAGTCAACCCTCATTCCTACATGAATAAAAATCCCTCCATGTCAAATCTTGACCATCCATTAGGATGGGTGCATCCTCACCCTTCATTCCTACACACCCTTTCCCTATTTAATGTCCCATCATCCCCTCTTCCCAAGGAAACCCTAATCCCCCAAAAAAAACCTAGACTAGCCCCCACACTCAACCGTAGCCTCCATTTCTCCATTTCTCTATTTTCCTTTCTTCTTCTATTTTCTTCTTCTTCTTCTTCTTCTTCCTTTCTTCCCCTTCTCTTTTGTTTTTTTAAATATTAGAAGAAGAGGGAAATAACCAACTTTCTATGGTCACTGTTCACCGCAGCCGACTCCGGTCCGACGGCCCTCACTGCACACGACCCCAGTCTGTTCAGCTCGACCCACTGCCAACTCCGGCCACTCCCCCGTCAGCCCGGCCACGCAGCCCGACTCCGCCTTGACTCGTCCTCGCTGCTAGACCCCGTCGGATCTCATCCACCCTCCGCCTGAGCCGAGCATCTCCGTCGACCACAGCATTCCAGATCCAACCGACTACACCAACCATCGAGCTTCCCTCCTCGACGACGCAGTAACCCCGTCGGAGCTTGAACCGCCCGCCATCCTTACCGACTTCCCCCTCGTCGACGTCGTCATCACCACTCGCCTGTACTCGACCAGAGCCCCATCACCGGATCCACCACCAGTGCACATCACCACCCTCGAGTCGAGCCTCGAGCTCCTCCTTGCTCGTAACTCCGGCATGAACACAACCACCACCACCTCACTTCAACCTCCACCCGATCAAGCAACCCCGACCAAGCTCCGGTCAGCCGCGGCCCTCCATCAGCCGCCGACCCCGCTGCTCTCCTTCCTCAACCCATCTCCTCCCCCGACATCACTCGCCTGAACCTCCTTCCGACGACGACTGAAGGACCTCCTCCTTGACAGCACAGTCATCACCCCCTCGAGCCTGCACCTCGACACCGGCCCCTACCTCGACCTCTCCGGCGGCTAGCCGACAACAGCCACCTCGCCGAGCCCGCCATTGCCAGCTTCCTCCTCCCACCATCAGCCATTGCTCCCCGGAGCACCTCCATCATCAATCACCACCACCATCCGAAGCCAGTGCGGCCATCCCCCGCCGGCCAGCTCTCCCCTCCGGCGGCTGGGCACCACCACAACTCCCTGTGAGCTCCCTCTCCTCTCCCTTCCCTCCTTTCATTTTTGTATATATATACATGTATACGTATAAATATGTATTTAGGTGAATGTGTGTATGTATTTCTCCAGTTATATATAGGTATTCGATATTTATTGTATATACGTATTAAGTAATATATTTAATACCTATTTTTTGGTATATATATATATATATATATATATATATATATATATATACATATATATATTCGTATTATGGTATATACATATATACCTATATATATATATATAGTATATGTTGGTATTTATAATTGATATATATATATATATTTATATACGTATGTATTTAGTATGTAAGTATATTAGTACATCTATAATTGTATTAATATATATATATGTGTACTTATAAACATGTTTTGGTATATGTACGTATTTAATATAATTGATATATATATGTACGTATTTAGTACGTATTATATAATTGGTATATATGCATATATATATATTTAGTATATGTATGTAATTATAAATTGGTATATGTATATATGTATTTGTATATACACTTAGTATATTTTTAAATTGGTATATATGGTATATATATATTGTTCAACTAATATTTATATTATACATGTAATTAAATGGTACATGTATATATTGTATATATATTTAATTTGGTATAAATATATATATTTGGTATATAAATGTATATATATATATCTGTATATATATAGTATATGTTGGATAAACGTATTTTTGGCATATATATTTTTAGGACATATAAATATAGTATGTAAAATTCTATTCAGTATATAGACATATATATACGTATTGTATATCTCTTTCCATGATATATGTTTATATGTATATACAAGTATTAGTTTTATTTAAAGTATATATATACTTATATCTATTATTGTAATTAATGGATATTAATATATATGTTAATTAATGATATGTATATTTATATATTCTATTAGATGACCCTAGTTGACCAGTATCATACCTGGCATAGCCCCTGAGTTATGTATTTGTGTTAGTGTAGCATCTGATGTAAACGTTGTATTATTTATTATATGTTATAGGACTGTTGGATCCTCCCGACGATACTCTGGGACAGGACATTGGTTTTTACCAGCTAAGGACCCAAGGCGAGTACATTCTCTGATTAGTTTCTTGTTTATGATATCCCCTATGTTCATTGTATCTAGTATAAATATCCATGCTCTTGACACGATGGTTACACGGATTGGTATATACGGATCTCGTCATGAGATGTTATTCCTTGTTCATGGTGTAGCTTGTACAAGTCTTGTTTCATTGTCATCTTGTACATGTACAGACACTGATTTCCGGGGATATTTGCTACCTCCCTAGGGAATCCCGTGACATAGCGTACCATGGTTGGATCTACTATACCAGTCGGGGTGGAGAGTATTTTAGTATAGATATATGATCATACCCAACTCTACATGCATTATAGCTCACCCCATATCTCACGTCGGGTGCGACCTGACCATTTATATGCTTCATAGCTGTTATGTGTGATTAGCCTGACCTCTACATGCATCATAGCTAACCAACGGTTAGCCTGACCTTACATGAATTATAGCTAATCACATGTAACCAGCCTGATCAAGTTTCCAAGCCGATCACATGTTAAAGCTAGTACTCACACACTTAGTCATAGTATTTTTGCTCATTGACATATTATTTCTTTTCTTGCATTTACTTACAGTATTTCCAGTATATCCTTTATTGTACATTTCCCGTACATATACATGCATCTTGTATATTTTCATCTATATACTGCTACATAGTTTATATCATTGATATAGAACTGCTATTTAGAAATGTACTTTGCTCCTTCCTGACTGGAAAACATTTTCCAGACTATGCCTAGAGGGCTGGTATCCGACACTTGTGGACCACAGGATGAGTAGTTGCAGTCTTGGACATTAGTAGTGCAGTCGTGATTCCGAGAGGTTTAGCCGGAATCACTAGTTATCTAGTTAGTTTCTCAGTTGTCTATTTTGGTACCGGATTTGTCTCCGGCAATCTTATTTGAGACTTGGATTATGTTGAGTTAGATTATTTACAGTTTAGACTTGTGTTGTATTTTTATTTTTTCTTTGATTTCTTATCGTGCTGTAGTTATGTGACTGAGTATGTTATTCATTTATTTTGTGTCATCTGTGCCTCCTTAAGGAGATTAGATGCTCTTGTGAGATTGCTTAGTTAGTATCATGACCTAGACAGCGTTCTACCGCCGATACTGCGGCGTAGGCTGGACGTACCCGCGCACTCGTGCCCCTATACCGGGTGCGGGTCGTGACACATTTTTAGTGGTGGCCCATGCAGGTCAGACTTCGTAAGTTATGCGATGTCATGGTAGTGCGACGTATTAGTTGTACTACTGCGTGCCTGCTATAGAATATAGGACATAGGATACTAGGATGAGAGAGGATACTCAATCACAATTCCTTGAGAGATTCCTGGGATGACCCTTGAGAATCTTATTATAATTTTCACTTTAAATCATTTCCCTTGTTTCCGTCCATTATTACTTGTTGATATTGAATTTGATTATTGTTGATCAGTTATTAGGATCTTGGTTTCATTGTAGAGTTTGATTTCATATCGAGATAAATTTTACGGACTAAACTTTACGATATCATCTGATGACATATATTGATGAGAACAGTGAGAAAGGTAAAACGTCTGCTTTGGTTATGGAACCTAGGGTTTATCGCAACCATACCGGTTGGCGTGGTGAAGATTCTAGATGACATAATTATAGGGTTGCGTACTTTAGTTACGGAACCTGTCGTTTATCGTACCTATGCTTACTGGCATGGCGAGGATTCTCAGCGTCATGATTTCTGACCGACGTGTATGATTATCAGGTTGTATCTTAAAATTGGTTCTTAAAGTATCATCTCAACACTTATCTATTTCTGTTATTACAGGACTTTATTCCGTCGTTTCTTGGGTTGCTAATAGTAAAAATACCGTTAGTCCTCAACCCAGTTTCTTTGAGCTTCTATTCTTTGAGGATTCCTTGTTAAGTATGATAATTAGTGACTTGTAATTATGTCTGTGTCTTGAGTATTAGTATTGACTGAGTGTTATTAGTAAGTTGTAAGTGTTTCCTAGTTGGACATGTGAGCAGTAGGCCTTAATCTAGAGTTAGCCCTTAGCATAGTACCTTGTAACAATGGTTCTAGGATATATGTCATTATAGTACTGAGTGTAAAGGAGAGTATAGAGTATCAGTGATAGTTCCAAGAGTTAGTATCAGAGCCAACATAACCGTCCTGGATAATCATGATTATGCAATTGGATAATCTATGTAAACAATTAAGTATCCAGGAATTATATTAAGAATTAATGGAGCATGATGTTCAATTTGATAATTGATATCAGGAGTGTTAAAGGTAAGGAAATATATACGCATAAAGAGCTATAATGAGATGTCATGAGTAGAGAAATATCGGAATTGGTAATAAAAAATGGTGAGGCGTATCACAGATTAGCTTGACAGGCTATAAAAGATTAAAGGGAAATACCTATACATCAATCAAGATGAAGAACCATATACTTGCCCATGAGAGTAAAGAAACATGAATGTTATAGAAGGTACAGGTAATCATGAGTTCTAATAAGTTTGATGAGATGATCCAATAATGAAGCTAGTGATATCATACCAAGAGTACTAATGATTCTATGTCGAGGATTGGTCGAGAATGATGCTAATAACAGTAAGCACTCTGCGTGATGATAATTAGATGGTATACCAGTTGATATAGATTGAAAATTATGAAAGAAAATACGTGTAATGATAACTTTGATCATTTGGAGGTAATAGTGCAAGTAATTCGGGCAGTACAATTTTAGTACCCAGTTGAGAGTTGTAGACAATAGATGTATTGAGTGCACCTCGAGTATTAGAGACCGTGAGTACTTATATGTATATTTGTGGATTTATAAATTAAAGAGTGGAAATGAATTTTAATTTTTGAGAATTATTGAGGAGTTAAGATTTATGTCATTAAATTTTGAGGATTCCAAATTTGATTCAATAAACAGGGTCAAGGCTATAAAGATTTTAGAAGTGATTAAAATTTTATTTCGATGTTGAGTATCTGACTTTTGAGGAAATATATGCATTTTATTTTAAAATTGTTCGAGAAATTAAACCTTGACGATTATTTTGAGGATTAATTTTATGGTGGATGAGAAATATATATATTAATATATGAGTAGATGATATACATGTGTAAGGATCTGTTGACTTGAGCATGATTGAGATGGCACTGCAAACAGACTTGGGTGTCCATCTAGAGTTGTATTAGGGAGAACAGTACTTAGTATGGTGTGTTGCACTTGGTGTGCACTTGATAGGTAAGAACAACTAGTATAAACAATTATAGTAGGTAAGAGAGCTAGCAGTGAGTGTGCTTGTAGTAAAAACTAGGGTACTAAAGAGATAGAGGTATCAAACTTGGATGCATTATTGAACCATGGTTATATTAGAGATTCTTGGTATCAGATTTAGGTATCAATAGACAGGTGTATGCAATGAGGATGTATTCATGAATGTCTTGTCGACTAATGATTAGTTGATATGGGTACCAGTGTACAAGGATAGGAATTAGTTAGTGAATGTGCCAGAGTTAAGTGTATATTAGAGGATGAAGATATCCAAATAATGGGTTAGAAGACTATGTTCTGTCCTTCCTTCTGTTCCTTTCTATTTGATTGATTGACTGATTTCCCTAGTACTGTAGTTCGTATGCATAATTTTTTTGTTAGAATGTAGTTAGTAGTACACCCTGACAGAGACTGTAATACCATGTCAAAAGACACATGACCGTACATATTTTCTTAGATTGCATGGCTGTAGGTAGAATTTTCTTAGACCATGATTATTGGGGTTTGACCATAGTAGATTTATGAAGAGGTTATGACTTGACAAGAGAAACGATATGCTAAAATTTTGGAAGAAAAAAAAGGTTAAGGATTTAATATGGTAGGATTGATGATTATTGATTATGATATATCTATCATTAAAAACTTGAGGAAATTTAGGAGATTGTCATTATATTTATTTTGACCGCAAGTTATGAATTTTAAAATTTTATATTGTGGATGTTGCATTTGAAGGATCTATAAGTGTCGCATTATTGAGTATTTTGAGAGAAAAAAAAGGAAACTGAAGAATAAGATCATTGATGGATTATTGTTTGGATTCAGACTTTTTGGGACGAGATTCAATTTTTATATATGCATTGATTGAAATTAAATTTGAGGAGTAGATATAAAATTTTGAGTATTTAATTAACTTAAAAAAAAATTCGGAGGAAATTGTGAGGAAAATGGAGACTGATTTTATTTCGAGAATTTTTCAGGAATACAATAAATTCAGAATTTTTGAAAATCGTGAAATGACAAGGTGGATTATTTCAGGATTATGTGGGTTGGTGAATTTAACCATTGATAAAAAATAATATAATGAATAAACACTACAATGAGGATTTTAAATTTCGGGAACGAAATTCTTTTAAGGAGGGTAGACTTGTCACTACCACATTCTGAAAACAGGAGTATTTTCAAATTTTTATGTATTATTAATATTATGGTATTTATATTAAATAATTTCTCGATAGGTGTATTTAAATTAAATAATTTTGTGAGATGTGTAATTAAATAGATTATTATTTACAGTGTGCATTAATTTTTGAGCTGGTAGACTTGACCTAGAAGCCCACTAGACGAACACCTGACAGAATTATAGGGATTGTGTATTTAATTACATTATTTAGGATTTAATTATTGGATGTCGTAATTAACTACCGTAAATTTATTTAATTGTTGTGCGTTGCCGTTGCTTCGATATTTGGAGCGCTACCCTAGCTTTTGCCTTCCAACAAATTTCACAACATTGCCCTAGACGTGCCCGCCTTCCATTCTGCCATTTTTGTAACTCATAATTATGCTCTCCTGTGCTTCATTTTAGCCGCACAAAAATTGTCGCAGACGTTTATTTAAATTCTAAATAAATTTCAATTTTGTATCGTTGTACGTTCCAATCGAAATTGGAGGCAATCTTGAACCATTTTTCGTGCAACCCAAATTAGGGTAATATTTTGTTCTGAGTCTTCTTCACTAATGGTAATTATGACCGAACTTAATTTTGGCCCCCAGTACTCCGAATTAATTTTAGAACACATCTTGCATTTATTTCTAATTAAATTGAGGATACCATTTTGACTGATTCCGTAAATCCCAATTTAATTTCAGTACCCGATTAATTAAGCCCATACCAAGCATACAATGCCCCCTCATCCTACAAAACGCCAAATACCGAATCGCCCACCAAATTTTTATTATTTTATGCATCTGTGCAAATACCCAAATTTAAGGGGGCTAATTTACAATTATTACATTAGGTGTCAACACCCCACTGGTCCAACTAAATGGAGAGCCCCAAACATTTTACTAGTCAACCCTCATTCCTACATGAATAAAAATCCCTCCATGTCAAATCTTGACCATCCATTAGGATGGGTGCATCCTCACCCTTCATTCCTACACACCCTCTCCCTATTTAATGTCCCATCATCCCCTCTTCCCAAGGAAACCCTAATCCCCAAAAAAAAAAAACCTAGACTAGCCCCTACACTCAACCGTAGCCTCCATTACTCCATTTCTCCATTTTCCTTTCTTCTTCTATTTTCTTCTTCTTCTTCCTTTCTTCCCCTTATCTTTTGTTTTTTTAAATATTAGAAGAAGAGGGAAATAACCAACTTCCCATGGTCACTGTTCACCGCAGCCGACTCCGGTCTGGCGGCCCTCACTGCACATGAACCCGGTCTGTTCAGCTCGACCCACTGCCAACTCCGGCCGCTCCCCCGTCAGCCCGGCCATGCAGCCCGACTCCGCCTCGACTCGTCCCCGCTGCCAGACCCCGCCGGATCTCATCCACCCTCCACCTGAGCCGAGCATCTCCGTCGACCACAGCATTCCGGATCCACCCGACTACACCAACCATCGAGCTTCCCTCCTCGACGATGCAGTAACCCCGTCGGAGCCTGAACCGACCGCCATCCTTGCTGACTTCCCCCTCTTCAACGTCGTCATCACCACTCGCCTATACTCGACCAGAGCCCCATCACCGGATCCACCACCAGTGCACATCACCACCCTCGAGTCGAGCCTCGAGCTCCCCCTTGCTCGCAACTCCGGCATGAACACAACAACCACCACCTCACTTCAACCTCCACCCGATCCAGCAACCCCGGCCAAGCTCCGGTCAACCGCGGCCCTCCATCAGCCGCCGACCCCGCTGCTCTCCTTTCTCAACCCATCTCCTCCCCCGACATCACTCGCCTGAACCTCCTTCCGGCGACGACTGAACGACCTCCTCTTCGACAGCACAGTCATCACCCCCTCGAGCCTGCACCTCGACACCGGCCCCTACCTCGACATCTCCGGCGGCCAGCCGACAACAACCACCTCGCCGAGCCCGCCATTGCCAGCTTCCTCCTCCCACCATCAGCCATTGCTCCCCGGAGCACCTCCATCATCAATCACCACCACCACCCGAAGCCAGTGCGGCCATCCCCCGCCGGCCAGCTCTCCCCTCCGGCGGCTGGGCACTACCACAACCCCCTGTGAGCTCCCTCTCCTCTCCCTTCCCTCCTTTCATTTTTGTATATATACATGTATACGTATAAATACGTATTTAGGTGAATGTGTGTATGTATTTCTCCAGTTATATATAGGTATTCGATATTTATTGTATATACGTATTAAGTAATATATTTAATACATATTTTTTGGTATATATATATATATATATATACATATATATATATATATATATATATACATATATATGTTCGTATTATGGTATATACATATATACCTATATATATATATATAGTATATGTTGGTATTTATAATTGATATATATATATATATACGTATGTATTTGGTATGTAAGTATATATAGTACATCTATAATTGTATTGATATATATATATGTGTACTTATAAACATGTTTTGGTATATGTACGTATTTAATATAATTGTTATATATGTACGTATTTAGTACGTATTATATAATTGGTATATATGCATACATATATTTAGTATATGTATGCAATTATAAATTGGTATATGTATATATGTATTTGTATATACACTTAGTATATTTTTAAATTGGTATATATGGTATATATATATTGTTCAACTAATATATATATTATACATGTAATTAAATGGTACATGTATATATTGTATATATATTTAATTTGGTATAAAAAAATATATTTGGTATATATATATATATATATATATATATATATATATATATATATATATATATATATATATATATATATATATATATATATATATATATATATATATATATATATATAGTATATGTTGGATAAACATATTTTTGGCATATATATTTTTAGGACATATAAATATAGTATGTTAAATTCTATTCAGTATATAGACATATATATACGTATTGTATATCTCTTTCCATGATATATGTTTATATGTATATACAAGTATTAGTTTTATTTAAAGTATATATATACTTATATCTATTATTGTAATTAATAGATATTAATATATATGTTAATTAATGATATGTATATTTATATATTCTACTAGATGACCCTAGTTGACCAGTATCATACCTGGCATAGCCCCTGAGTTATGTATTTGTGTTAGTGTAGCATCTGATGTAAACGTTGTATTGTTTATTATATGTTATAGGACTGTTGGATCATCCAGACGATACTCTGGGACAGGACATTGGTTTTTACCAGCTAAAGACCCAAGGCGAGTACATTCTCTGATTAGTTTCTTGTTTATGATATCCCCTATGTTCATTGTATCTAGTATAAATATCCATGCTCTTGACACGATGGTTACACGGATTGGTATATACGGATCTCGTCATGAGATATTATTCCTTGTTCATGGTGTAGCTTGTACAAGTCTTGTTTCATTGTCATCTTGTACATGTACAGACACTGATTTTCGGGGAGATTTGCTACCTCCCTAGGGAATCCCGTGCCATAGCGTACCATGGTTGGATCTACTATACCAGTCGGGGGTGGAGAGTATTTTAGTATAGATATGTGATCATACCCAACTCTACATGCATCATAGCTCACCTCACATCTCACATCGGGTGCGGCCTAACCATTTACATGCTCCATAGCTGTTATGTGTGATTAGCCTGACCTCTACATGCATCATAGCTAACCAACGGTTAGCCTGACCTTACATGAATTATAGCTAATCACATGTAACCAGCCTGATCAAGTTTCCAAGCCGATCACATGTTAAAGCTAGTACTCACACACTTAGTCATAGTATTTTTGCTCATTGACATATTATTTCTTTTCTTGCATTTACTTACAGTATTTCCAGTATATCCTTTATTGTACATTTCCCGTACATATACATGCATCTTGTATATTTTTATCTATATACTGCTACATAGTTTATATCATTGATATAGAACTGCTATTTAGAAATGTACTTTGCTCCTTCCTGACTGGAAAATATTTTCCAGTCTATGCCTAGAGGACTGGTATCCGACACTTGTGGACCACAGGATGAGTGGTTGCAGTCTTGGACATTAGTAGTGCAGTCGTAATTCCGAGAGGTTTAGCCGGAATCACTAGTTATCTAGTTAGTTTCTCAGTTGTCTATTTTGGTACCGAATTTGTCTCCGGCAATCTTATTTGAGACTTGGATTATGTTGAGTTAGATTATTTACAGTTTAGACTTGTGTTGTATTTTTATTTTTTTTCGATTTCTTATCGTGTTGTAGTTATGTGATTGAGTATGTTATTCATTTATTTTGTGTCATCCGTGCCTCCTTATAGAGATTGGATGCTCGTGTGAGATTGCTTAGTTAGTATCATGACCTAGACAGCGTTCTACCGCCGATGCTGCGGCGTAGGCTGGACGTACCCGCGCACTCGTGCCCCTATACCGGGTGCGGGTCGTGACAATTACATATCTACTAATACTTTTCCAACCCCCGACTAGTACACGGATCCAAATCATGACACGTTATAACACGTATATCACACCGCACAGTCTATAATATCAGGCACTATTATCACGGTCTATATAATTCCTAAGATATTACGGTAATCACTAAGTAATTAGGAAACACGACACGGTGTTCACTGAGTAACCACGACAATAATATCTCATGACCAAGATCCACGTATACCAATCCGTGAAACCATTGTGTTAAGAATCAAATATATCAATACTAAATACTTGAAACATAGAGGCTATCAAATAAGAAAACTATCAGAGAATGTACTCGCCTGGTATCCGGTGCGAGAAACAGTAAACAATGCTCACCTGGAGTCCAAGAGTCCTAGATATAGATATATAAGTGTTACAGATTAATTTGAAAGAAAAATATGCATAACTAGTTCATGGTGATGATTCTAGGTCAATTCTAGGTTCATATTAGGATATAGTAGCTAATACTAGTCAAACTAGGTCATTACCTTGCTATACTAGGTTTTTCAAAGTCATACTAAGTCCATCTAGTCAATATTATTCTTATACTAACTAGTTTAGTGGTCATACTAAGTATACTAGCTCATACTAGTCTTATACTAGTTATCACTAGCTTACACTAGCCAATATTAGTTATACTAGTTAATGTCATGCCCCGATCCCGAAAGGGTCAATTGTCCTCGCTGGATCCTTTACGAAACCGATCGTCCTCACTGAGGCGTGATGTCGTACGAGCCTGGAGTTGCATTCGCACAAGACAAGAACATGCAGTGATAGGAACCCATTTTAAAATACAAGTTAGAAAACACATTCACAGATAGTTGAACACAAGTATAGGAAGAAACATGCTTTTCATTGATAATTCAGAGTAATTTACATAGAGTTTACATTTAATGCGCCTCTCGGCTACTTGGTTTGCATTATAAAAGAGAAAACTCAAAAGGCAGGGCACGCTCCATCAGATATCCCACATCGTTCATACATTATGCCCTTGTATAGATTGAAAGTCCATGCCTCCAAAATAAACTGACACCAACTATACTTCAAAATAGAAAGGCTTCTAACGCCTTCTCGTCTATCCACTAGGGTTGCACTGCCTGAGTGCCTGAAATAGTTGCCCATAACGTGGGTCAGTACTCAACTGTACTTGTGAGCGGGATGAACCCACTCGACTAAATCGATACTAGCTTATTAGGGGCGAGCATGCATTAAGATGATCTTTCTATAGAGAAGTAAGTGAATTCAATTCATATCAGTTGTATGTTTTGATAGAAATGAAAATAACATTTAAACCATCAAGTACGTCGGTTGCTTACTCAACCGATGCACGCCTTCCCTGCAACGAAACACAATTATACTTACCATCTGCACAAGACAATAAATTAGCATGTGTTCTATTCTATGCGGTCATTAGTATAATTGATACCATAGGGACTTATCCAAGAATTATGGCACGCCCTGTCAGCCCGGATAGCAAGCCCTGCTGAAGGTCCCGCAATGCATCTCGACTAGCACGATCAAATATTCCCTACAGGTGCCCATAGTAGGCCGGCCGCCCTACCTAAACCACCCCGGGTTGATACGATTCCAGTGCCCCAGAATACCATTTCGAGGAAATACCAAACCTTGTGCACAAGTTATCCCAGACCATGCAAATGCATGAACAATTCATATACCATACAATGCATGAAATGAAACAGAAGAAGTAAAGCAGCAATATATATACTTATGCAACAGTTCATATTTTCTCAAGCCGTGTTCCGATTTTGGTATCCTGTAGGTCCAAACTGTATCCGAGGCACCAGGCCGCAACCAACAGCCAAATTTCCTTTATAAAGAAGCTCGTGTTCATAAGGTGTGCAAGCATATAATAAGTTAGTCTACAATCCCATGTTCCTTTCTTAGTGGCTGGCAAGCGTTATGGCTAAGGATTTCCTAGGCGTTCAGCCGGGCATCATCGATTGAACGTTTGAAACATTAGAGATATGGACGTAAAAAAGTAGGAAAGAAGGGTCCGAACCACTCACTGGTTAAGGAAAAAATGTTGAAAAAAGGAGTCCCGCCTAGCGACGATCAAACGTCAGTTACGTGAACCTACAACAGCACGAGCACTGAGTTAGAATCCTTTGCCTATCCTTTCTTCTGAACTTCCCAAGAATCAAAGCTCTAAACGAGAAATCCAATAGTGAAAACCAAGCAAATTGAAAGCAACACCAAATCAAAATCCCAAAGCGACATCAAGAAAACTAAGCAATAAAGCACGAAAACAATTGGACTTGTTTCAATAGAGGCCTATCCATTGGTTTGGAAAGGATCATCGTATTTTGTCCGTGGAAAGAGGATGTCAAAGATCTAAACTCTAAACTACGACTCAGACAGGCTAGCCACAAGCCTAATTACATAGTGCGCATCCCAGTCGGATCGGGATTTGAGGCACTACAGTTAATACTTTATGGTATTAGCTATACTAGTCATTAATACAAAGGTATTTACATACCTACTCATGAACACTAATTATCATCTATATTAGAGTATCTTAGTATTTATACTCTTACTTAACTAATACTAATATCTTAATATCTCATAAATATACTAATGGATACTAATACTTAGTATTAAATCTCAACTAACACTAGCAACCCCTTGCCTTAACTTAACTCCACCTAATACTTTAATATACACTCATTCACACCATACTAACCGACTGCAGCATGTGCACTGCTGACAATACCCTCAGATATCTGAGACACTCAATACTCACAAATACATGCTATACTACCCAACCCATAACTTAATACATAAACTTCTCACTCTCAGATCTGATCCTCAACTATACCCCAAATACCCTGTCAATTGAATCCTCAATATCCCACGTTTTGGTACAAGCACTCTCCAACCTTCCTGCACAACCTAAGTACTCCTATTCATGAACTGATACTCTGTATCAGTCTCATAAACTGATATATCATGCTCATATTGTACCAAGCCTCTACTCCACTTAACCTATCTCAGTTAACTAAGATACAAAATATCTTATCTCCACTTGCACAGTTTATGTATTCAACCATTGACACTCCCTTAGTTGCTGCTATTGATGCTTGGTGCATCTGAGAATGGATCCCCTCCAATTCAGTCTTGGATACACCTGTGCATCCCAGGCACAGATGTGCACAGATCCAAAAATCTCCAAGTCTGCGATAGGCCACTCTCTCCAAACGCACACACACACACACACATGATCAACTTCCTCCCCTTCGACCTGTGCACAGGAGTGCACAGGCCTACTGCCACCACACTGCTGTCACAGAACAGAACTCCCCAACCTTCATTTTGCCTGCCCAACACTACACACTCCTCTTATTCATAACTGTGCATAATTTCCCACTCATACTCACTAGTGTTACTAATAGCACACACAACATAGCTACTAAGCAAACTAACACAACACTTACTCACAAAATCATATAATACACTCTCAAGCACAACTCACTTCCCTTACACACATGGACATAACTAATCCCCCTCTATCTGAACTGAGCCATCACAAACCATAAAATCTACACAATCTCATATGCCCATCTCTGAAGGTCACACACAACCTACGCACAACCATCTCACCTTGCATAGTCCCAATACACTCCCCTTCACAGCACACACAGACCCAAGTATTCTCCCCTCACCACTCACAGACACACCACCACATTCTAGCATCAGTACACAAGCACACACACTAATTCATATGAACACTTAACTATATACATACATACATACATACATACATACATACATACATACATACACTCACACACAACAATACATACAATAGTGGCATTCTAGCAAACACCTAGTGGGTATCAATGTATCACACCATGATACACCTCAACCAAGACACAAAAACCACCAATATATATATATATATATATATATATATATATATATATATATATATATATATATATATAACATAAATTATGATATATAATATCTAAAATAATTAGTTACAATGAAAATTGAAGAGTAATTACACCATCATACCCAAAACTCCCAAAATGAGCCCTGTATGATAACGTATCACATCGTATCATGATATACCCTACTCGTATCTAATTATGGACATGCATCTAGTCTCATAACCCCAATCTAAGTCTAATTAGATCTATTTGGTCTTATGACACACACTTGATGTGTTTATCTCGTAATTTTCTCTAATTGGACATAAATTATTATGTAACTTTCACAATACAAGTTATATGGACCTAATTCTTGATCATATGGGTAGTCCTAAGCTAAGGGATGATTCCTAATAGTTAAATTCATGAATTAGAGTCTAAATTAAGGGATAAATTCAGAATTTACCTATTGGAAGATGGATTTTCAATAAAATGCTCAATGGACACAATTAGGACACGATCTCCTTGCCAATTCCTATTTTATCAAGTGCTCATTGCAATTCAAGATCCAATGCTTCTTAGATGGTGAAATTAAGAGGAAATGGGTATAAATTTGATTGAATTTGGTGGAGGAATAAATTAATTTAGGAAAGAATACAATTAGGGATCTAAATAAAATGAACTAATGAAGAGGAGAGAGAGAATAAAGAGCCTCATATGGCCGGGCCCCCTTCATTCTTCTCCAAGCAAAAACAATTGTCTAATGTACCCCCACTAGTTAGTTATGAGGGATAATTAAGAAGGACTATATTGTAAAGGCTCTAAGCTAATGCAAATTAAACTAATCCCCTTAATTAACTAAGGAAAAGGGTCTAATGGGCTTGGTCTCATGTTTGGCTCAAAATATTCTAACTAATTTAGGTCCACTAGTGTCAAGTTCAATAAATATAGGCTATCCCACAAACACATAATTAAATAGCACAAGTACAATTTAAATAAATAGAACAATATAAATAGATATTAATTACTAAATAATTATTATACTAAATGACCAAAATATCCTCATCTAGAAATATGGTAGTGCAAAATTTCCATCACTAGCGCCCTAGCAACACAGAAGGTAACAACGCGTCAAAGCATCCTAACAACGACAGGTATCAGGGTACAAACCTGGGGAGGAACAATGGGCTCCACTGTGACAAGTGCAATCGTGGCGGACACCTCGGTAAAGACTGCCGTATACCAAATGGAGGATGTTTCTGATGTGTTCGCCCTAGCCACATGGCGCAGGATTGTCGGAAGGGAGGATCGAACCAACGCCCGCCATAACCATATTGTCCGCCTCAGAATCAGGGTCAAGCACCTCGAATGAACCAGACGGCACCAAAAAATGCTCAAGATCGGGTCTATGATCTGATTCGGGAATATGCGCTTGCTTCCAACACGGTGGTGTAAGGTATATTACTTTTTAATAATATACCTGCTCGAGTATTGTTTGATTCTGGTGCAACACATAGTTTCATTGCGACAGAGTTTGCCGTCAAAAATAAATTAGACATCGGGCGTGGATTTATCGGCTCTCTTAGTTTGTTGTGACGGTTATATTTGCAACAGAGGAAAGAAATTGTCACTCGATGCGATAGTCTTAGACATCATGGACTACGACATCATTGTGGGGATGGGTTGGCTCGGCGCTTGCTCGGCCATTATAGATTGTGCAAAAAAGAAAGTCATATTTTGTCTACCTAGAGAGATCAAATTTTGCTACGCCTGCAGTCCAGCGTTGAATGCCTAGATGGTAATTTCTGCAATGTCTGCTTGACGGATGATTCATTTCGGTTATGAAGGGTACTTGGCGTCCATTCGAGACACTCAGCGTGATTCTGCAAACGTAGAGTCTACTTACGTTATGGCAGAATTTTCTGATGTATTTCCAGAAGAGTTGCCTGACATGCTACCCGACCGAGAAATAGAGTTCACTATAGATACATTTCTAGAGACTCGACTTATTTCCAAACCTTTGTATCAAATGGCCTTGGTAGAACTAAAAGAGCTAAAGGTCCTATTACAAGAATTGTTAGATCATGGGTATATTCGTCTGAGTGTGTCTCCGTGGAGCACGCCTGTAATGTTTATAAAGAAAACGAATGGCTCGATGTGTCTCTGCATAGACTATCGTGAACTGAATAAGACCACTATTTAAAATAAGTACCCCCTTCCCAGGATCGATGACCTCTTTTTTGATCAACTATAAGGCACGACGGTGTTTTTAAAAATTGATCTTCGCTCGGGTTATCATCAGCTGAAGAATAAGCCGAACGACGTGCCAAAGTCAGCCTTTTGCACTCGCTACGGCCACTATGAGATTTTGGTAATGCTATTCAAACTGACCAATGCCCCTGCCACCTTTATAGATTTAATGAATCGTATGTTCTGGTCGTATCTCGACAATTTTATAATAGTGTTCATTGATGATATCTTGGTGTACTCGAAGAATAGGGAGGAGCATACCGAGAACTTATGGATTGTGCTACATACTCTTCGAGAACAAGATATACGCAAAACTAGGTAAGTGTGAGTTCTGGCTGAGCAGTGTATCTTTCCTCGGGCACATCATTTCTGCTGGAGGCATTTCAGTCGATCCAAAGAAAGTTGAAGCTATCGTCGAGTGGAAGCATCATGCATCTGTTAGTGAGATTCGAAGCTTCCTCGGGCTAGCGGGCTACTACAGGCGGTTAGTGAAAGATCTTTCCAAGTTAGCATCACCTCTGACTTGTCTCACTCAGAAGGGAGTCAAATTCGAGTGGTCTGCTGATTACGAAGCCTCGTTTGAAGAGTTAAAGCAATGCCTCACCTCTGCTCCAATACTTGCACTACCAGACGAGATATCGAGATTCCAAATATTCAACGATGCGTCAGGGCATAGCTTGGGGTACGTACTCATACAACGGGATAGGATGATAGCCTACACATAAAGGCAACTAAAAAAGTACGAGAAAAATTATCCTACACATGTCCTGAGACTAGCGGCAATTGTGTTCACGCTAAAATTGTGGCGACACTACCTCTATGGAGTGGCTTGCCGAATTTACACTGACCACAAAAGCTTTAAGTACATATTCACCCAAATGGAGATTAACCTACGACAACGACGTTGGCTAGAATTGATCAAAGACTATGACTTGACGATCGACTACATGCCTGGTAAGAGAAATATTATAGCGGATGCGTTGAGTCAATTATTTGTGGTATCCCTTTCCGTCGATCGCAGTTTACAAAGAGAATTGGAGGAAATGGACATTGAACTCCGAATTTGATACCGTGGTGCGCGAGTTGCTTAGATGTATTTTGTACACAACCTAATAGAGAGAGTTGTCACGACCCGCACCCGATATAGGGGTACGAATACGTGGGTACGTCCATCCTACGTTGCAGCATTGGGTGTAGAACACTGTCTAGGTCATAATACTATCTAATCAATCTCACATAAATATCTAACTCCATAAGGAGACAGATATAATAATATAATATGAAATACTCAGCCACAGAACTAAAGCGCGATAAGATATCAAAAGAATAATCTAAACAAAACCACAAAGTCTAAACAACAATATAATCTAAACTTCAAACAATAACATCCAAGCCTCAATATTTGCCGAAAACAAATCCAGTACCAAAATCTGCAAATGAAACTAGCTAATATAACTAGTAATTCTGGCTAGACCTCCCGGCAATCACACCCGAGCTATAAGGTCCAAGACTACAGCTACTCTCCTTGTGGTCCATAATATATCGGACACCAGTCCTCTAAGTCGCAGTCTGAAAAATATATCTAGTCAGGATTGGAGCGAAGTACAACACAATAGTAGTTTTGATTAATTGATAAGGATTATAAAATAATAAATAGAGGATGTTATATGCAGTAAGAAAATAATAAATTTATGCAAGGGTAAATAGTGAAGAGAACAGGCAATATAAGCAATAAGGTATAACCAGTGCATATATGAAATAAAAGAGAAATGAACTACAATATCAGATTCAAGGTAATATAATCTATGAAACTGAATATGAAGAACTGCAACTATTCTAAGTATGAAATACTAGTTTCGATATGTGATCGGCTTGGAAACTTGTACGATAGCTAAATGGCCTGGCTAATCATACGTGAGGTGTATGATTAACACTAATAATGTTTTATAATTTATAATAGGAATATGATCACATTTCTTACTAGCATTCCCCCCCAACTAGTACAGTGGATCCAACTATGAAATATTACGATACACGATCAATGTCCAATGATAATACCATGTACGATATCTAATATCAATGTCGTGTATGATGTCAATACGATAACCATTGTAATATCTCATGACTGAAGATCCAAGATACATACCAGTCCGTGTATCATAATGTCAAAAATCAGATATAATATTTCTAAATACTTGAAATATAGTAATTATCAAATAATGAAAACTATCAGAGAATGTACTCGCCTGAGGTCCTGAGTTGACAACACCAATATGTATTTGGACTAGAGTCAAAGTGACCTATATATGAAATTCTATGTCATTTGGTGTAATAAAGTGATAAACATGTTTAAATATTGAAAATATAATTTCTAGGTCAAAACTAGGTCATACTAGTTAAACTAGGTCAATTTGGGTCAAAACTAGTTAATTCTAGATAGCACTAGTCTATATCTAGGTTTCTAGGTCAATATCTTAAGGATATTAGCTATACTAGCTAAGTCTAGATACTAGGATACCATACCTACCAAGTATTAATATAACTTATACTAGTAATAACACTAAGTAATATATATTACCATATACTAGTTATAACTACTATCTAAGTTAGCTAGTATCCATAATACCTTAATACCCTCAATAACTTAGTATCACACATTACTAATAACTTAGCTAATCTTAATACTATATTAGTACCTAGACTAATTATCCACACCATATAACATATGCTTAGTTTAACGAATATATCTTAAGTAGGAATCTCATAACTTAATACCTTAGCTCCCCTCTTGATCACAACATATATATTTCACTCATAAATTCCAGATTTCACACTTCCCTTATACTCATACAACTTTGATGATACTCAGATGTACCTAACACTTGATTCATTCCCCACATACACTAACTCAATTACTAGGATACCAACTCTAAATTTTGTTACCCCATGCAAAGATGTCTGCATATGGCCTGCAATAGCTCACCCTCACTGATATTACTCTCGAGGGGTTGCCCTCAGTCCCACAGGAACCAACATGAACAATCCTCTATCTATATAACTTTATTCTCATCCTTACACTAAACACTATCAATACCTTAAATATTCCAACTACAATTAATACTCCATGAACCTTTCTCATCACTGATACATGTGTTATCCTAATATTACACTAGTTACTACACCCAATATCTGATATCCTACTGATATAGTCAATATCGGTTCCCTCTTGCTTTAAAGTGCACTTGCAACAAATACAGAGCTTCCAACTCCCTGAGATCAAGCTTGCACCTGAAATCTAGATGCACTCATGCTTACACACCTGACAAAACACTACTATGTGCACACACTCTCAAACACTACACAACTTACCTAGTTGCTAAGACCTTACTCCCATACACCAACTCACAAAGGAAAACCCATTCCCAAATATCTAGCATCACACAATCTAGTATACACTTTTTTATACTCTCACTCTTCACTGATACCTCTACACCAGACACTCAACTTACTGCTTTGGGCACCCCTACACTTGTGCACCAGTTTGTACATAACATATGAAGTACCTACTGCTGCCCCTTCTCAGTTGAACATACCTACTGTAATATATTTAGCTCGAGTTCCCTTGCCATCAACAACTGAATATAACCCCCTCTCAACTGATCATCGAGTACTCACATAACTCATATACAAACCTACCTACACATGCCATTCCATGAACACTTTCCCCAAGACAACTGATACCCTTATATATCACAAGGAAAAGATACTCAGGTGTACTCATATACTTAGCTACATATCTAACATACTACCTCACATCATATCTAATACATACAAGTATTGGCCTCAACTCTCCTTCACCTTACCCTCACTTCTAGACCTCTCTCACACCAATACCAACACCAACACCAACACAAACACCAACAATAACACTAACAACAACAATAACTGCTCAATACCTGAGCACTCTCCCCATAATCCACTGCTACTAATACTACTGCTTCCTTTGCAACTTGATGTTGTTGTTGCTACTGCTCTAATCCTAATGATACTGCTTCTGAAACTGGGTACCCCTTCTCTCTGTATACACACTAGTGTATGCCAAACCTGAGCACTTAACATGTCCCCCTTTACATCTGCACCACAGTGGGTACTCAAGCCCAAATTAGATCACCTAATTCCCCCTTCACACTCTCCATGCACACACTGAATAACACTCCACAACACATACACAATAACTTTCTTCACAACCACTGCTATACCCCAACAGTATGCACCTGCACCCTCTCTGATATATTAGCCTACACAGGATAAAATAATGCACCACTATGCATAACATTTATTCCTTAATACACTATCCCACTAACATCACTAAACAAATAAATGATCAAACACTTGGTGTGCACCACCCCATGACACACACCAAATCCATGATACTCTCTTGATACTTTCAGTACACTATGATACCACCACTCCTATCACCTTGGACACATCTAATATAGTCAATAAGGTATAAATAACACAATAGATATTCTATCAAACACTTGGTGTGTCAAATTCAGAGTTTTTCCCAAATTAGCATAAAACTCAATATAACTCAAGAGAAAAACCTAGATCTAGCAAAATGAAAGCTTCTAACACCTAGATCTAGCCATATAGAGTCAATTCTACCTATGAGAGAGTTCATATAGATCCAATGGGTGTTATTAACTATAAATAGAGTAGAAAATAGAGAAGAATCTAGGTTTTGAGTGACCTCCTTGAAGAACTCTGAATTTGGATATGAGAAAGATGAAGTGGATACGATCCTCAATACTTGGACTCCTCTTCAAGCTTCCTCTAGCAATGACAAGCTCCTTAGCCTCCTTGAAATAAAAATAAGAGTGATAAAATTTAGGAATGGGTGGATTTTATAGGGAAGAGACTAGGATTTACCTCTAATTTTGGGGATGAACTAATCAGGAATAAAATGGAGGTTATTCATGAATGAAAAGGCTTATATAGGCTTTCTCTTAGGGTTAGGGTTAGGTTGAGAAATGTTTGAATTGACTTAAAGGCCCCTCTCATTCTTTCATGAATAAGATCTAACTAAACCATAGGAAGAATACTCTATTCTTGAGTTTAAATAGGTTTAATAGAATTAATCTAGTCATGACTAACTATTTTAATTGAATCAATGGGTCAAGTCAAGTCTAGTTAGGTCCACCAATGTCATATCTAATTAAAATAGATTAATCAACTAACAAATATTAGTCATAATATATATAACATGCATATTATAAATAAAATATACACAATTTTTATAATAATACAAAATAACAAAAATATTCCTATTATGGAAATGTGGTAGTGACAAGAGTCATGTCTACTCAGAGGGACGATCCATTCCTAAGAAAAATATGTGAGCAGATTTTAGCAGGGAAGGCAAAAAACTTTGTAGTAGATGAGAATAGAGTGTTGCGAGTGAAGGGAAGGCTATGCGTCCCCAACGATGCAGAACTCAGAAAGGAGATCCTTGCAGAAGCTTACTATGCAGCCTACACAGTCCATCCCGGGAGCACGAAGATGTATAAAGACTTTGTACTATCTTCTGGTGGCACGACATGAAGAAAGACGTGGTGTACTTCGTGTCATAATGCATAACCAGTCAGAGGGTGAAAGCAAAATATCAGAGACTGGGCGGGGAGATACATAATATTGTTATTCCAAAATAGAAATGGGAGCACATAAGCATGGACTTTATTATTGGCTTGCCAAAGACGCAACGGGAGAATGATGCAGTCTGGGTCATCGTCGACTGGTTAACCTAGTTATAGCAGTTCATTTCCATTAAAGTTACTTGGAGCATCGATCGCCTCGCTCAGACCTAAATTGATAAAATAGTTCGGCTGCACGGAGTACCAATTTCTATCGTGTCAGATCGGGACGGACGATTCCTATCATGTTTCTGGGATAGCCTTCAGTCGCCGATAGGGACCAAGTTGAAGTTCAGCTTAGCCTACCATCCCCAAATCAATGGCTAAACAGAGCGGATGAATCAGGTGCTCGAAGATATGTTACGTCTCTGTGTAATCGATTCAAAGTCAAGTTGGGACGTCCACCTACCGTTGGCCGAATTTGCATACAACAACAGTTACCAGTCTAGCATCCAAATGGCTCCGTATGAGACTTTGTATAGGCGAAAGTGCAGGTCACTAATATACTGGAATAAAGTTGGGGAGCGTCAAATACTCGAGCCAAAACTGGTTGAACAAACAGTCCAAAAGGTTCGGTTGATCCGAGAGCGACTAAAAGTAGCACAAAGCTGACATAAGAGTTATGCTGACATTCACCGACGACCCCTTGAGTTTTTCGAAGATGACCATGTATTTTTGAAGGTCTCGCCCATACGAGAAGTCACGAGATTCGAAGTAAAGGAAAAGTTAAGTCAGAGATTCATTGGCCCGTTCAAAGTCCTCAAGCGAGTCGCTCCAGTTGCCTATCAAATTGTATTGCTACCAGCCATATCAGACGTGCATGATATTTTCTATATGTCCCAGCTTAGAAAGTACGTGCATGACCCGAGCCATGTGGTAGATTTTAGTCAGCTGGATCTGCAGACAGATTTATCGTACGTCGAGGAGCCCATTCAGATCTTGGATCGGAAAGAGATGCAGCTCCGGAATTGTGCAGTCCCGCTTGTGCGCGTTCTTTGGCGGAATCACTCGGTCGAGGAGTCGACCTGAAAACTTGAATCGGACATGAAGGAAAAGTTTTCCTCATTATTTTCTTAGGAATAGGTTCCATTCCTAAGTTTCTAAGATGAAACTTTTTGTTAGTTGGTTAAGATGTAGTACCCCGTTCTACCTTTTCGGGAAGCGCGACTAAGAAATACTTGGTATCATTCGATCAAGACAGATTGAATCAAGATTCTTTTCTCATTATGGATTGGTTTGTTCGGAATCAAGTCCCACATTTAGCGGATCGTGCCTCAAGGAAGGACTCGGCGGCAAATCGAGAGGGGCCTTTCCGTCGCTGTTTTCTTTACCCGTTTTTGATGCCGCTTGGTTTCTTTTTTGTTGGTTTTGTGACTTGTGTTTTCTTTAACGATTTTGATAGATTTTATTGTCTTCATTCTTTGAACTTCGTATTTTATATCAAACTTTGGGAGACTGAGGCAGGAGATATTGATCATCTGTTGGTGCGTGTAGGTGATCGTGTAGGCGATGCACAAGCGGAGTCTTGAAGATCTCCCCTTTCTCTTCCTCGATTGTCCAACTTATGGGGGGCTTTACTTTTGATTAGTGCCCTTCTTCCAAGTCTTTATTTTTAATAATCTGACTCGTTTGTGTGTTCCAGTCAACGATACCATAATAAAAAAAATTGAGTTAAGATAAAAAGAAGAAGAAGTAGACTTAAAATACTTAATGCTTGTCACATGCACAGATTTACCAAACAATCACTTTGTTGCATGCTTGTCTGCTATACATATGCTTATTTATGTTTTAGTTGTAGCTAGAACTTATTTATCTATAATTGTTCAATAAGTAGTGTAAATTATAATGTGATCATTGAGCAATGTAGCTTATACTATGGAATATGCATGAAGTTTATTTCCTTATATTGCCTTGAAGTGCTTTGTTTGATAACTTAGTTTTTAGATGATGCATGGTCAAGGACAACTTGTGCACAAGGGTAGAGTTTTACGAATGGTCGTCAGGACACTGGGACCGCTTCGGTCTTGGTAGAACATTTGTTAGCTGAAGTCCTAGCACGGGATGAATCGGGACGTCCGCTAAGGGCTAGCTACCCGAGAAGGAAAGACAGACGACCATCCCTAGTCCAACCAGTAATATGCTATGTATATTTAAACTGTGCAAACTAATTATGTCTTTATGGCAGGGAAGGTCATGGTAAGTTTTGTACAGGTGGTTCAGACGGCACATGTACAAGTCACCGAACGGTGGCATATTTTGTTATGTCATTTACTTCTATGAATTGCTTGTAACTTGATATAAGGAAAAATAGAAAGACCATATAATGATAATGTTGCATGTTCACATGAATACTGTATCGATTTGGTGTGTTGGGTTAGCTCGCTCTCATCGGTACTTTTCAAAGTACTAATCCTCGTTGCAGCAGGTTTTCCGAGCCAAGGCAACGCGGCGAGGAGCTGAAGCTTCCCCCCAACCTTTAACTGGTCTGACGTATTCATGTTTGTGACTTTTGGAGCACAAGTACATATTCTCAAGGATCTCGTACATATCCTTTTAATGCTCCCAAGCGATGGTGCAAACACGCACCCAAGGTGGTTTACCTTTTAAATTTTTGAAAAGGATGTAATGTATGGATCGGCTATCTCATTTTGCGTCCATCTTATAAGCCCGTGCAGCACCCTTTTTATCATGCCCTGCCCCCAGAATACTGGATAAATACGAAGACTGATATGACCTACCGCACATTGCAGAATATCGAAGTAAGCCGCAATGTGTTAAGGTTGTCAAAAAGATAAATGGATAAACTCTAGCATGCTATAACTTTAGTCCTAAGGCCGAAAAATCCTATTATCTCAATCCAGCAACACAAGTACAAGAGTATATTATATATGAAAGTAAAAAGGCGTCCCAACTTACATGTCACATATGATCATGAAGCTAGTGAATACAAAATGCTGCACTAGCAGAGTTCAATAATACATGATCAAAATATTCCATCCATGGACTAATATATACATTATGTTGATCGCAGTCTCAAAAATATAAGGAACTAACTCTGCTCCTTGCTAAACACCGTAAAAAGAAGTGATCAAGATGAGGGGTGGAAGAAGAAAACCCACTCGAGACCTTCGGCCACAGTTCGACGAGTACGAACCATCTTGCTGGAAGCAAGGTGGATCCGGGTTCTTTTCGGGGTAACCTGGCCCTACAAAGCCAGTGGGGTCAGAACCCCAAGCAATAAGTACCACAAAGGAGCTCGATGTGATAGACCAAACACATCACAACATAAGCAAAAGATATAAGAAATAAATACTGAATGAGACTTGTACGGTACCAATGTACTTGTCTCAAAAAAAAAAAAAATAATACAGGAAGAACTGATAATAAGTGCAAAAATAAAATTTAAAGGGATGAGCAGCAAAAGAGCATAGGAACTACTCTGGATCGGGACCACAACCTTTAAACCAAACATGGACCGGGGTTGCAGGCCTTCACCTGAGCAGAACTTAGCACCCTTACCACGTGCTAGAAGAAAATAAAACTAGAAGAGCGATCAATATGAATAAACAAACATCCAATTCATGGCCAAACATGCCTACATCTTGCTATAATTAACTAACTAGGGTTATCATAAGCCATAATCACTAGAAATGCATTACTAAGAATAATGCTACCACCAGCACTGCAGTTAATCTGGATAGCCAACGGTACACTTGTCTAGTAAATTTAAATGCACATTCAACCATACAATAACATAACTTGTTACTTATCACAAACAGAAATTGAACCTATAAGCATAAACATTAACTTGTGAATCAAAAATTAATCTTGTAAACATAAACTTGTCTTGAAATCACAAACTTCTCTTGTCAACAATAAACTTATCTTGTAATGTGCCACAACACGCATAAACTTGGTCAGTCATGGACCCCTTGCGTAGCAGGATTGTCCATGCCGCATGGGGTATCACGCCCCAGTCCCAAAATACAGAGGGACTAGCCACTTGGCAATGGCCAGCAGCACACTCCAATGGGCAAACCCAATTTAATGGACCCATTAGGGTGTACTTAAGCTGTAAAATAACAATAAAGGTCTATGCTACTAATCTCATCCACAGAAATAAATATAATCTATATAAAATATAAAGCAACATCAAGTCTCAATAAAATATATCTCGGGGAACAACCCGATAATGAGTTTGATACATGAATTCAATAAACATGAAACAATATAAATAACTGAGTATAGAATAAGCAAATACTCAGGAGAAATCCTCGGCGCTATCTGAATGCTGGATTGGTACCTATCGTTGTATCCAAATTCTGCCAAGGGTAGATAGACGTCCCAACTTGACTTTGAGTCGATCGAACAGAGTCGTTGCATACTTTAAGGAGCTGGTTCATTTATTCTGTTTGGCCGTCTATCTGAGGATGGTAGGCCAAACTAAACTTCAACTTGGTCCCCATAGCTGACTGAAGGCTTTCTCAGAAATATGATAAGAACATACCGTCCCGATCTGATACAATAGACACTGGCACGCCGTGTAGTCGAACTATCTCATTAAGGTATATTTGAGCCAGGCGATCGATGCTCAAATTAACTTTGATGGCAATAAAGTGCGCTGACTTGGTTAATCGGTCGACGATGATCCATATGGCATCATTTTCCCGTTGTGTCTTTGGCAAGCCAACAATAAAGTCCATCGTGATATGGTTCCATTTTTACTTTGGGATAGCAAGATTCTGCATCTCTCCGTCCGGCCTTTGATGCCCGACCTTTAGTTTCTAACAAGATAAGCATTGTGACACGAAGAGCGCCACATCATTCTTTATGTTGTGCCACCAGAAGATCGAGCGGTAGTCTTGATACATCTCTGTACTTCCTGAATGTGATACATAAGCCACATAGTGAGCTTCCATGAGGATCTCCTTTCTGAGTTCTGCATCGTTAGGCACGCATAATCTTCCTTATACCTGCAATATTTCGCTTTTATCTGCTATAAAGTCAGTCATTTTTTCTGCTAAAATATGCTCACACGTCTTTAACAAGAATGCATCGTTCACCTTAGCGAACTTGACATTTTCTATCAGGTTCGGTTCAAGTAGTAACTGAGCTAGTGATCCCCCAATAAGTCTGCCAAGATATTGAATTTACAGCTCGATGACCATACTCTCCAATTTCTTCTTTAGCTTGCAGTTGACGGATAGAGATCCTGCAAATACTCGACTTAGCGCGTCCGCTACAATATTTCCTTTGCCTGGAGTATAGTTGATCGACAAGTCATAGTCTTTGATCAGTTCTAGACAACGCCTTTGTCGTAGGTTTAGGTCTGATTGGGTGAAAAGATACTTGAGGCTCTGGTGATCAGTAAAAATTTGGCAAGCTGTCACTACCCAATTCTAGAAAATAGGATTTTATTTTTTTTATTTTTGGTAAATTGTGTATTGATCATAAATAATTATATTTATATTTATATTTAATTAGTTGGTCGTATTTATTTTTATTGGTTGTTTTAGGGTTTTGGCTAGTCTGGACCCATGTCAGACCCTAGTAGACCCGTGTCAGACCGAACCAACACCATTGTCAGACTTATTTAGGGGTTTAGAATAGTTATTATATTTTTAATTAGCTAATTGGAATGTTTTGGATTAGTTAGAGTGCATTTAGAAAACCCTAAACCTAAACCCAAGTTGGATGACTAATTTGGAGGGCATTTTAGTCCTTGTGTCTAACCCTAACCCTATTTTATGTGTATGGCCGGCCCTCCTAACCCTAATTCATTCATGACCGAACCCCCCCCCCCCCCCGCCATTCCATTTTATTCTATTCTTCTTCTTCTTCACTCTTCTCTCCATTCTCTTCTTCTTCCTTCTTCCAATTCTTTTTCCATTTCAAGTAAGTATTTCACCTTTCTTTCTCTTTTCTTATTTACTTCTTCCATAGATGTAAACCCTAAGCCTCTATTTTTTTCTAACCTAGATGTGTAGAGCCTAGACTTAGTGTAGAGGCTTGGCTTGGAGGCTTGGAGGCTTGAAGGTGGTGATTTCTAAGGTTTTGGAGACTTTGGCCTTGAGATTCCAACTCCCAAGAGGTAAACCCTAACTTTTCTCTTAGTGGTTGCTTTAATATAGTATAATTAGTAGTTTAGAACCTTCCTAGACCTTTGAGCTATCCATGGGAGGAAGTTATGGCTTGTTTGGTTGTGTTTGGAGACTTTGACATTAGGTTTTGTGTCAATTTAGGGTAAAATCCGAGATTGGCCCAATTTTAGGTGATGTCCTAGGTTAGACGGACCTAGGTAGACGTGCTTGGGTGTCTTGAGGGTAAGTACGTGTCCCCGTTCGGACACGTGAGGTCGTGTCGCAGAGTTTTGGACGTTTTGGGCGATTTGGGAGTTTTTCGTCGCCGTGGATTCCACATGCATGCGAATTTTTGTCACGGACCTAGAATCAGAGAGTTAGCATTTTTTCTAGGTTTTAGACATCGATTAGAACTTGTGGATAAATTTTAGGTCGATTCTGAGTAGGTTTGGTATGCGTTTCATGAGGTATCGCGAACCGCACTCCACGTATTCGTCGAAATGACCAAATGGCCATTTCGACTTGGTTTCTAGGATTCGGGCTTGTGCTCGGATTGGTTTAGCTTTGGGGAGTGTATACTAGAGTTTTCAAGTTATATTTTATATATATAGGTATATATATGTATAGGGGTGGTTGTGCGTGCCTTGTGTGGTTGTGTGTGGTTGAGTGTTAGTGTGTGTGTGTGTGTGGTTATATATATATATATATATATATATATATATATATATATATATATATATATATATATATATATATATATATATATATACAATATATATATATATATATATACATATATATATGTGTGTGTGTGTATATATCTATGTATAAGTGTGTATGTATATATATATATATATATATATATATATATATATATATATATATACATACACACTTATACATATATATAGGTACACACACACACACACACACACACACACACACATATATATATATATATATATATATATAATATATATATATATTATATATATATATGTGTGTGTGTGTGTGTGTGTGTGTGTATATGAGTGTGTGTATACATATATACGTGTTGAGGTGTGTGTGTGAGTGGGCTAGAGAGGGGGGGGGGGCAGCAGCTATGGAGCAGTGGCAGCAGCAGATAAATGGAGCAATAACAACAGCTGAATGTGCAGGCCAGCAGCAACAGCATTTACAGCAAGGGGCAACAGCAGCAGCAGCTTGGGGCACCAGCAGCAGCAGCGGCTTGTGGCACAGTAGCAGAAGGTAGTAACAGCAGCAGTGAGTGAGGGAGAGAGCTATATATATATATATATATATATATATATATATATATATATATATATATATATATATATATATATATATATATATATATATATATGTGTGTGTGTGTGTGTGTGTGTGTGTGTGTGTGTAGATGGAGATAAATATATATATATATATATATATGAGATGGGTAATGGATATATGTATATATGTATGTGTGATATATATATAGATATGTAAATAGATATATACATATGTGTTTATATATATATATATATATATATATATATATATATATATATATATATATATATATATATATATATATATATAGTTAGCTAGTTAGTTAGTATTAGAGAGGGGTTAGATAGATATCTCAATAGCTTGAGATATCAAGGTATTGAAGGTAACTTGGGTATTGGGTATCGGGGTGAGGTATTGGACCTTTGCCTAGGATTGAGATTAGAGTTGGGTTTATATGTATATGTCATGCCCCAGTTCCAAAATATCGAGGGACTAGACACGTGGCAATGGCCAGCAGCACACACCGATGGACAAACCCAATTTATGGATCCATCGGGACGTACTTAAGCTGTAATACAACAATAAGGGTCTAGATGTACTAATCTCATCCATAGAAATGAATATAACAATATCAGAATCATAAAGCAAGATCAATCTCAATAAATATAATACTAGAGAAATAACCCGATAATGAGTCTGATACATCTGTCAAGATACAAGAATAAAGATAACCACAACAAATACTGAGTATGGAACAGTATATACTCAGAAGATACCCTCAGGGATCACTCGTCTACTGGATCTGGTACTGCTCCTGTGTCTGCTCCTGCTCCTACTAATGCTCATGTCCTATATACCTCGGGATAGATCTCGTCTGCTAATCCTGGGGACATAATCCGGATCCAGGTCCTCAGAGGACATAGCAAGGTACAAAATAACTCAAGCCAGAAATAATGCAGTGCAGAAAATAAATGAAATAAATAGGGTCAATATGTAACCATCTATGTGAAATGCAAGTGAGAGCATCACTAGTACTCAGGCTGAGACCACTACAAGCTCTGTGTCACGGAGCCGGTAGTAGTAAATAACATGTAATGTGCCTAGCTCTGCTGGAGAGTCTACGGCCTCACAATAGTAGTAGGTATATATAACACGTAATGTGCCTAACTCTGCTGGAGAGTCTACGGCCTCACAATAGTAGTAGATATATATAAAACATCCTGTAGCCTGTGTGTCTCTCCCCACCCAATGTAACCACACGTCTCATGTCCACAACGTCTCATGTACATGTCACGCACAATCATAGCTAATGCAACCAGTCATCTAAATCTATGAATATAATGTCTATGTTATAAACCTGTATCCTATACAGAATCACCATGAATATATCAGGAAGATTCTGTCTCATGAATAGTGTCAAGTGTCCTGGGTTATAATGTACTTGATAAGACAAGTACGAGAATGTAAAGGGTCACGAATGTCCATGTTTAGATGACGTTACACAACTTCGCGTACGGTGTTGGCACCCGACTATGAATCGGACGCTAAGTAAGTCACCCGGTCCTAGGTTAAGCATGCACAACAATATAAATGAATCAAGAAAAATATATAACAAGACTGCAAAGTTGGCAAGGTACACTTGCCTGGGGTTTGAATACCAACAGTTGTCCCTGTATCAGTGGATCCTGCAGGTACTCCTCCAAAAGCTGAAATAAACATCACCAACAGTCTCAGAAAATATCAAATAGCTAGAAACGCCTGTCCTTAAGTCCAATTTGGACACAGGGGCAAAAATGACAGTTCCGGGTCAAAGTGGGGTCCACATGTGGGCCGCTTTGACCGAAAAACGTGTCAGGGCCAATGGTCTCCAAATTCGTCAAACTTAGTGTCAACGAGTCAGGAACGATGATACGAACCCAACGGAACTTCCAGAACTGGATTCCGATAAGCCGATCACAAAATTGCCCATCAAGTGGAGCCGCGGGGCCCACGATACGCAATTTTGTCAACGTTCTCAGAATCGAACCAACTTGGGTCACAGGACCAGCGTATTGCTACGAGTCCGATGGCGCAAGTTTTGTCTCGATCCGACGTGTGTACATAAATTTACAATGTGTTCCAGAACAGGGGGATACGGGGCGTTGTAAGTGGATACGCGTTGATTTCGATGTGCATGCACATCCAAATCAACTTATGCAAAATCTCGTACGTCCGTATCAACGGTGCACATGTTTCGGTGAAGACCGCGCGCGACCAAGTCATCCCGTTTGGCAGGGCATACTCAGTTCCAGGGTAAAATAGGGCATTATTTTTCCTGTTTTTGGATTGCGGTTCACGATCGTCACAGGACGCGACGCACCGAGCGGGTTGCACGGACATCGAGAGGGTTACACAGTCTACGCGTCACAACTGACAGAACGAAAAATAGAATAACGAGGAGAGAGAACGGGTTACCTGAACAGGGCTCCGTGGAACGAGAATTTTTTGTGTCCGGGTTACTGTTTTGTGTCCTGTCTCGAGTCTGCTGTATTCGGTCTGAGAGCGGCTGTGTCCGGGTCACTATGTCCGTTCTAGGGCAGCGGGCGGTCGACTGTGGGGTGTTCTGGTCGGGGGAGGAGATCTGGGAGGTGATCGGGTGGAGGACGTCGGCGGAGATGGTCGGGGACGGGTCGAGGGAGATGGTCGAGCGGTGGAGCTGGGGCTGGGCGGAGCTTAGGGCTGAGATGGAAGGCTGGGAGGTGGAGGTCGACGGGGCTGCGGGGTCGTGCTCGAGGCGTAGGAAGAGGGAGACATCGGGGATGATGACGGGGGCTAGGGCTCAGGCGGTTGGGGGTTCGATGCCAGGCGGGGCGCTGGACGGTGGTCGGGGAGGAGATCTGGAGGAGATGGTCGGGCTGTGAGCGGCTGGAGCGGGGTCGGAGACGGCGTGGGGATGATCGGAGTGACTCTGGGCGACGGAGCGAGGAGAGAGAGAGGGTTGCGGCGGCGGCGGGGCGCGGACTTCGAGGCATTAAATAGGCCGGAACAATGATTCCGTTAGGATTTGGGAATTAGGGTTTCGGTTAGGGTTTTGGGTCCGGGTCGGGTTTAATTCGGATCCGACCCGACCCGTTAAGGAATAGGTTTGGGTTGGTTCGGTTTAACACGGTTTGGTTTGGTTTATTTAAAATAAATCGGGTTCAGTCAGGGTTTATTTAGGTTTAAATGTACATTAGTTTTTAGGGCTTTAAAAATGCTTCTGGGGTACAATAAATTCTCGAAAAATTACCCTATGTCCAATTTTCTATTTTACACCCAAAAATATTATTTTCATAATATTTTAATATTAATTAATATCATTTAAAATCATTTAATCATGAAATACCTTAGTTTTAATTCCAAAAAAATTATAGAAAATTGTGAGAAAATGTTTTAAAAAATATTCTGAAAAATCAGGGTGATGACAATCTACCCAACTTATAAAAATTTTGTCCTCGAAATTAAAATTAAGCCATGGTAGAAGACAAGGATGGTATATGATCTACATTGGTTAAAATGCAAGGCTAGGTTTAACGGAGTGGGTGATGTTGTACGATGCATATTCCAAAAATCATGGAAAAATCCATATGAGCGAAGAATCGGTTTCTTCATGTGTCTTGTCAATGATGTGGACACCTAAATGCTCTTTTACATAAAAATGCCCAACCATTGAAATGTTGCACAAAATGGAAATGGAGGATGGGCATGTCTAGGACAAGAAGGTAGAATTTGTAGGAAGGCAGTGACTAATGAATTGCTCCAATTATCAAAGCAATGGTAAGGTGCGCCAAGGGATACCATGTTGTAAAACTAAATAAAATACCGTGTTCTATTTCTAAGTGGATTCGAGCTAGCCTCAGTCTTACTATCTAAGCCAAGTAGGTCAAATTCTTAGGTGAGGGGGTTTCACAATCCAGCCAACTTAAGACAATGTCATCCTCAAAATTAAAATAAGGCATGATCTGTTAATCCTTCATGTCCATAAGGCAAGTCAATCACAATCTCCTTACGATAATTAAAATCCTATTCATATCCCTCGCAATCACTTCAAGGTTAAGATGATCACTGCTCCAATCAAAATTCAACCTATGGTTATCTCTTCTCACTTTTTCAAATTATCCATATCCAAATTTAAATTAAATTCATATAACATCTTCAAGATTTAAATACGCATGTAAATTTTACCTAACTATCTCTAACTATCATAATCTCCTCTAGAAGTAATTCGAGTCCAATATTATTCCCACTTTCACTTATAAATTTTTGTATGCTTCAACTTTTTAAATTCCATTCACATCCTCAATATTTCAAATAGGTAGTCCAACCATCAAGTTTTTATTTTAACTCAAATTATCAAATTGAAAAATAATTTAGATGCAGTCCACCAATGTTCAAGTCTAAAATTCTATATTTATCCTCCAAATTTAAATTGATGATTCTACCTTCATTGTTCAAAAATTTAAATCATGTACTTAAGGTATAAATATTGGGTCCTCAATATCCATTCATTAATCCTTATCATCTTAGTCATTCTTCTAAATTTCTCAAAATTAAAATGGCTTGAACCTCTCCCAATCTAATCTTACTCGATCACAATCTAAAAGAAATTCCTCTCGAGTTGACAATGCACTGCTACCCAACTTGGAATTTACCCATCTATCACATAAGGCTATATACCTTAATTTATTTACTCATGTCATTCAACCCTCAAAACTTCAACGCCGATCATATCACATATGATATGTCCTTAATTACGAAAGAATAATCCTCAAGTATGTGATCGGCCTATGGGGTATATCTAGTACTCTCTGTGTATCAAACTTATACCAAGCACGAGGTTTCGTCTTTCCGAAATAAGGGAAGACGAAGATCAATAATAAGGAGTTCAAGGGCCAGGTAATAGATTAGAAGTATCGGAATCAAGGCGTTTAAAGAATTAAAATAGGAATTGTCAAAGCAGTTGTGGATTAAAATCCTATTTTGGTAATCCTTTGTTCGCATGCTCGTATTAGTACAGTTATGTAACCGATACGATATGTCAGACATGTCTAGGGCAAGTATATTCGTCTACTAATCACTACATATCTCAATCCACGTAAAGTAGTATTACGATGGGCGAATCAAGCGCACTATGGTTGATCATACCGTAATACACTGATTCTGAAATATATCATTGTGGGCCTCCCCAATAATACATATGTCATGAACAAGCTCGATAAAGAATAAGCTTGCAAAACTAGGCTATAAAATAGCAGCATAAGTCAAGGTAGTATATGAAATATAAGTATGCTAGATGATGATGAAAGGAGGTACAAATTATTTAAGTTCACAAAAATAAAATAAGCAACAATAATAAAAGACTCTACAATCTCTACAGTTATCATACAACCTCCTTGTCTAAGTCGCTAGTCGACCAAATAGGGGCAAGGACCTCTAAATTCTATTGTCTGAATAAACACTGTCATCTTTTGCTAGCATGCGATTAATGCCATTCAGTTACAATGCCTCGATGGGTCAAGTGGACTATGTGGTACTAGATTGTGAGGCATACTACCCAACTTAAAAGAATTAAATGAATACTGTGACAGTCTTAAGAGGATCCTGCAAAATAACCTTGCACATGTAATTAAAACAGAAACTCTTATTTGGGTATATGAGGAAAGATCTTGGTACTTATTAGGGTCTCCTATTGCATTATATAGGTAAGGGTCACCTTAAGTCTTAATCATAGTGCTCATAGAACATGTGTCAATAGCGAGAATGGGAAGGTTACTAGTCTCAAGGGAAAGAGAATATAACTTGTATCAAGGTGGGGGTACAAATTATGTGATTTAACACTAAGGGATAATCATCGGATCACAATCTACAAGATTAACTCAAACTTATCTAACTCTAACTACCAAGCACAAAATTTTCAAATTCAAGACTACAGCTATAATCCTAGCAAACTATGGGTCCTTAACAAGGAATAAAATTACTTGGCCTACTATCAGAAGTGTCAGGTGGCACGAATTAAAAGACGGAGGAAAGAAGAACATATTTTAGTCGTTGTGCTTTAGCGAACGTTAAGGTCGCAAATGAACAACATGTGAAATTAAAATAGGGGGCTCTAGATAATATCATGGTTTCCTAAGGTGAAGGTGGCGAGCAATTCTCCGTGTTTGAGGTATGATCTCATAGGGAATGTCATACTCGCTGCTCTGGGCTTCCTGAGGTACCGTCTGCTAATATCATGACTCGAACCTATATCCTAACACTATCTCACTATGCACATTAGGTTCAGTTCTAACATTCGATCTCGGATTTCTATTGGTTCCTCAAGACTGGGGTCAAACACTAGGGTCAAATCTCTAACTAGCTCTTAGCAGTGCCTATACTACTCTTAGGTCATTCATGACTATAATAAGAAATAATGGTAAATTATTCTATAGGTGAGGGACGCTAGGGTTCATTAAGCGTTCTACCTAGGGATGTGTCAATATCCTAGCTGTACTCTTAATAGGGAGGTTATCCTACTTATCATTCTATCAACCGGGACTTCTATATTCTAGGAGAAGGCTACACTCAAGGAACTAATGAGAAGGCACATGAATCAAGCAGGATACAATTTTTCAACGTAATGGATTGGAAGGAGGATGAGTCATAGTCAATATGGATGAGATCCTATACTCTAGTCCTAGGTAAAGGCTTGTTCGGTCCCTAAGTTGAAACCGAACGATTTAGTCGTTGACCTGCATGGGCCACCACAAAATCTATGTCACGCCCCAGTCCCAAAATATCAAGGGACTAGACACGTGGCAATGGCCAACAGCACACACCGATGGACAAACCCAATTTATGGATCCATCGGGGCGTACTTAAGCTGTAATACAACAATAAGGGTCTAGATGTACTAATCTCATCCACAGAAATGAATATAACAATATCAGAATCATAAAGCAAGATCAATCTCAATAAATATAATACTCGAGAAATAACCTGATAATGAGTCTGATACATCTGTCAAGATACAAGAATAAAGATAACCACAACAAATACTGAGTATGGAACAGTATATACTCAGAAGATACCCTCAGGGATCACTCGTCTACTGGATCTGGTACTGCTCCAGTATCTGCTCCTGCTAATGCTCCTGTCCCGTATACCTCGGGGTAGATCTTGTCTGCTAATCCTGGGGACATAATCCGGATCCAGGTCCTCAGGGGACATAGCAAGGTATAAAATAACTCAAGCCATAAATAATGCAGTGCAGAAAATAAATAAAATAAATAGAGTCAATATGTAACCATCTATGTAAAATGCAAGTGAGAGCATCACTAGTACTCAGGCTGAGACCACTACAAGCTCTGTGTCGGGAAGCCGATAGCAGTAAATAACATGTAATGTGCCTAGCTCTGCTGGAGAGTCTACGGCCTCACAATAGTAGTAGGTATATATAACACGTAATGTGCCTAGCTCTACTAGAGAGTCTACGGCCTCACAATAGTAGTAGATATATATAAAATAGCATGTAGCCTGTGTGTCTCTCCCCACCCAATGTAACCACACGTCACATGTCCACAACGTCTCATGTACATGTCACGCACGATCATAGCTAATGCAACCAGTCATCTAAATCTATGAATATAATGTCTATGTCATAAACCTGTATCCTATACAGAATCACCATGAATATCTTAGGAAGATTCTGTCTCATGAATAGTATCAAGTATCCTGGGTTATAATGTACTTGATAAGACAAGTACGAGAATGTAAAGGGTCACGAATGTCCATGTCTAGATGACGTTACACAACTCCGCGTATGGTGTTGGCACCCGACTATGAATCGGACGCTAAGTAAGTCACACGGTCCTAGGTTAAGCATGCACAACAATATAAATGAATCAAGGAAAATATGTAACAAGACTGCAAAGTTGGCAAGGTACACTTGCTTGGGGTTTGAATATCAACAGTTGTCCCTGTATCAGTGGATCCTGCAGGTACTCCTCCAAAAGCTGAAATAAACATCACCAACAGTCTCAAAAAATATCAAATAGCTAGAAACGCCTGTCCTTAAGTCCAATTTGGACACAGGGGCAAAAATGACAGTTCTGGGTCAAAGCGGGGTCTACATGTGGGCCGCTTTAATCCGAAAAACGTGTCAGGGCCAATGGTCTCCAAATTCGTCAAACTTAGTGTCAACAAGTCAGGAACGATGATACGAACCCAACGGAACTTCCAGAACTGGATTCCGATGAGCCGATCACAAAATTGCCCTTCAAGTGGAGCCGTGGGGCCCACGATACGCAATTTTGTCAACGTTCTCAGAATCGAACCAAATTGGGTCACAGGACCAGCGTATTGCTACGAGTCCGATGGTATAAATTTTGTCTCGATCCGACGTGTGTACACAAAGTTATAACGTGTTCCAGAACAGGCGGATACGGGGCGTTGTAAGCGGATACGCGTTGATTCCGGTGTGCACGCACATCCAAATCAACTTCTGCGAAATCTTGCACGTCCGTATCAACGGCGCACACGTTTTGGTAAAGATCGCGATGACCAAGTCGTCCCATTTGGCGGGGCGTACTCAGTTCTAGGGTGAAACAGGGCGTTATTTTTCCTGTTTTTGGATCGTGGTTCGCGATCGTCACAGGACGCGACGCACTGAGCGGGTTACAAGGGCATCGAGACGGTTACACAGTCTACGCGTCACAACTGACAGAACAAAAAATAGAATAACGAGGAGAGAGAACGGATTACCTGAACAGGGCTCCGTGGAACGAGAATTTCTTATGTCCGGGTTACTGTTTTGTGTCCTGTCTCGAGTCTGCTGTGTCCGGTCTGAGAGCGGCTATGTTCGGGTCACTGTGTCCGTGCTAAGGCAGCGGGCGGTCGACTGTGGGGTGTTCTGGTCGGGGGAGGAGATCTGGGAGGTGATCGGGTGGTGGACGTCGGCGGAGATGGTCGGGGACAGGTCGAGGGAGATGGTCGAGCGGTGGAGCTGGGGCTGGGCGGAGCTTAGGACGGAGATGAAAGGCTGGGGAGGTGGAGGTCGACGGGGCTGCGGGGTCGTTCTTGAGGCGGAGAAAGAGGGAGACGTCGGGGACGATGACGGGGGCTAGAGCTCAGGCAGTTGGGGGTTCGATTCCAGGCGGGGCGCTGGACGGTGGTCGGGGAGGAGATCTGGAGGAGATGGTCGGGCTGTTAGCGGCTGGAGCGGGGTCGAAGATGGCATAGGGATGATCAGAGCGACTCTGGGTGGCGGAGCAAGGAGAGAGAGAGGGTTGCGGCGACGGCGGGGCACGGACTTCGAGGCATTAAATAGGCCAGAACAGTGATTCCGTTAGGATTTGGGAATTAGGCTTTCGGTTAGGGTTTCGGGTCCGGGTCGGGTTCGATTCGGATCTGACCCGACCCGTTAAGGAATAGGTTTGGGTTGGTTCGGTTTAACACGGTTTGGTTTGGTTTATTTAAAATAAACCGGGTTCAGTCAGGGTTTATTTAGGTTTAAATATACATTGGTTTTTAGGGCTTTAAAAATACTTCTGGGGTCCAATAAATTCTCGAAAAATTATCCTATGTCCAATTTTCTATTTTACACCCAAAAATATTATTTTTATAATATTTTAGTATTGATTAATATTATTTAAAATCATTTAATCACGAAATACCTTAGTTTTAATTCCAGAAAAATTATAGAAAATTGTGAGAAAATGTTTTAAAAAAATATTCTAAAAAATTATGGTGATGACATATAGGTGTATATATTTATGCATGTTAGTATACGTGTTAGTAGATTTATGCGGGGTGTATAGCTTAGGTTGTGGTATCGGATACCGAGGGTATCCCGGTATCTCAAAGAGGCGAGATTAAGGGTTTATTAGCTTAATAAGCTAGTTTTGATCTAAAATTTTAGGGGCACCCTAGTTGACCTAGAGTTGACCATAATTGCCCCTGTTGACCGCAAAAGTCAATATTTGACCTAGTTTTGACCTTGAGTTGACTTTTTGGATCCCTGGTTGACTTTTTGACCCAGATTTTGCCAGTTTGACCTAGAATAATCCTAGAAGCTTGTTTTTAGTTATTTTATATCTGTTTAACTCTTTAGAATCCCGTTTAACCTTACTTTTTGCAATAGGTCCTTGCGACGCCAGTCCGGATCTCGATCCTCACCAGTTGCTTAGGACGTCAGGCGAGTACCTACCTTTGATTATTTTTATTTCATGATAGCGTATATATCACCTGTTCTAGAACTGTAATACTTGATTCTGACATATTGTTTCATGAGCTGGTACTAGTTGGATCCCGTCTTGAGATGTTATCCCCCTTACCGTATTCAGCGGGTACTCTATCACGTGTATTTCATCATGTGCTATCATGTGCTATCATGTGCTTCGTGTGCTCTCGCCTTCATGTGTGCAAGTTATTTATTATGTACGTAGCGTATCGTGGTTGGATCCAAGAGTATTAGTGGGGGAGGGGAGTAGAAGTTGATTATATGATCAAAGCCAAACAGTATTCATGTGTATGTCGGTTATGCAACTCACGCATAACGAAGTTATCGTAGATTATTCATGTGCAACCTAAGCCGATCACATAACGAACTTGTGCTTAAGGCACTTAGCTAGTATTCCTATTTTCTCACATGCAGTTACTTCTCTACTACTTGTATTGTTCCCCAGTTTTACATTGCAGTTACTTTATCAGTTCTACCATGTACTTATTTTCCTGTGCATCTTGTATTCTTTTCTATTACTAGTCATATACACATTACCATGTATTTGGAGTTGCTTTCAGAGTTATGTACTTCGCTCCAGTCCTGATTGGACATATTTTTTCCAGAGGATCCTGAGGATTTTTGCCCGACCTTCTACGGGCCAAGTGTCGAGGAGTGTTGCGACCCTAAGATTGAGGAGGAGCCCGTCCCAGCCGAGGAGACGCCGCTAGCGCCCTAGTGTAGCTAGGTGGGTTTCACTGGGTTGCTCCCAGTTGGTGTTTTGGATGACTGTATTTTTTATTTTTTATTGTGAGATATTGTAGACTCTTAGACTTGGACTGTATATTTGGATTTGTACTTGCTCTCTTTGGTTCTTTGTTTCTTTGTTTCTTTGTTGATATCTTATCGTACTTTTACTCTTTTCCTAATTATTGTGATTGAGTATTTATATATATTATATTATTGTCCTTCTTTTGTAGAGGTTATCTTGACAGGTTATTATGAGATATAGATATTGTGACCTAGAATGGACCTAGACATCGTTCTACCGCCGATTCTGCGACGTAGACTGGACGTACCCATGACTCATGTCCGATTTTTCGGGTGTAGGTCATGACACATTTTTGGTGGTGGCCCACGCATGTCTAGTTTTTAGATCTACCTGCGATAGGATATAGGATATAGGCTGAGAGAGAGTATGCTCAATCTCAACTAGGACCCTTCCTGATCTTTTGCTATCTTTAATTTTTCTGAAATTGTTTTTTTGAAATATTACTGTCCTTCCTTGATGATATCGTATCTTGCACCGTTGGTGATGTGATCTCAGGTTCTGTTCTTCTTGATTCCATTCCAGCACTTGCTTTATTTGATTTCGGTGCTTCCCATAGTTTTGTGTCTGTATATTTTGCAGTTAGACACCATCTTGTTGCTGAAACTTTAGCTAGACTTTGCAAGATCACGACCGGGGGTGGCATCATCCTAGTCAGTGATGTCTGCAGAGACTGGAGAGTTACCTTGGGAGGCCGGGAGTTGAGTGTGTGCCTACTCGTAATGCCACTTTCGAGCTACGATATTGTACTCGGGATGGATTGGTTGAGTATGCACTGTGCTAGTATAGATTATCGTGAAGGCAGAGTGTTGTTTAGTCCGCCGGGTGAGCCAGAGTTTGAGTTTTCCAGAGGAGCAACAGAGCGAGGGAGTCTTCTACGGAGCCCTGGTGGTAGAGCAGAGGTTGCCACATCCATTGATAGCGGAGTTCATGAATGTCTTTCCGGAGGAGTTGCCAGGGTTACCTCTGGACAGAGATGTGGAGTTCTCTATAGACTTAGTGCCAGACATGGAGCCGATATCCCAGCACGTCTATAGAGTCAGCAATAGTGAGCTTGTAGAGTTGAAGAATCAGGTGGATGAGCTTCAGGACAAGGGATTTATGATATCTAGTTCTTCTCCGTGGGGTGCTCCGGTACTTTTTGTGCCGAAGAAGGATGGGTCAATACGGATGTGTATCGACTACAGGGCTCTGAACAACCTCACAATCAAGAATAAGTATCCGCTGTCACGTATTGATGATCTCTTTGACCAGTTGAGTGGAGCGAGGGTGTTTTCTAGGATTGATCTGAGGACAGGCTACCACTAGGTGAAGGTCAGAGGGAGGATATTCCAAAGACAGCTTTTTGGACCAGGTATGGACAATATGAGTTTATGGTGATGCCGTTTGGGTTGACTAATGCCCCGACAGTGTTCATGAATTTGATGAACAATGTGTTCTATCAGCATCTAAACAAGTTTGTGGTGGTATTTATAGATGACATCTTGGTGTATTCGAAGACCCCATAGGAGCATGAGAAGCATCTGAGGATAGTGCTAGAGACTCTCAGAAAGAAGAAGCTTTATGGAAAGCTTTCGAAGTGCGAGTTCTTCCTTGACAAGGTTGAATTCCTTGGCCATGTGGTAACAGGAGAAGGGATCTCGGTGGATTCGAGGAAGATTATGGAAGTTGAGGCATGGAGTGCTCCGAGTTCAGTAGCAGAGGTCAGGAGTTTCCTGGGGCTGGCAGGTTACTACATGAGATTTGTTCAGGATTTTTCCTAGATTGCAGAGCCGTTGTCTAGGCTGAACCGGAAGGACATGGAGTTTGTTTGGTCAGAGGAGTGCCAGGTCGTCTTTGATGAGCTGAAGATGAGGTTGACGATAGCTCCAGTATTGACGTTGTCATCGGGGTCTGGAGGATTCACTATTTATAGTGATGCATCGGGGAAGGGACTGGGTTGTGTATTGCAGCAGAATGGGAGGGTGATTGCCTATGCTTCCAGGCAATTACGTTATCATGAGAAAAACTATCCTACCCATGATTTGGAGTTGGCAGCGGTCATCTTTGCTCTGAAGTTGTAGAAATACTATTTATACGAAGAGCGTGTGGAGATCTTCACAGACCACAAGAGCTTGAAGTATGTGTTTACCCAAAAAGAGCTGAACATGAGGCAGAGGAGATGGTTGGAGTTGATGAAAGACTTCGACATATTATTGCAGTACCATCCAGGGAAGGCGAACGTAGTTGCGGATGCGCTGAGCAGGTATCCGGTAGCTATGTGCCTGATTGCAGATCGTTATCTTCTGGCAGATCTAGAGAGATTGGGCATTAAGGTAATAGCGCCTGGAGTTGAGATGCAGATGTGTGGACTGCAGATTCAGTCAGAGTTGGTAGACCGGATCAGGGCTACACAGTTTGAGGATGAGTCCCTGAGGAGCATCAGGGCGCAGGTTCAGATTGGATTATCAGATGACTTCACCATTGTTGATGATGGTTTATTACGGCACAGTTCCAGGTTGTGTGTGCCGAGTAGGTCATTGCACGAGGAGGTTCTTCAGGAGGCGCATCGATCCCAGTACTCTATGCATCCAGGTGCCAACAAGATGTATAGAGATCTGAGAGAGCATGTATGGTGGTACGAGATGAAGCGGGAGGTAGCACGCTTCGTATACCGATGCTTAGTGTGCCAGTAGGTGAAGGCGGAGAGACAGAGGCTAGGAGGGTTGTTCTAGCCGTTACCCATTCCAGAGTAGAAATGGGAGCATGTGACCATGGATTTTATTTCTGGGCTTCCTCGTTCTCTAGGAGTGAATGATATAATTTGGGTCATCGTAGACAGGTTGACCAAATTGGCCCACTTTCTACCATTCAAAGTGGGTACGTCTACGGAGAGACTAGCAGAGATGTATGTACGCCAGATAGTCAGACTGCATGGAGTTCCTATGAGCATAGTATCGGACCGGAATAGTAGCTTTACTTCATATTTCTGGAGGAGTCTACAGGCTAGCTTGGGCACCCAGCTCAAGTTTAGTACTGCATATCACCCACAGACAGACGGTCAGTCAGAGAGGACCATTCAGACACTTGAAGATATGCTTTGCACTTGTGTTCTAGATTTCAGAGGCTCTTGGGAGGATCACTTGCACTTGGTAGAGTTTGCTTACAATAACTACCAAGCCAGTATCGAGATATCACCATTCGAGGCATTGTATGGATGAAGGTGTCGCACTCTGTTATCATGGGATGATGTAGGCAAGAGAGTTTTGCTTGGCCTAGAGATGGTAGTGGATGTGGCGGAGAAGGTCAAGCTCATTAGAGATAGACTTCGGGTGGCGTAGGATAGGCAGCGACATTGGGCCGATAGTCACCGGAGACCTTTGGAGTTTGAGGTTGGTGATCTGGTGTTCCTGAGGATTTCTCCGACGTGGGGCACTATTCGCTTCGGTGGAGGCGAGAAGCTTAGCCCACGTTTCGTCGGACCCTTCAGCATCCTTGAGAGGTTTCCTTAAAGACTTCCAATTTTTGAACGGTTTACTTACGACTTCTGCTAGCACCTGACTCGCCCGGCGACGGACAAACAATGCTAGAACATCGACCGGGATAGGATTGTCGGTGCTGTAGCGTATAGGCTAGATTTGCCGCCTACGCTAGAGGGAGTTCATGATGTGTTCTATGTGTCGTAGTTGAGACGATACATGGCGGATCCCAGTCACGTATTGGATCACTCAGAGATCGTGGTGGGCCCTACAGCTAGTGGAGATTCTGGATCGGTGGAAGAAGGTGTTGAGGAACCAGACTATTCCCTTGGTTTGCGTCGTATGGAGGTATCACTCTCCAGGTGAGTCGACCTGGGAGAGGGAAAATAAAATGTGCGCTCGATACCCTTATCTTTTCGAGCCCTGAGGTAGGGTTCTTTTCTTTTCCTTGCATTCCTGTCCTAGTTTCGCCTTTTAATTTTGAGGACAAAATTATTTTAAGGAGGGTAGGCTTGTCACTACCCAATTCTAAAAAATAGGATTTTCTTTTTTTATTTTTGGTAAATTTTATATTGATCATAAATAATTATATTTATATTTAATTAGTTGGTTGTATTTATTTCTATTGGTTGTTTTAGGATTTTTGCTAGTCTGGACCCATGTCAGACCCTAGTGGGCCCATGTCAGACCCAACCAACATCCTTGTCAGACTTATTTAGGTGTTTAGAATAGTTATTATATTTTTAATTAGCTAATTGGAGTGTTTTGGATTAGTTAGAGTGCATTTAGAAAACCCTAAACCTAAATCCAAGTTGGATGACTAATTTGGAGGGCATTTTAGTACTTGTGTCTAACCCTAACCCTATTTTATGTGTATGGCCGGCCCTCCTAACCCTAATTCCTTCATGACCGAACCCCCCATTCCATTTCATTCCATTCTTCTTCTTCACTCTTCTCTCCATTCTCTTCTTCTTCTTCTTCTTCCTTCTTCCAATTTTTTTCCATTTCAAGTAAGTATTTCACCTTTCTTTCTCTTTTCTCATTTACTTCTTTCATAGATATAAACCCTAACCCTCTATTTTTCTGTAATCTAGGTGTGTATAGCCTAGACTTAGTATAGAGGCTTGGCTTGGAGGCTTGGAGGCTTGAGGGTGGTGATTTCTAAGATTTTGGAGACTTTGGCCCTGGGATTCCAACTCCTAAGAGATAAATCCTAACTTTCCTCTTAGTTGTTGCTTTAATATAGTGTAACTAATAGTTTAGAATATTTTTAGATCTTAGAGCTACCCATGGAAGGAAGTTAGAGCTTATTTGGTTGTGTTTGGAGATTTTGATATTAAGTTTTGTGTCAATTTTGGGTGAAATCCGAGATTGGCCCAATTTTGGGTGATGTCCTAGGTTAGACGGACCTAGGTAGACATGCTTGGGTATCTTGAGAGTAAGTACGTGTCCTCATTAAGACACATGAGGTCGTGTCGCAGAGTTTTGGGCGTTTCCGACGATTTGGAGATTTTTCGTTGCCGTAGATTCCACATGCATGCGAGTTTTTGTCACGGACCTAAAATCAAAGAGTTAGCATTTTTTTTAGGTTGTAGACATCAATTAGAACTCGTGGGTAAATTTTGGGTCGATTTCGAGTAGGTTTGGTGTATGTTTCATGAGGTATCGCGAACCGCACTCTACGTGTTCATCGAAATAACCAAATGGCCATTTCGACTTGGTTTCTAGGTTTCGGGCTTGTGTGCGGGTTGGTTTAGCTTCGGAGAGTGTGTACTAAAGTTTTCCAGTTATATTTTATATATATATAGGTATATATATTTGTATAGGGGTGGTTGTGCGTGTCTTGGGTGGTTGTGTTTGGTTGTGTGTGTTTGAGTGTTAGTGTGTGTGTTTGTGTGGTTATATATATATATATATATATATATATATATATATATATATATATATATATATATATATATATATATATATATATATATATATATATACATGTATGTGTGTGTGTATCTAAGTGTGTGTATATATATCTATATATAAGTGTGTATATATATATATATATATGTGTGTGTGTGTGTGTGTGTGCACATATATATATATATATATATATATATATATATATATATATATATATATATATATATATATATATATATATATATATATATATATATATATGTATGTGTGTGTGTATCTAAGTGTGTGTATATATATCTATATATATATATATATATATATATATATATATATATATATATATATATATATATATATATATATATAGTATATATATATATGAGTGTGTATATACATATATACGTGTCGAGGTGTGTGTGTGAGTGAGCTAGAGAGGGGGGGGGGCAGCAGCTATGGAGCAGTGGCAGCAGCAGCTAAATGGAGTAGCAGCAGCAGCAGAATGTGCAGGCCAGCAGCAGCAGCATTTGCAGCAAGGGGCAGCAGCACCAGCAGCTTGGGCACCAGCAGAAACAGCGGCTTGTGGCATAGTAGCAGTAAGGTAGTAGCAACAACAATGTGTGAGGGAGGGAGCTATATATATATATATATATATATATATATATATATATATATATATATACTATAGTTAGCTAGTTAGTTAGTGTTAGAGAGGGGTTAGATAGATATCTTAATACCTTAAGATATCAAGGTATTGCAAGGTAACTTGGGATACCCAAGGTATTGGGTATCGGGGTGAGGTATTGGGCGTTTGCCTAGGATTGAGATTAGAGTTGGGTTATATGTATAGGTGTATATATTTATGCGTGTTAGTACATGTGTTAGTGGGTTTATGCGTGGTGTATAGCTTAGGTTGAGGTATCGGATACCGAGGGTATCCCGGTATCTCAAAGAGGCGAGTTTGAGGGTTTACTAGCTTAATGAGCTAGTTTTGACCTAGAATTTTAGGGGCACCCTAGGTTGACCTAGAGTTGACCATAATTGTTCCCGTTGATCGTAAAAGTCAACATTTGACCTAGTTTTGACCTAGAGTTGACTTTTTGGACCCCAGGTTGACTTTTTGACCCAGATTTCACCGGTTTGATCCGTTTGACCTAGAATAACCCTAGAAGCTTGTTTTTAGTTATTTTATATCTGTTTAACTCTTTAGAACCCCGTTTAACCTTACTTTTCGTAATAGGTCCTTGCGACGCCAGTTCGGATCTCGATCCTCACCAGTTGCCCAGGACATCAGGCGAATACCTACCTCTGATTGTTTCTATTTCATGATAGCGTATATATTACCTGTTCTAGAACTGTAATACTTGATTTTGACACATTATTTTATGATCTTGTACTAGTTGGATCCTGTCATGAGATGTTATACCCCTTACCGTGTTCAGTGGGTACTCAATCATGTCTATTTTATCATGTGCTAAAGTATTAATTCTCATGTGCTATCATGTGCTTCGTGTGCTCTCGCCTTTATGTGCACGAGTTATTTATCATGTACGTAGCGTGTCGTAGTTGGATCCAAGAGTATTAGTGGGGGAGGGGAGTAGAAGTTGGTTATGTGATCAAAGCCAAATAGTATTTATGTGCATGTCGGTTATGCAACTCACGTATAATGGAGTTATCGTAGATTATTCATGTGCAACCTAAGCCGATCACATAACGAACTTGTGCTCAAGGTACTTAGCTAGTATTCCTATTTTCTCACATGCAGTTACTTCTCTACTACTTGTATTGTTTCCCAGTTTTACATTGCAGTTACTTTATCAGTTCTACCATGTACTTATTTTCCTGTGAATCTTGTATTCTTTTCTATTGCTAGTCATATACACATTACCATATATTTGGAGTTGCTTTCAGAGTTATGTAGTTTGCTGCAGTCCTGATTGGACATATTTTTCCAGAGGATCCTGAGGATTTTTGCCCGACCTTCTACGGGCCAGGTGTCGAGGAGTGTTGCGACCCTGAGATTGGGGAGGAGCCCATCCCAGCCGAGGAGAAGCCGCTAGCGCCCTAGTGTAGCTAGGCGGGTTTCATTGGGTTACTCCCAGTTGCTGTTTTGGATGACTGTATTTATTATTTTTTATTGTGAGATGTTGTAGACTCTTAGAGTTGGACTGTATATTTGGATTTGTACTTGCTCACTTTGGTTCTTTGTTTCTTTGTCGATATCTTATCGTGCTTTTACTCTTCCCCTATTTATTGTGATTGAGTATATATATTGTGTTGTTATCCTCTTTTTGGAGAAGTTATCTTGACAGGTTATTATGAGATATAGATATTGTGACCTAGAACGGACCTAGACAGCGTTCTACCACCGATTATGCGGCGTAGGCTGGACGTACCCACGACTCATGTCCGATTTTTTGGGTGCGGGTCATGACACAAGCCATACCATAAAGGTAGTGTCACCACAATTATAGTGTAAACACAATCGCTACTAGTTCTACATCATGTGTCGGATAGTTGCACTTATGCGGCTTCAATTTTCTTGAAGCAAAATCTATCACCTTATTTGTTGCATGAGCACAGCTCCCAAGCCTTGGCCTGAGGCATCGCTAAAGATTTGGAATATCATATTCTCGTTCGAAAAGTGCAAGTATAGGAGCAGAGATGAAACGCTGCTTTAATTTCAGAAATGAAGCTTCACATTTGGCAGACCACTCGACGATTGTTTCAACTTTCTTTGGATCGAATGTGATGCCTCCTGCAGAAACGATATGCCGAGAAAATATACACTGCTTAGCCAAAATTTATACTTATACTGTTTTGCATATAGCTTGTTGTCTCGAAGAGTATGAAGCACGGTCCCCAAGTGCTCCTCATGTTCCTCCTTATTCTATGAATACACCATGATATCATCAATGGACACTACAATAAACTTGTCGAGGCATGACCGAAATACTCGATTCATCAAATCCATGAATGCAGCAAGGACATTAGTCCAAATGGCATAACCAAAAATTTATAGTGGCCATAGCGAGTGGGAAAGACTAACTTCGATACGTCTTCTGGCTTGATCTTTAATTGGTGGTAACCCGAACGAAGATCGATTTTTAAGAATATCGAGGCGCCTTGAAGTTGATCAAAGAATTCATCGATTCTGGAAAGGGGGTACGTGTTTCAGATGGTGGATTTATTCAACTCTTGGTAGTCAATGATGAGCCTCATCGAACCATCCTTTTTCTTCATAAATAGTACTGGTGTGCCCCATGAAGATACACTCGGACGGATGTACCCATGATCAAAAAGTTCTTGTAGTTGGACCTTCATCTCCTTCAGTTCGGAAGGGGCCATTCGATACGAAGCTTTAAAAATCGGCCAAGTATCTAAAAATGTATCTATAGTGAATTATATCTCTCGTTCGGGCAACATCACGGGCAACTCTTCTGAAAACACATCAGGAAAATTTGCCACAATGGAAGTGGACTCTATATTTGTACAATCTTGTTGAGTGTCTCGAACGAACGCCAAGTACCCTTCACAGTCGGAATGTATCATATGTCGAGCAGATATTGCAGAAATTATCGTACATGCATTCGACGCTCTCAATGATAGACTGCACGCATAGCAAAATTTGGTCTCTCCTGGTAGATGAAACATGACTTTCTTTTCTACACAATCAATGGTCGCCGAGCAAGCGCTGATCCAATCCATCCCCAGAATAAGATCATAGTCCCTGATGTCTAAAACTATCGCATCAAGTAAAAATTTTCTTCCTCCAATGCAATCGCAGCCGTCACGATAAACTGAATCAGCAGGCAAGTCCATACCCGACGGGGTACTGACGCTAAGCCTTAGGCCTAACGATGTATATAGAAATTCATGCTCCCAATCAAAGTTTGCCGATACAAAACTATATTTGGTACCAGAATCAAATAGTACTCGTGCAGAAAAATTATTGAATAGCAATATACCTGTCACTACGGTGTCCAAGGCGAATGCCTTATCCCACGTCAATGAATAAATCCGGCCCACGGTATTCGGATGACGCTATTGCTGTTGTGTAGCCCAATTTGTGTGGGGTACTTGAGCGAGATTTTCCTGCTCTAACGGTGCAGAGAGAACCGGTTTGGGTGATAGGACAGTCAAGAGCATAATGGCTTAGCCAACCACAATCGAAGCATCCCTGATTTCAACATTCGCTAGCCTGGTGTCCTGTATGGTTGCATTTAGCACAACGCAGCCCATGATTTCCCCCCAGATGATTTCCCTAATGATCGTCATTGTTTGGATGCTTATTAGCGTTGTTTTCTCCCGTATTACTAGGGCACTTGTGATGAGAATGTTGTACAGCGTCGGCAGTAGTAGAAGGATATTATGGTTCTAGGACGAGGGCATGGTTAAGGACTTTCCTCATCGCCTCGTATTATGGAGTGACTACGTACACGTGAATAGAAGGTCGTAGGCCGCCTTTAAATCGTCTTGCTCGACTCGCCGTATTGGGCAAATAAGAGCTAGCAAACTTGGCCAGCCGATTAAATTCTATGGCATATTGCTTCATCGACATGCTCCCTTATTGCAAACGTACGAACTCGTTCTCCTTTTGACAATGAATAGGTACGAGAATAAACTCCTCCTCGAATGTGCTATGGAAGGTTGCCCACTAGATCATCTCGCCTTCACCATTTGCGGAGAGAGATCTTCGGTGTACATCCCACCAATCATGCATATTCATACAAAGTTGGAGCTGGGCACAGGTAATTTGTTTGTCATCAGGTACTTCTAGGAATTTAAATTGATCTACAAGCTCAGCCAACCAATCTAGAGCCACGATGGGGTCCTCGGTCCCACGGAAGGACGTGTTGCAAACCTTTTTGAAGTTAGAAAATTTAAAGGTAGTCACATCCTTCTTCTTTGGGTTTGGGATATCTCGACTTCATTTATTGGTTGCTCCACCAGTGCCGCTACTGTTGTTGCGGAATCGTTGGAAGCTAAGGACTGAACAATCTGTTGCAGGGCATCTACCTACTTTTGTTGGACCGTAAATTGGGCTTCTAGATTCTTCTCAAATTACTTGTCCTGTCGAGCCTTGTCACTTCGCTATTGCGCCTCTAGCATTTTCATCATCCGCTCAACCGGATCGACTGGGGCGCAGGTCGTTGGCTCCAAGAGCTTGCCGAAGTGCCTGAAGTACTTGCTTTCACTTGCATTATTTCTTGCGTTTGAATCATTCCTTCAAAAACAATAAACTTACATTAGTCTCATAGAGTATTACGGACTCACTATATGGAACGCATCTCATTTTGTCCAAACAATTTTAAGAGTTCAACTGGGAGGGACAGGGTTGTCTTATGAAAAAATTTGTGACGCGAGGTCAAAGGATCTGAAGCTGTGCTCTGATACCAATATGTCATACCCCGATTCCGTAGAATCGCTAACCTTCCCCCAGGCGTGATGACGTGCGAGTATAAAGCGCGCCTGTACAAGGCCTAACATAATTATATATATATATATATATATATATATATATATATATATATATAGAAACACAACAGCAGAGTTCAGAAGCTAAATATTTTTAATTGACACAATTTTTTTCTTTATTGATAATGTACATCTTTATTACAAACTCTTGACTCAAAAGTAAGGGCTGTCGTATGGGCTACAAGATGGACGCAAAATGAGATAGTCATTACATACATTACATTATTTATTAAAACTTTAAAATATAATAGACACCTTCGGGCAAAGATATCGCCTTTTCTTGGACCTATATAAGATGTGTGCACAAGATCAAGATATTTTATACAAGTTCCAAAAGGCACAAACAGAGTACCCTTAGTAATGGACTGGTTGGTGGAAGAAGCTTCAGCTTCTCGTTGCGTTGCCTTGGCTCGGGGAACATGCTGCAATGAGGGTCAGTACTTTAAAAAGTACCGGTGAGGGCGAGCTAACCCAACTAACCAAATTGACACAATATTCAGGTGAGGCAAACAAATTATTATTGTGGACTTTCTGTCTTACCTTATTTTAAGTTACAACATGTAGCGTATATATAAAATTACTGAATACCTGTGCCACCGTTCAGTGAGTTTTTACCTGCGGCATTGCTTCCACCTGCACAAGACTTACCATGTTCTTCCCTATCAAGAAGACATCATTAGCTTGAACAGATAATGCAGTAATATGCTGAGTCATGGCACACATTGCCACCATGGACAATAGCTACAGTAAGACGGTGATCCTTACAGCGCGGGTAGCAATCCTTGCTACAAGATCCCGTGTTACCCATGCTATTTTTGCTAGCGTAGCTATCTGAGTTCCGCTCGGAACGAATCGGCCCTAGTGCCCAGAGACCGTTCGCAAGAAATAAACCTTGTGCACAAGTTGTCCAACCAAATGACGTCTCATCACTAAGTTAACAAATAAAGTATTTTAAGCCATCAGAATGAACATAACTACTTTAGCATAATGTGATTGGCATAGTCTACTTGCTCAAGTGATCATATTTCAAATATTTTGCACTACTCATTTTCACAATTATAAATAATAAGTTCTCGCTATAACTGAAGCATAAATAGATAGATGCATAGCGGACAAGCACACATACAATGTGATCGTACAAAATTTTTGTAAAACAAGCATCAGTGTTCCATGTTTAATTCTTATTATCTTGACCCGCTTATTTTTATTTTTATGGTATCATTGATCGGAATGCACAAACGAGTTAGATTTTTAAGAATGAAGAGTTAGACGAAGGAAGCTAATCGAAGGTAAGGTCACTCACAAGTTTGAAAATCGGAAAAAAGAAATGAGAGATCTTCAAGACTCCGCTCGTGCATCACCTACACGATCACCTGCACGCACCAACAGATGATCAATATCTCCTTCCTCGGTCTTCTAGATTTTGACAAAATACGAAGTTCAAGGAACGAAGACAATAAAATTCATCGAAACCGTTCAAGAAAATACAAGTCACAAAACCAACAAGAAAGCAACCAAGCAGCATCAAAAACGGGCAAGAAAACCAACGCAACAGAAAGGCCCCTAGCGACTCTGTCGCCGAGTCCTTCCTCGAGGCACGATCCGCTGAATGTGGGACTTAATTCCGAAGAAACCAATACATAACGAGGAAATGATCTTGATTCAATCTGTCCCGGTTGAATAATACCAAGTATTTCTTAGCCACACTTCCCGAATAGGGGGAACGAGGCACTACAGGTCCTAGGTTCGAATCGTCCCTTGGGCGGCTATGTGGCTTATATAGCCACGACCCGCTTGGAGAAAATTTGTTACTATTATTATTATTTAGAAATATATTTATGATTAGATGTTAATAGGTTTTTGGATGATTCAACTATTATTATGATTTTTATTGAATGGATTTAGTCCATTGAGTTCCAACTTTTAATAATAAAAAAATTAAAAAGATCAAGGGGTTTTACAGTCTGCATCTCCTAATAATCCATTCGAGATTCCAATCTTCTGGTGAGCATCTTCTCCTGAAGCACTCTAGCAAGCATAAATTCTCATTATTTGACGTAGATCTTCATCTGGAGTGAACCACTAAGCATCAGAGTCTGTTACTTCCAAATAAAGGGAGACGAGAGACCAATGATAGAAGAAGTCAAGAATGGAATGACCGATTGCAAATATGAAGCCCAAGGACAATAATCGAGGTCAAAGGAAATTTTAAAGCAACTTGTGGATTGAGATACTAATAATGCTTAATCCTAATACAGGCTCGCTTGGTACAGTAACATAAGTGATATGATCGATATGCTCTGACTTATATGTACTACCACAAAAACCATGTCACTCTCTAGTCCCAAAATAAGTGGGACCAAGCCACGTGGCAATGATCAGCTAATACAACTTTGAAGGACATTATAATCTTATAAACTCGTCGAAGTGTACTATGATGTCTAGTATGAACAATCCATAAGCTACAATAATATATATATATATATATATATATATATATATATATATATATATATATATATATATATATATATATATATATATATATATAACAATAAAAAGGAATTAAAATAGAAAATAAAATGAATTAGAAATTAAATTAAAAGAAGTTTACAAGAAAAAATAAAAAGGAAAAATAAAATATTAACTTGAGTGAACAGTGCAACATATTGTTAACTTTCTCCCATCAGCAGAATAACCTGAGCCCCTGTGCAAGGAAAGAATTCAAAATCTTTGATTTAAATCTTTGAAAAACTCAATCAAGCCCAAAATTTAAATCATAAATCCTTAAAAATAAATCTGTTCTTTACCCTAATATTAACTAGAATTAATTAACCTATAATAGGAAATCAAAAAATCCCTACTAAAGCTTCAAATCAATATCCCTTGTTCTTCTCAAACAAAATTATAGAACCCATAAACCTTTCGAGAGCCTCGTGCACCCTCGATCCAATCCCGAGCAGTTTGTCGTATCATCCCTGATCCAGTAGCATCCTCGTTAAGCCATTCCGTGTGTCTACATTGTTGGAATTATCAATGACCCCACCGATCATTGTACATAGGGCAACCTCTCTGTGTACATAGTCAGCAACCGTGATTAGAGAGCCTATTTTGAAGGCTAATATCTCGATCGGATTTCACAAGTTCATAGACAACCTGACCATCTTCATATTCCTGTAATTATTTTAATTTAGTTTGAATTATAAACCAGTTAAAATCAAATTCAAAAACTCAAAAAAACTGATTTTATTATAAAAATAGAACCGTTAGCTAAGACAAATACCCCTTTTGGATGGCTCTGTTATTCTAGATCCTTAAATCAAACTTTAATTTGTTTTATGTATTGTATAACCTATGTAACCATCACCAAAACCATATAATTAGTTCAATTTATTTTTCATTATTTATCAGTTACAAATTGGATTGAAAAAAATCCAAAAAACTTATTTTTTTAGACTAAAAACTTGTTGATCGGGTATGTTCCGACAAACCAGACCACCCTAATACGAACCGATTAAATTGAAAGTAACGTATGGTATTCTTCAATGTGTGGGCATTGATGGAATTCAAATTGGTCTCATGTGCGCGATAAATTTGACCTGTATCCATAAAAAAATTACCATATCAGGACTTCACGAAAATTTCTAATTAGTTTGTGTACACTTGTCGTGTCAATGACGAAACTTATATCGTTTGACTCACAGAGTCTGACTTGTCCAGTGACCTAAGTTTGTTTGATTCTTAGACAGTCGGTCAGATTGCTGTATTGCGAGCTCCACAATTCGATTTAACAATATATTTTTAATTGACTCACCGAAATCCTAATCTAGATGTAACATTGAGATCATATCATCATTTTAGCCTTGTTAGATACATCGTTTGCTGAATTTGGATAACTTCATCCTAGCATATTTTTTGGTGTAACATAGGCCCACATTTGGACCTCATTTTGATCCAAAACTGTTAGATCTAGCCCTGTGTCCAAATTGGACTTATGGGTAGGCTTTTTTGAGTATCACCCATTCCACAGATATTGATGATATTTATTTTAGCATTTGAAGTTATCTATTTTGCTTACACTTTTCGTGTTATTGTTGACGTAACAAATTCGCTAAAAGAATGTTGTTAAAATTCTTTTTCAATTCCAGGAAAGTATATCTTGATATATTTAATTTTATTTATCTTTTTTCATTAATGTATATTATTGTTTCATATTTTCTTTCCTATGATATAAATTGTGTCTAAGACAGACGGGTGCGAATGACGAAGTTTGTCATTTTGTGCATCTTCTATATATTGTATGCATGTTGGCCTAGTTTTTATGGACTACATTATGATTGTGGGATATTCTTATATTTTCTTTGGCCTTGACAAACATATGACACGATTTGTGATATTTATGATAGGGCACGGACTATCGTACTCGACTGGTCATCGATACATACGGAACGTTTGACAGATAGAAATATAATTGTTATAATTAGTATATTAGTGACTCTAGAAGTTAAAAACTGGATATGTTGTGTATATAACTTGGTCATTCTTGGGGATAAGGGGATCGACAATCACTAGACATATGGGCAAGCCAAATCGGTGAACTATAGTCTCCGAAGGAACTATGCCAGTGATGACCCTAGATTTTTATAGATATTCTCTGACATTCGTTGATTGTTATGCAAGTTTGTAAATGATTAGTTGACACTATATGTATACCACTAGCCTTTAGTTATGTCGATTCCTATTTTAGCATGCATCACACCTATGCATGCGAAAGTTGTCCTCTAAATTGCACACTTAGATAGTTAGAAACACCCTTGCATATTTATTTATTTTAGTCTATATAGCTTGTTATTTATATCTTGCTACATTTCTTTGAAGACTTGGTTTCTTTCTAGGTTTGGATGATCAGGATTATCTACAGGTGTACGGACCTGGACCATATTCTTCCTTCGCATAGGAGGAGGTCTTACATTATGAGTTCCCTTGATACCATTTAACTGAACTTTCGTAGTTTGATTATCTTTTATTTTATGTCTATGAGACTAGACTATTTCTATCTTTTACTTTATTATAGTCATTTGATAGTGAATTTGTCTCCAATTAGCTATTTAATTTTACTAAATGAATTATTTCTAGATTTTATATCATCAGTGCTACTTGCTTAGTTTATTATCTTTATTTTGTGGATGAGATTAGATTTATATCTATAAAAAACTGGAATTCATATATAGTGTAAGTATGTATCCATAGGTTTATTAGAGTAGCCTTCGTATGCATACTAGTTGACATGATTATGTATCGGTCTTACATATTTTGGGACTATAGCGTGACACAGGGACAATCAGGTAATTAATTGTCACTACCACATTTTTTAGGAAGGGGTATTTTAGTAATTTTATAATTAATTAAATATTGTGCATGATAATAATTATTTGTTGTATTATTTAATTATTGTTAGATGTTAGTTAATTATTTTGAACTTGTGTTAGTGGACCTAACTAGTATAGTTTAGACCCATGGACCAACATGAATTAATTGATTAGAATTTAGCCCATTTAGAAAGTCCATTGTTAAGGAGATGGATTAAATTAATTAAACCATTAGACTAGAAGCTTCCTTCCTTAATTATTTCTTCATGAGAGGACCCAAGGGATATATTCGACAATTCATGGTAGCTTGAGGAAGGGGAAAGGGGGCCGGCCTATATAGAGGGGGGAAATTTATTTCTCTCTCATCTTTTCATTTGGAAACTAGATCTAGAATTTTTTTCTCAACCAAATTCCTTCATCCCTACTTCATTTACCTACCAAATTTTATCCCAATTCCTTTCCAAATCACCATTAGAGGCTTGTGGAGCAAGGATCTAGAAGGAGGAAGTAATGATCTACAAAGAGGAGCAAGGATCTACAAGTTGGAGCCAATTTTATCATATTTGGAGGCTTCATTGGGAATCCATCTCTTAATAGATAAAGTTTAGTTTTTTCCCCTTAATTTAGGTTCTAAATATAAGATTTAACCAAAGAAAATCAACCCATATGCATAGGCTACCCATAGGATTTGGTTTTGTGTTCATAGGAGGCTATTGAGAAAGTTATGGTACTTTTTGTGTCAATTTTGGGAGAATTCCGAGAATAACATTTGTTGTGTGTGTCAATTGGTCCTATAGATCAATTTGGCATGTGCTTGTGTGTTTGGGGCTAGTGTCGTGTCCATAATTGGGTACGTGTAGGTCGTATTCTAACAAATTGGTGATACATGTTGATTTGGGGGTTTTTCCTTCGACACGAAACTTTGTACATGTCATATTTTGACACGGACACGTAGATCTATATTTGACTCTTCGTATTATTCATAAATAATATATGTGACTTGTTCGTTTTCTTCGGGGTACGTTTGGATGTGTGGAGGACTCGTGTCGTAAGCGTATCTTAGATTTAGTGGGATACGTGGTGATACGATCCATGTGTTGGTATAATTTAAATTGTAGATCTAGTTCTCTTGTCATTGTCATATAAAATTATATATATATATATATATATATATATATATATATATATATATATATATAGTTGTGTAATTATATTTATGTAATATTGTGTCTTAGATCTATGTATATATTATAAGTGTATATATTGTTAGGTGGCTATTCTTCTAATTGTAAGTATAATTACATATATTAGTATGTATAGATATGCATATGTTCAATAGATAATTATATGTTGTTATAATTATAATTATATAATGTGTATGGTGAATGATTGTATGTACGTATATATATATATATATATATATATATATATATATATATATATATATATATATATATATATATATATATATATATATATACTACCAATAATTATACATACACTCACACATAATATTATGTATAAATATGTCTATATATAACTATACATAATAACATACACACACATACATATTAATATGTCTATATATAACTATATATATATATATATATATATATATATATATATATATTTGGGTTATTTATTTATATATGTATTTATTTGTATATATATATATATATATATATATATATATATATATATATATGCATCAGCGACAGCAACAAAGGCGACACAGCAAGGCATCGCAAACAGCAGCAGCAAGCGCCAACAGCAGCAGCAGTCGCACGAGCAACATCGACAGCAAACTGTCGCGAAAAGGCAGCAGCAGCGGTAGCAGGAAGCAATGACAGCATCCAGTGACAGTTTCAGAAAAACTGTCGCTGAAACAATAGTATATCAGCAGCGTATCAGGGGCTGTAGTGACAGTTTTTAGCGACAGTGCAGAAAACTGTCACTAAAATATCAGTATATCTTAATAAACAGCAGCTTTCAGTGACAACAGGAATAGTTATAGCGACAGTTTGGCAGTTATATATATATATATATATATATATATATATATATATATATATGAGTAATGTATCTCCTGAATTGCTAACTACTTATAGTATATGTATAATAATTAGTGTAGTATATGTATGTATATATATTACGGGTAGTTAATATAACAAGGTATTGGGTATTACCTTGAGAAACCAAGATAATTGGGGATACCCAAGGTATTGAGTTTGGGTATCAAGTTTTTGAATTATTGTTCTGATACCAAGTTGGTTCAAAACCACGGTACCTATTTAATATTATAATTATGTTTCTATATTATTAATAACTGTTTGTTATATATATATATATATATATATATATATATATATATATATATTGATATTTTACCTATGGATTCACGTATCCAGAGATACGGTATCCTAATATTTAAGATATGCTTTTTATGGCTTAGACTTTAGTATTTTAAACCCAATATCCTTGTGTAGACCTTTGCAACCTACAAATAGGTAGTTGACCATAGTTGACCTTAGAGTTGACTTAGTTAACTTTTGAGTTAGAATTGACTTATTGACCTAGAAGTTGATTAGTTTGACTTATTTTCTTTCCGGAACCTTGTATTGATGTTGTATTCCATATCTAAGTCTTCGAGGCACAGTATCAGACATCTGTGAGGCTATTCATTGGACTTTAGGCGAGTACATTCTCTAATAGTTTCTCGTTTATGATATCCTCTATGTACATTGTATCTAGTATAGATATCCATGTTTCTTGACATGATGGTTACACAGATTGGTATATCCGGATCTCGTCATGAGATATTATCCTTGTATATGGTATATCTTGTGCAAGTCTTGTTTTATTGATTATCTTGTGCATATATAGACACTGATTCTCGGGTAGATTTGCTACCTTCCTAGAGAATTCCGTGCCATAGCATACCATGGTTGGATCTATTATACCAGTCGGGGGTGAAGAGTATTTTAGTGTAGATATGTGATCATACCCTCCTTGTGCATGTCTTGTTCTTTATGAGTGTTGATCATACACCGCACGTATGATCAACCAGGCCATTATACTCTTGTGCAATTTCCCAAGTCGATCACATGTTAAAGCTAGTATTCACACACTTAGACATTAGTATTCGTGTTCATTATAATATTGTTCATTCTTGTATTTATTCCAGTATTTTCTTATTATGTATCTCTTGTATCTATTGTGCATCTTGTATATTCACATCTATTTACTGTTACATAGTTTTTATCATTGATTAGAACTGCTATTAGAGATGTACTCTGCTCCTTTCCTGACTGGATATATTTTTCCCAGATGACACTGATGACTAGTACCCTACACATTATGGACCTCAGGATATTGTGGGTTTAGAGTCTGATACCCTGGTTCAGGAGGGACTTATCCCGACTGAGACAGATGACCCGAGTGTAGTGGCTTCGTAGTATTTTTTGTACTAGATTTGTCTCCAGCTTATTTGTTAGTATACTTTCAGACTCATTGATGTATTATGTTAGACTCATGAGTTATATGTAACTATTCTATTCTTTATTATATTCGTGCTTGTTCCATCTTGGATCTGTGATTGAGTATATTATTATTGTTGGTGGTTCTTTATATGGCTAGATAGATTATCCAAACAGCGTTCTACCGCCAATTCTGGGGCGTAGGCTAGGCGTTGCTTCCGACTTGTACCCTTACACCGGGTGTGGGTCATGACACATTTTTAGTGGTGGCCCATGCAGGTCAAGCTTCGCAAGTTATGCGATATCGTGGTAGTGCGACGATTTAGTTGTACTACTGCGGGCCTGCAATAGGATATATGATATAGGCTGAGATACTCAATCACATCTAGGAAAATTCTTTTGATTCAACCATTCTCCTTTGATATTTATACTTGATCTCTTAAACTGTCCTTTTCTTAAGTGTCTTACATCTTGTGCCATATTAATTCTTTCTTTCGTTTTGTCTCAGGATGCTACCTAAGACTATATCGCAGCAGGGAAGAGCAGTTTCTGAGAGGTCTGCGATATCCCGAGGGCCTGCACCAGTCACTTCTCCAGTGATTGGAGTGTCAGCTACTTTCGGAGGTCCACCACCTACTCAGAGGACTGTGCCAGCTATATCTGAGGGGCTTCCACCTCTACCTCATGTGCTAGCAGAGGCGACACAGATGTTTATACTGTTTCGTGAGATGCTCGAGGCACAGAGGGCTCAGTCAGAGGCACATCAGAGGCAGACCGACGTTCTACGACAGGGCATCGAGAGTGCTCATCATCTTGCTCGTGCCGTAGTCGAGAGAGCAGTTTCGGTCTAGCAGCAAGTTGCTCCTCAGGTTGCTCAACTTCGGCTAGGCAACATTCAGGACTTCAAGAAGCTGGAGCCTAGGATCTTCAAAGGGACGGAGGGCATTGTCTATGCTGATGATTGGCTCGGGGACATTGAGCGTCTTATGAGGGTGTCCCATCTTTCTGAGGATCTGAAGGTTGAGGCGGTAGGACTTCAACTGTTCGATGTCGCTCGTACTTGGTTCAGGAACGAGCCGGTTCTGGTTAACGTAGGACAGTCTTGGGAGGTATTCAAGGACCTTTTCAAGAAGAAGTTTTTCGCTCGGGCAGATAGGCTAGACTTGGGGAGGCAGTTCGAGAGTCTCATTCAGGGGAGCATGTCTGTGGAGGAGTACGCTTGGGAGTTCGGCAGGTTAAGCCAATTTATAGAGTATCTGGTGAGAGAGCTGGAGGTTCGGGCTATTCATTTCCGTGAGGGTCTAAACTGGGAAGTGAAGATCCGTATTCCGTCTTTTTATGAGACATACTCGGAGATACTTGCGAAGGCACGCAAGGTTGAGCGGGAGTTGGGTTTGAAGCCCAAGAGAGACCGTAATTATTTTCTGGGGGCCAACGGTAGTACAATATCTGCCAAATGTCCTTATTTCCAGTCCAGGCCTTTCCAGCAGCCACAAAAGCACCAGACTCCAGCTAGGGCACCTTTTCACCAGGCACCAAAGCAGCAGAGACAGTTACAACAATCTTTCTGCCACTTCTGTAAGAAGCCCGGCCATATCTGAGAAGTTTGCAGGAAGAGGTTGGGAGTTTATTTGTATTATGGTACTGAAGGGCATCAGCTGAGGAAGTGTCCTTCCAATCCTCGTCGTGCAGTTCTGGGAGTAGCTTCAGCTCCGAGGGCACAAACGAGACCACCTGCAGTACAACCGAGGGGACGCTTCTGACACAGCAGCAACGTTATGTCCAGCATCAGCAGCAGGGAGGTGCACGCCAGTGATGAGCGTTTGCTATGACCGTTGAGGAGGATAAACCCACCGGAGATGTCATCGCAAGTTCTATTCTTCTTGATTCCATTCCAGCTTTAGCTTTATTTTATAGTGGTGCTTCCCATAGTTTTGTATCTATTTCTTTTGCTCTGAAGCATGGTTTGGTAGCTGAGTCTTTGCTTAGGACTTGCAAGATCATGACCGGGGAGGCATTATCCTGGTTAATGATATTTGCAAGGATCAGAGAGTTACTCTAGGAGGCCAAAAGTTGAGTGCGTGTCTACTTGTAATGCCACTTTTGAGCTATGATATTGTACTCGGGATAGATTGGTTAAGTAGGCACCGTGCTAGCATAAATTGTAGAGGAGGTAGAGTTTTGTTTGGTCCGCCAGGAGAGCCAGAGTTCGAGTTTGCTAGAGGAGCTGCGGAGCAGGAAAAGGGTATTATTTGTGGAGCTATGGTGGAAAATAAGGATTTGTCACATCCGTTGATAGCAGAGTTCTTGAATGTGTTTTCTGAGGAGGTTTGCCGCCAGATCGAGATGTTGAATTCTCTATAGACTTGGTGTCAGGTGCAGAACCAATTTTGCAACATATCTATAAAGTAAACAACAGCGAGTTGGTCGAGCTGAAGAAGCAGGTGGACGAATTACAGGATAAGGGGTTTATCAGATTGAGTTCTTCACCATGGGAAGTCCCGGTATTATTTGTACCAAAGAAGGATGGATTGGTGCGTATGTGCATTGATTATAGGGCTTTGAATAATCTTACTATCAAGAATAAGTATCCTTTGCCACGGATTAATGATCTGTTCGATCAGTTGAGTGGTGCCAAGATATTTTCTAAGATAGATTTGAGATCAGGTTACCACCAGGTAAAGGTGAAGCCGGAGGACATACCGAAGACTACTTTTAGAACTCGGTATGGTCAGTACGAGTTTATGGTAATGTCGTTTGGTTTGACTAATGCACCGACGGTATTTATGAACTTGATGAACAAAGTATTCCATTAATATCTTGACAAGTTCGTGGTGGTATTCATCGACGATATACTCATATACTCGAAGACACCGGAGGAGCATGAGGAGCATTTGAGGATTATGTTGGATGTGCTGAGGAAGGAAAAGCTATATGTGAAGTTGTCCAAGTGTGACTTCTTCCTGGACAAGGTAGAATTCTTGGGGCATGTTGTGACTGGTGATGGTATTTCTGTGGATCTGAAGAAGATCGCAGCAGTGGAATCTTGGAAGACCCCGAGTTCGGTAGCAGAGATCAGGAGTTTCTTGGATTGGCAGGCTACTACAGGAAGTTTGTGCAAGATTTTTCGAGGATTGCCGTGCCGATAACCAGACTCACCAGGAAGGATGTAGAGTTTGTTTGGACAGAGGATTGTCAAGTTGCTTTCGAGGAATTGAAGAAAAGGTTGACGTCTTCTCCTATTTTGATGTTGCCATCAGGGTCTGGAGATTTCACTATTTATAGTGATGCATCGGGAAAATATTTGGGTTGTGTTCTTCAGCAGAATGGGAAAGTTA
>JAYESA010000011.1:150278915-150311415 GCA_036927795.1 Iris macrosiphon
AAATTTCAAAATTCTAGAAATTTATTTTAGATCATACAATTAATCTACCAACTGTCCAATAGGTCTCCTACATGGAATAAATTAGAAAAAATTTATAATTGCTCCATAAATTCCCTAAATGTACAAACACCTAAAATAAAAATTAGATAAATTCTATTTTCTCTATTTAGCTCATAATTACTATAATTAAATTAAATAATTAATTAAAAAGGTAAATACAATTTTTAGGATTAGGGGTTTTACATAAGTCCTCACACCTTCCTTATACTACTAACTGACTGAACACTCTCACATGGATCCTTGTCCTGCACCACTGAACCAATCTCCCATACTTGCAGCAACTCTAATCCCCATCCTTCCACTATCATTTACTTGAACCCGAGCACCATTACCCCACATATCATTTCCCTTTAACATAGTCCTCAACACTCATTGATACCCAAATGTATCATAGCATCTCTGTACACTCACCCTGTGCACAACAGACCTGTCTTCACCCTACCCGAGCCCTGCACATTGTCTCAATTGTTTTATTGCTTGCAAAGTAATATCATTCAGTTATTGTTGTTACTGCTACATCAGTGACTGAACAGCAAGTTACTATTACCTGCCCCCCTTCATTTCCCATTACCTGATACTTGCATCCCTTCCTGATACACTACTGCTATAAGCAGCAATCACCCCTATATTCCAACAACAAGACCATCAACAACAACAATAACTACCCAAAAAAATAATAGCAGTTACTAAACCTTGCCTAACACTTGATACTCAACCAGGTATCCCTAACCCACTAATTACAACAACTTCAACACCACAATACATATTTGATTACACATTAAGACACACATACATCATCTCTTACATCTGCCCTTAATCCTTAAACTGTGATACACTCTAAGATACACCAATGTATCCCGACCTGCATATTGTGGGTGCACAATGTGCACCCCTGCACTATGCAGCAACCCTATTGCCTGCATCTCAATCTCCCCACTGAATTGCTCAGTCTTGGCTATTTGAGTTCCCTCCCCCTTATTACCACAGACACATGCACACTCACTAATGCACATTTCAACCTCAAATACTCACTGCACCATTAGTTACTTACACAAATAGTACACATAGGTACTAATACACACTGATACATGGGTGTATCAATTCCCACATCCATACACACAACCTCGTGCACACCACACAACAATCCCTCACTCCAACACAGACCACACCCAATCGAGACAACCCCCCTACAACAGCCACACTAAACACCTCATCTAACACCACACGCACACTCTCATATATATATACACACTCTCATATATATATATATATATATATATATATATATATATATATATATATATATATATATATATATAAACTTTTATATTTATACATAAGCTATCTACAAAGAGTATATGCATATATATTAAGTGCAAACTGAATATTAAGTCTAAAATGACCAAATTGGCATTCTAACAAACACTTGGGGTGCCAAATTCGTGGTTCCTCCTAAATGAGCACAAAATTATCATCACATATGCCAAAATATATATCTACCCAAATTTAAGGCTTCTAACACTTAAATCCACCTATTGGAGGGATCCTATAGGTCCAATGGGTGTTCTTAACCATAAATGGAGTGAAAAATAGAGGATTACCTAGGTTTTGAGGGACCTCCTTAATGAACTCCGAATTTGGACACGAGGAAGACAAAGCGGACACGATCCTCAACACTTGGACTCCTCCTCAAGCTCCCTTTAGCAATGACAAGCTCCTTAGCCCCCTTGGAAAATAAAAATGAGAGGGATGAGATTTGTAATGGATTGATTAGGGTTTTCTCTCAAAATTTTGGGGATAAACTAATGGAGGCTACTATGAATAAAGTGGCTTATATAAACTCTCCCTTAGGGTTAGGATTAAGATTATGTTTTGTGTCATGATGGTTTGATTTGACTCAAAAGTCCCTCTTATTCTTTCATGAATAGGATCTAATAATTCTTAGGAAGAAATATTCCATTCTTGAGTTTAAATAGGTCTAATGGTCCTAATCTAGTCATGACTAACTAGTGATTCAACTTAACTAGTCTAAGGTAAATAAATAACCCATTAGTCACATTTTATATATATATATATATATATATATATATATATATATATATATATATACACACACACACACACAAATTTAAATTATATCAAATTACCAAAATATCTTTGTCCTGAAAATGAGGTGGTTACAGATCGTACCTCAAGGAAGGACCCGGCGGCAGAGTCGAGATGGGTCTTTCTGTTGTGATGGTTTCTTTGCCCATTTTTGATGCCGCTTGGTTGCTTTCTTATTTATTTTGTGACTTACGTTTTCTTGTTCGGTTTTGATGGATTTCATTGTCTCCATTCATTGAACTTCGTATTTCATATCGAACTTTAGAAGATGGAGGCAGAAGATATTGATCATTTGTTCGTGCGTGCAGGTTATCGTCTAGGCGACGCGCAAGCGGAGTCTTGAAGATCTCCCATTTCTCTTTTCTAATTGTCTAACTTGTGAGTGGTTTTACTTCCGATTAGCGCCCTTCTTGTCACGCCCTGGCACCCGATGTAATGGCATGAGTACATGGGTACATCCAGCATACGCCGCAGCATCAACGGTAGAACGCTGTCTAGGTTAACAATACTATCTAAATATCTCACACAGTATATATAAGGTACTTGTCATGCTATCTCAACTCTAAATGGAGGACAATATGATAATATGGTAATGGTAAACAATACTCAATCACGATATCAAACTAGAGGATGATAAGGCACGATATGGAATAGAAGGAAAGATAATAAGTCACAAATACATCACAAGTCCAAGCCTCATCTCAACACAAGATCTCAAATAATAATACAATGCCAAAGTCTAACAGACATATACATTCTCATGAATAAACTAACTATGCCTCCTCAACTGCTGGTGCTAAGTTAACAGGCTCTACGGGTGATAACTCAACTAGCTCGCCATCCTATGGCCCGTAGTACGTAGGACACCAGTCCTCTAATGAATCATCTGGAAAATATATCCAGTCATGATTGGAGCAAAGTATAACCCAAATAGCAGTTCCAATAATTGACAGAAACTATGAAACAGTAATAACAATGAACATAAATGATGGAAGTAACTGAACTAGCATGTATCACGAGAAAGAGCATCACGATAAATAATGGCAAGAATTAAGAACAATATAGTGAGGAACAATAATATAATAAACTAGAATAGAGAAAATAATATATATAAATATGCCTTGAAATATTAGTAAGATAATGTTATCGGCTTGGGCCTAACACGGAATATATATAAAAGGTGAGCTAGCATGATCACGTGTGAGTGACATGATCTGCTAACTATCATGGACTATACTAAATCATGGGCTATAAGGTATGATTACTGTCACTACCATATTCTGAAAATAGGGGTATTTTTGACTTTTTATGTATTATTAATATTATGGTATTTATATTAAATGATTTCTCGATAGGTGTATTTAAATTAAATAATTTCGTGAGATGTGTAATTAAATATATTATTATTTACAGTGTGCATTAATGTTTGAGCTGGTAGACTTGACCTAGAAGCCCACTAGACGAACACCTGACAGAATTATAGGGATTGTGTATTTAATAACATTATTTAGGATTTAATTATTGGATGTCGTAATTAACTACCGTAAATTTATTTAATTGTTGTGCGCTGCCGTTGCTTCGATATTTGGAGCGCTATCCTAGCTTTTGCCTTCCAATAAATTTCACAACACTGCCCTAGACGTGCTCGCCTTCCATTCTGCCATTTTTTGTAACTCATAATTATGCTCTCTTGTGCTTCATTTTAGCCGCACAAAAATCATCGCGGACGTTTATTTAAATTATAAATAAATTCTAATTTTGTATCGTTGTGCGTTCCAATCGAAATTGGAGGCAATCTTGATCCATTTTCTGTGCAACCCAAATTAGGGTAATATTCTGTTCTGAGTCTTCTTCACTAATGGTAATTATGATCGAACCTAATTTTGGCCCCAAGTACTCCTAATTAATTTTAGAACACAGCTTGCATTTATTTCTAATTAAATTGAGGATACCATTTTGACTGATTCCGTAAATTCCAATTTAATTTCAGTACCCGATTAATTAAGCCCATACCAAGCACACAACGCCCCCTCATCCTACAAAACGCCAAACACCAAATCGTCCACCAAATTTTTATCATTTTATGCGTCTGTGCAAATATCCAAATTTAAGAGGGCTAATTTGCAATTATTACATTAGGTGTCAACACCCCATTGGTCCAACTAAATGGAGAGCCCTAAACATTTGACTAGTCAACCCTTATTCCTACATGAATAAAAACCCCTCCATGTCAAATCTTGACCATCCATTAGGATGGGTGCATCCTCACCCTTCATTCCTACACACCCTCTCCCTATTTAATGTCCCATCATCCCCTCTTCCCAAGGAAACCCTAATCCCCCAAAAAAAACCTAGACTAGCCCCCACACTCAACCGTAGCCTCCATTTCTCTATTTCTCCATTTTCCTTTCTTCTTCTATTTTCTTCTTCTTCTTCTTCTTCTTCTTCCTTTCTTCCCCTTCTCTTTTGTTTTTTTAAATATTAGAAGAAGAGGGAAATAACCAACTTTCCATGGTCACTGTTCACCGCAGCCGACTCCGGTCCGACGGCCCTCACTGCACACGACCCCAGTCTGTTCAGCTCGACCCACTGCCAACTTCGGCCGCTCCCCCGTCAGCCCGGCCACGCAGCCCGACTCCGCCTCGACTCGTCCTCGCTGCCAGACCCCGTCGGATCTCATCCACCCTCCGCCTGAGCCGAGCATCTCCGTCGACCACAGCATTCCGGATCCAACCGACTTCACCAACCATCGAGCTTCCCTCCTCGATGACGCAGTAACCCCGTCGGAGCTTGAACCGCCCGCCATCCTTACCGACTTCCCCCTCGTCGACGTCGTCATCACCACTCGCCTGTACTCGACCAGAGCCCCATCACCGGATCCACCACCAGTGCACATCACCACCCTCGAGTCGAGCCTCGAGCTCCTCCTTGCTCGTAACTCCGGCACGAACACAACCACCACCACCTCACTTCAACCTCCACCAGATCAAGCAACCCCGACCAAGCTCCGGTCAGCCGCGGCCCTCCATCAGCCGCCGACCCCGCTGCTCTCCTTCCTCAACCCATCTCCTCCCCCGACATCACTCGCCTGAACCTCCTTCCGACGACGACTGAAGGACCTCCTCCTTGACAGCACAGTCATCACCCCCTCGAGCCTGCACCTCGACACCGGCCCCTACCTCGACCTCTCCGGCGGCTAGCCGACAACAGCCACCTCGCCGAGCCCGCCATTGCCAGCTTCCTTCTCCCACCATCAGCCATTGCTCCCCGGAGCACCTCCATCATCAATCACCACCACCATCCGAAGCCAGTGCGGCCATCCCCCGCCGGCCAGCTCTCCCCTCCGGCGGCTGGGCACCACCACAACCCCCTGTGAGCTCCCTCTCCTCTCCCTTCCCTCCTTTCATTTTTGTATATATATACATGTATACGTATAAATATGTATTTAGGTGAATGTGTTTATGTATTTCTCCAGTTATATATAGGTATTCGATATTTATTGTATATACGTATTAAGTAATATATTTAATACCTATTTTTTGGTATATATATATATATATATATATATATATATATATATATATATATATATATATATATATATATATATATATATATATATATATGTTCGTATTATGGTATATACATATATACCTATATATATATATATAGTATATGTTGGTATTTATAATTGATATATATATATATATATATATATATATATATATATATATATATATATATATATATTTATATACGTATGTATTTAGTATGTAAGTATATATAGTACATCTATAATTGTATTGATATATATATATATGTGTACTTATAAACATGTTTTGGTATATGTACGTATTTAATATAATTGATATATATATGTACGTATTTAGTACGTATTATATAATTGGTATATATGCATATATATATATATTTAGTATATGTATGTAATTATAAATTGGTATATGTATATATGTATTTGTATATACACTTCGTATATTTTTAAATTGGTATATATGGTATATATATATTGTTCAACTAATATATATATATTATACATGTAATTAAATGGTACATGTATATATTGTATATATATTTAATTTGGTATAAATATATATATTTGGTATATAAATGTATATATATATATCTGTATATATATAGTATATGTTGGATAAACGTATTTTTGGCATATATATTTTTAGGACATATAAATATAGTATGTTAAATTCTATTCAGTATATAGACATATATATACGTATTGTATATCTCTTTCCATGATATATGTTTATATGTATATACAAGTATTAGTTTTATTTAAAGTATATATATACTTATATCTATTATTGTAATTAATGGATATTAATATATATGTTAATTAATGATATGTATATTTATATATTCTATTAGATGACCCTAGTTGACCAGTATCATACCTGGCATAGCCCCTGAGTTATGTATTTGTGTTAGTGTAGCATCTGATGTAAACGTTGTATTGTTTATTATATGTTATAGGACTGTTGGATCCTCCCGACGATACTCTGGGACAGGACATTGGTTTTTACCAACTAAGGACCCAAGGCGAGTACATTCTCTGATTAGTTTCTTGTTTATGATATCCCCTATGTTCATTGTATCTAGTATAAATATCCATGCTCTTGACACGATGGTTACACGGATTGGTATATACGGATCTCGTCATGAGATGTTATTCCTTGTTCATGGTGTAGCTTGTACAAGTCTTGTTTCATTGTCATCTTGTACATGTACAGACACTGATTTCCGGGGATATTTGCTACCTCCCTAGGGAATCCCGTGACATAGCGTACCATGGTTGGATCTACTATACCAGTCGGGGTGGAGAGTATTTTAGTATAGATATATGATCATACCCAACTCTACATGCATTATAGCTCACCCCATATCTCACGTCGGGTGCGACCTGACCATTTACATGCTTCATAGCTGTTATCTGTGATTAGCCTGACCTCTACATGCATCATAGCTAACCAACGGTTAGCCTGACCTTACATGAATCATAGCTAATCACATGTAATCAGCCTGATCAAGTTCCCAAGCCGATCACATGTTAAAGCTAGTACTCACACACTTAGTCATAGTATTTTTGCTAATTGACATATTGTTTCTTTTCCTGCATTTACTTACAGTATTTCCAGTATATCCTTTATTGTACATTTCCCGTACATATACATGCATCTTGTATATTTCCATCTATATACTGCTACATAGTTTATATCATTGATATAGAACTGCTATTTAGAAATGTACTTTGCTCCTTCCTGACTGGAAAACATTTTCCAGACTATGCCTAGAGGGCTGGTATCCGACACTTGTGGACCACAGGATGAGTAGTTGCAGTCTTGGACATTAGTAGTGCAGTCGTGATTCCGAGAGGTTTAGCCGGAATCACTAGTTATCTAGTTAGTTTCTCAGTTGTCTATTTTTGTACCGGATTTGTCTCCGGCAATCTTATTTGAGACTTGGATTATGTTGAGTTAGATTATTTACAGTTTAGACTTGTGTTGTATTTTTATTTTTTCTTTGATTTCTTATCGTGCTGTAGTTATGTGACTGAGTATGTTATTCATTTATTTTGTGTCATCTGTGCCTCCTTAAGGAGATTAGATGCTCGTGTGAGATTGCTTAGTTAGTATCATGACCTAGACAGCGTTCTACCGTCGATACTGCGGCGTAGGCTGGACGTACCCGCGCACTCGTGCCCCTATACCGGGTGCGGGTCGTGACATATTTTTAGTGGTGGCCCATGTAGGTCAGACTTCGTAAGTTATGCGATGTCATGGTAGTGCGACGTATTAGTTGTACTACTGCGTGCCTGCTATAGAATATAGGATATAGGATACTAGGATGAGAGAGGATACTCAATCACAATTCCTTGAGAGATTCCTGGGATGACCCTTGAGAATCTTATTATAATTTCCACTTTAAATTATTTCCCTTGTTTTCGTCCATTATTACTTGTTGATATTGAATTTGATTATTGTTGATCAGTTATTAGGATCTTGGTTTCATTGCAGAGTTTGATTTCATATCGAGATAAATTTTACGGACTAAACTTTACGATATCATCTGATGACATATATTGATGAGAACAGTGAGAAAGGTAAAACGTCTGCTTTGGTTATGGAACCTAGGGTTTATCGCAACCATACCGGTTGGCGTGGTGAAGATTCTAGATGACATGATTATAGGGTTACGTACTTTAGTTACGGAACCTGTCGTTTATCGTACCTATGCTTACTGGCATGGCGAGGATTCTCAGCGTCATGATTTCTGACCGACGTGTATGATTATCAGGTTGTATCTTAAAATTGGTTCTTAAAGTATCATCTCAATACTTATCTATTTCTGTTATTACAGGACTTTATTCCATCGTTTCTTGGGTTGCTAGTAGTAAAAATACCGTTAGTCCTCAACCCAGTTTCTTTGAGCTTCTATTCTTTGAGGATTCCTTGTTAAGTATGATAATTAGTGACTTGTAATTATGTCTGTGTCTTGAGTATTAGTATTGACTGAGTGTTGTTAGTAAGTTGTAAGTGTTTCCTAGTTGGACATGTGAGCAGTAGGCCTTAATCTAGAGTTAGCCCTTAGCATAGTACCTTGTAACAATGGTTCTAGGATATATGTCATTATAGTACTGAGTATAAAGGAGAGTATAGAGTATCAGTGATAGTTCCAAGAGTTAGTATCAGAGCCAACATAACCGTCCTGGATAATCATGATTATGCAATTGGATAATCTATGTAAATAATTAAGTATCCAGGAATTATATTAAGAATTAATGGAGCATGATGTTCAATTTGATAATTGATATCAGGAGTGTTAAAGGTAAGGAAATATATACGCATAAAGAGCTATAATGAGATGTCATGAGTAGAGAAATATCGGAATTGGTAATAAAAAATGGTGAGGCGTATCACAGATTAGCTTGACAGGCTATAAAAGATTAAAGGGAAATACATATACATCAATCAAGATGAAGAACCATATACTTGCCCATGAGAGTAAAGAAACATGAATGTTATAGAAGGTACAGGTAATCATGAGTTCTAATAAGTTTGATGAGATGATCCAATAATAAAGCTAGTGATATCATACCAAGAGTACTAATGATTCTATGTCGAGGATTGGTCGAGAATGATGCTAATAACAGTAAGCACTCTGCGTGATGATAATTAGATGGTATACCAGTTGATATAGATTAAAAATTATGAAAGAAAATACGTGTAATGATAACTTTGATCATTTGGAGGTAATAGTGCAAGTAATTCGGGCAGTACAATTTTAGTACCCAGTTGAGAGTTGTAGACAATAGATGTATTGAGTGCACCTCGAGTATTAGAGACCGTGAGCACTTATATGTATATTTGTGGATTTATAAATTAAAGAGTGGAAATGAATTTTAATTTTTGAGAATTATTGAGGAGTTGAGATTTATGTCATTAAATTTTGAGGATTCCAAATTTGATTCAATAAACAGGGTCAAGGCTATAAAGATTTTAGAAGTGATTAAAATTTTATTTCGATGTTAAGTATCTGACTTTTGAGGAAATAAATGCATTTTATTTTAAAATTGTTCGAGAAATTAAACCTTGACGATTATTTTGAGGATTAATTTTATGGTGGATGAGAAATATATATATTAATATATGAGTAGATGATATACATGTGTAAGGATCTGTTGACTTGAGCATGATTGAGATGGCACTGCAAATAGACTTGGGTATCCATCTAGAGTTGTATTAGGGAGAACAGTACTTAGTATGGTGTGTTGCACTTGGTGTGCACTTAATAGGTAAGAACAACTAGTATGAACAATTATAGTAGGTAAGAGAGCTAGCAGTGAGTGTGCTTGTAGTAAAAACTAGGGTACTAAAGAGATAGAGGTATCAAACTTGAATGCATTATTGAACCATGGTTATATTAGAGATTCTTGGTATCAGATTTAGGTATCAATAGACAGGTGTATGCAATGAGGATGTATTCATAAATGTCTTGTCGACTAATGATTAGTTGATATGGGTACCAGTGTACAAGGATAGGAATTAGTTAGTGAATGTGCCAGAGTTAAGTGTATATTAGAGGATGAAGATATCCAAATAATGGGTTAGAAGACTATGTTCTGTCCTTCCTTCTGTTCCTTTCTATTTGATTGATTGACTGATTTCCCTAGTACTGTAGTTCTTATGCATAATTTTTTTGTTAGAATGTAGTTAGTAGTACACCCTGACAGAGACTGTAATACCATGTCAAAAGACACATGACCGTACATATTTTCTTAGATTGCATGGCTGTAGGTAGAATTTTCTTAGACCATGATTATTGGGGTTTGACCATAGTAGATTTATGAAGAGGTTATGACTTGACAAGAGAAACGATATGCTAAAATTTTGGAAGAAAAAAAAAGTTAAGGATTTAATATGGTAGGATTGATGATTATTGATTATGATATATCTATCATTAAAAACTTGAGGAAATTTAGGAGATTGTCATTATATTTATTTTGACCGCAAGTTATGAATTTTAAAATTTTATATTGTGGACGTTGCATTTGAAGGATCTATAAGTGTCGCATTATTGAGTATTTTGAGAGAAAAAAAAGGAAACCGAAGAATAAGATCATTGATGGATTATTGTTTGGATTCAGACTTTTTGGGACGAGATTCAATTTTTATATATGCATTGATTGAAATTAAATTTGAGGAGTAGATATAAAATTTTGAGTATTTAATTAACTTAAAAAAAAATTCGGAGGAAATTGTGAGGAAAATGGAGACTGATTTTATTTCGAGAATTTTTCAGGAATACAATAAATTCAGAATTTTTGAAAATCGTGAAATGACAAGGTGGATTATTTCAGGATTATGTGGGTTGGTGAATTTAACCATTGATGAAAAATAATATAATGAATAAACACTACAATGAGGATTTTAAATTTCGGAAACGAAATTCTTTTAAGGAGGGTAGACTTGTCACTACCACATTCTGAAAACAGGAGTATTTTCAAATTTTTATGTATTATTAATATTATGGTATTTATATTAAATAATTTCTCGATAGGTGTATTTAAATTAAATAATTTTGTGAGATGTGTAATTAAATAGATTATTATTTACAGTGTGCATTAATTTTTGAGCTGGTAGACTTGACCTAGAAGCCCACTAGACGAACACCTGACAGAATTATAGGGATTGTGTATTTAATTACATTATTTAGGATTTAATTATTGGATGTCGTAATTAACTACCGTAAATTTATTTAATTGTTGTGCGTTGCCGTTGCTTCGATATTTGGAGCGCTATCCTAGCTTTTGCCTTCCAACAAATTTCACAACATTGCCCTAGACGTGCCCGCCTTCCATTCTGCCATTTTTTGTAACTCATAATTATGCTCTCCTGTGCTTCATTTTAGCCGCACAAAAATTGTCGCGGACGTTTATTTAAATTCTAAATAAATTTCAATTTTGTATCGTTGTGCGTTCCAATCGAAATTGGAGGCAATCTTGAACCATTTTTCGTGCAACCCAAATTAGGGTAATATTTTGTTCTGAGTCTTCTTCATTAATGGTAATTGTGACCGAACTTAATTTTGGCCCCCAGTACTCCGAATTAATTTTAGAACACATCTTGCATTTATTTTTAATTAAATTGAGGATACCATTTTGACTGATTCCGTAAATCCTAATTTAATTTCAGTACCCGATTAATTAAGCCCATACCAAGCACACAATGCCCCCTCATCCTACAAAACGCCAAACACCGAATCGCCCACCAAATTTTTATTATTTTATGCATCTGTGCAAATACCCAAATTTAAGGGGGCTAATTTACAATTATTACATTAGGTGTCAACACCCCACTGGTCCAACTAAATGGAGAGCCCCAAACATTTTACTAGTCAACCCTCATTCCTACATGAATAAAAATCCCTCCATGTCAAATCTTGACCATCCATTAGGATGGGTGCATCCTCACCCTTCATTCCTACACACCCTCTCCCTATTTAATGTCCCATCATCCCCTCTTCCCAAGGAAACCCTAATCCCCCCCAAAAAAAAAAAACCTAGACTAGCCCCTACACTCAACAGTAGCCTCCATTACTCCATTTCTCCATTTTCCTTTCTTCTTCTATTTTCTTCTTCTTCTTCCTTTCTTCCCCTTATCTTTTGTTTTTTTTAATATTAGAAGAAGAGGGAAATAACCAACTTCCCATGGTCACTGTTCACCGCAGCCGACTCCGGTCTGGCGGCCCTCACTGCACACGAACCCGGTCTGTTCAGCTCGACCCACTGCCAACTCCGGCCGCTCCCCCGTCAGCCCGGCCATGCAGCCCGACTCCGCCTCGACTCGTCCCCGCTGCCAGACCCCGTCGGATCTCATCTACCCTCCACCTGAGCCGAGCATCTCCGTCGACCACAGCATTCCGGATCCACCCGACTACACCAACCATCGAGCTTCCCTCCTCGACGATGCAGTAACCCCGTCGGAGCCTGAACTGCCCGCCATCCTTGCTGACTTCCCCCTCGTCAACGTCGTCATCACCACTCGCCTGTACTCGACCAGAGCCCCATCACCGGATCCACCACCAGTGCACATCACCACCCTCGAGTCGAGCCTCGAGCTCCCCCTTGCTCGCAACTCCGGCACGAACACAACAACCACCACCTCACTTCAACCTCTACCTGATCCAGCAACCCCGGCCAAGCTCCGGTCAATCGCGGCCCTCCATCAGCCGCCAACCCCGCTGCTCTCCTTTCTCAACCCATCTCCTCCCCCGACATCACTCGCCTGAACCTCCTTCCGGCGACGACTGAACGACCTCCTCCTCGACAGCACAGTCATCACCCCCTCGAGCCTGCACCTCGACACCGGCCCCTACCTCGACATCTCCGGCGGCCAGCCGACAACATCCACCTCGCCGAGCCCGCCATTGCCAGCTTCCTCCTCCCACCATCAGCCATTGCTCCCCGGAGCACCTCCATCATCAATCACCACCACCACCCGAAGCCAGTGCGGCCATCCCCCGCCGGCCAGCTCTCCCCTCCGGCGGCTGGGCACTACCACAACCCCCTGTGAGCTCCCTCTCCTCTCCCTTCCCTCCTTTCATTTTTGTATATATACATGTATACGTATAAATACGTATTTAGGTGAATGTGTGTATGTATTTCTCCAGTTATATATAGGTATTCGATATTTATTGTATATACGTATTAAGTAATATATTTAATACATATTTTTTGGTATATATATATATATATACATATATATGTTCGTATTATGGTATATACATATATACCTATATATATATATAGTATATGTTGGTATTTATAATTGATATATATATATATATATACGTATGTATTTGGTATGTAAGTATATATAGTACATCTATAATTGTATTGATATATATATATGTGTACTTATAAACATGTTTTGGTATATGTACGTATTTAATATAATTGATATATATGTACGTATTTAGTACATATTATATAATTGGTATATATGCATACATATATTTAGTATATGTATGCAATTATAAATTGGTATATGTATATATGTATTTGTATATACACTTAGTATATTTTTAAATTGGTATATATGGTATATATATATATTGTTCAACTAATATATATATTATACATGTAATTAAATGGTACATGTATATATTGTATATATAATTAATTTGGTATAAATATATATATATTTGGTATATATATATATATATATATATATATATATATATATATATATATATATATATATATATATATATATATATATATATATATATAGTATATATTGGATAAACGTATTTTTGGCATATATATTTTTAGGACATATAAATATAGTATGTTAAATTCTATTCAGTATATAGACATATATATACGTATTGTATATCTCTTTCCATGATATATGTTTATATGTATATACAAGTATTAGTTTTATTTAAAGTATATATATATACTTATATCTATTATTGTAATTAATGGATATTAATATATATGTTAATTAATGATATGTATATTTATATATTCTACTAGATGACCCTAGTTGACCAGTATCATACCTGGCATAGCCTCTGAGTTATGTATTTGTGTTAGTGTAGCATCTGATGTAAACGTTGTATTGTTTATTATATGTTATAGGACTGTTGGATCATCCAGACGATACTCTGGGACAGGACATTGGTTTTTACCAGCTAAAGACCCAAGGCGAGTACATTCTCTGATTAGTTTCTTGTTTATGATATCCCCTATGTTCATTGTATCTAGTGTAAATATCCATGCTCTTGACACGATGGTTACACGGATTGGTATATACGGATCTCGTCATGAGATATTATTCCTTGTTCATGGTGTAGCTTGTACAAGTCTTGTTTCATTGTCATCTTGTACATGTACAGACACTGATTTCCGGGGAGATTTGCTACCTCCCTAGGGAATCCCGTGCCATAGCGTACCATGGTTGGATCTACTATACCAGTCGGGGGTGGAGAGTATTTTAGTATAGATATGTGATCATACCCAACTCTACATGCATCATAGCTCACCTCACATCTCACATCGGGTGCGGCCTGACCATTTACATGCTCCATAGCTGTTACGTGTGATTAGCCTGACCTCTACATGCATCATAACTAACCAACGGTTAGCCTGACCTTACATGAATCATAGCTAATCACATGTAACCAGCCTGATCAAGTTTCCAAGCCGATCACATGTTAAAGCTAGTACTCACACACTTAGTCATAGTATTTTTGCTCATTGACATATTGTTTCTTTTCCTGCATTTACTTACAGTATTTCCAGTATATCCTTTATTGTATATTTCCCGTACATATACATGCATCTTGTATATTTCCATCTATATACTGCTACATAGTTTATATCATTGATATAGAACTGCTATTTAGAAATGTACTTTGCTCCTTCCTGACTGGAAAATATTTTCCAGTCTATGCCTAGAGGACTGGTATCCGACACTTGTGGACCACAGGATGAGTAGTTGCAGTCTTGGACATTAGTAGTGCAGTCGTGATTCTGAGAGGTTTAGCCGGAATCACTAGTTATCTAGTTAGTTTCTCAGTTGTCTATTTTGGTACCGGATTTGTCTCCGGCAATCTTATTTGAGACTTGGATTATGTTGAGTTAGATTATTTACAGTTTAGACTTGTGTTGTATTTTTATTTTTTTTTCGATTTCTTATCGTGTTGTAGTTATGTGATTGAGTATGTTATTCATTTATTTTGTGTCATCCGTGCCTCCTTATGGAGATTGGATGCTCGTATGAGATTGCTTAGTTAGTATCATGACCTAGACAGCGTTCTACCGCCGATGCTGCGGCGTAGGCTGGACGTACCCGCGCACTCGTGCCCCTATACCGGGTGCGGGTCATGACAATTACATATCTACTAATACTTTTCCAACCCCCGACTAGTACACGGATCCAAATCATGACACGTTATAACACGTATATCACACCGCACAGTCTATAATATCAGGCACTATTATCACGGTCTATATAATTCCTAAGATATTACGGTAATCACTAAGTAATTAGGAAATACGACACGGTGTTCACTGAGTAACCACGACAATAATATCTCATGACCAAGATCCACGTATACCAATCCGTGAAACCATTGTGTTAAGAATCAAATATATCAATACTAAATACTTGAAACATAGAGGCTATCAAATAAGAAAACTATCAGAGAATGTACTCGTCTGGTATCCGGTGCGAGAAACAGTAAACAATGCTCAGCTGGAGTCCAAGGGTCCTAGATATAGATATATAAGTGTTACAGATTAATTTGAAAGAAAAATATGCATAACTAGTTCATGGTGATGATTCTAGGTCAATTCTAGGTTCATATTAGGATATAGTAGCTAATACTAGTCAAACTAGGTCATTACCTTGCTATACTAGGTTTTTTAAAGTCATACTAAGTCCATCTAGTCAATATTATTCTTATACTAACTAGTTTAGTGGTCATACTAAGTATACTAGCTCATACTAGTCTTATACTAGTTATCACTAGCTTACACTAGCCAATATTAGTTATACTAGTTAATGTCATGCCCCGATCCCGAAAGGGTCAATTGTCCTCGCTGGATCCTTTACAGAACCGATCGTCCTCACTGAGGCGTGATGTCGTACGAGCCTGGAGTTGCATTCGCATAAGACAAGAACGTGCAGTGATAGGAACCCATTTTAAAATACAAGTTAGAAAACACATTCACAGATAGTTGAACACAAGTATAGGAAGAAACATGCTTTTCATTGATAATTCAGAGTAATTTACATAGAGTTTACATTTGATGCGCCTCTCGGCTACTTGGTTTGCATTATAAAAGAGAAAACTCAAAAGGCAGGGCACGCTCCATCAGATATCCCACATCGTTCATACATTATGCCCTTGTATAGATTGAAAGTCCATGCCTCCAAAATGAACTAACACCAACTATACTTCAAAATAGAAAGGAATGAACCCACTCGACTGTACTTGTGAGCGGGATGAACCCACTCGACTAAATCGATACTAGCTTATTAGGGGCGAGCATGCATTAAGATGATCTTTCTATAGAGAAGTAAGTGAATTCAATTCATATCAGTTGCATGTTTTGATAGGAATGAAAATAACATTTAAACCATCAAGTACGTCGGTTGCTTACTCAACCGATGCACGCCTTCCCTTCAACGAAACACAATTATACTTACCATCTGCACAAGACAATAAATTAGCATGTGTTCTATTCTATGTGGTCATTAGTGTAATTGATACCATAGGGACTTATCCAAGAATTATGGCACGCCCTGTCAGCCCGGATAGCAAGCCCTGCTGAAGGTCCCGCAATGCATCTCGACTAGCACGATCAAATATTCCCTACAGGTGCCCATAGTAGGCCAGCTGCCCTACCTAAACCACCCCGGGTTGATACGATTCCAGTGCCCCGGAATACCATTTCGAGGAAATACCAAACCTTGTGCACAAGTTATCCCAGACCATACAAATGCATGAATAATTCATATACCATACAATGCATGAAATGAAACAGAAGAAGTAAAGCAGCAATATATATACTTATGCAACAGTTCATATTTTCTCAAGCCGTGTTCCGATTTTGGTATCCTGTAGGTCCAAACTCTATCCGAGGCACCAGGCCGCAACCAACAGCCAAATTTCCTTTATAAAGAAGCTCGTGTTCATAAGGTGTGCAAGCATATAATAAGTTAGTCTACAATCCCATGTTCCTTTCTTAGTGGCTGGCAAGCGTTGTGGCTAAGGATTTCCTAGGCGTTCAGCCGGGCATCATCGATTGAACGTTTGAAACATTAGAGATGTGGACGTAAAAAAGTAGGAAAGAAGGGTCCGAACCACTCACTGGTTAAGGAAAAAATGTTGAAAAAAGGAGTCCCGCCTAGCGACGATCAAACGTCAGTTACGTGAACCTACAACAGCACGAGCACCGAGTTAGAATCCTTTGCCTATCCTTTCTTCTGAACTTCCCAAGAATCAAAGCTCTAAACGAGAAATCCAATAGTGAAAACCAAGCAAATTGAAAGCAACACCAAATCAAAATTCCAAAGCGACATCAAGAAAACTAAGCAATAAAGCACGAAAATAATTGGACTTGTTTCAATAGAGGCCTATCCATTGGTTTGGAAAGGATCATCGTATTTTGTCCGTGGAAAGAGGATGTCGAAGATCTAAACTCCAAACTACGACTCAGACAGACTAGCCATAAGTCCAATTACATAGTGCGTATCCCAGTCGGATCGGGATTTGAGGCACTACAGTTAATACTTTATGGTATTAGCTATACTAGTCATTAATACAAAGGTATTTACATACCTACTCATGAACACTAATTATCATCTATATTAGAGTATCTTAGTATCTATACTCTTACTTAACTAATACTAATATCTTAATATCTCATAAATATACTAATGGATACTAATACTTAGTATTAAATCTCAACTAACACTAGCAACCCCTTGCCTTAACTTAACTCCACCTAATACTTTAATATACACTCATTCACACCATACTAACCGACTGCAGCATGTGCACTGCTGACAATACCCTCAGATATCTGAGACACTCAATACTCACAAATACATGCTATACTACCCAACCCATAACTTAATACATAAACTTCTCACTCTCAGATCTGATCCTCAACTATACCCCAAATACCCTGTCAATTGAATCCTCAATATCCCACGTTTTGGTACAAGCACTCTCCAACCTTCCTGCACAACCTAAGTACTCCTATTCATGAACTGATACTCTGTATCAGTCTCACAAACTGATATATCATGCTCATATTGCACCAAGCCTCTACTCCACTTAACCTATCTCAGTTAACTAAGATACAAAATATCTCATCTCCACTTGCACAGTTTATGTATTCAACCATTGACACTCCCTTAGTTGCTGCTATTGATGCTTGGTGCATCTGAGAATGGATCCCCTCCAATTCAGTCTTGGATACACCTGTGCATCCCAGGCACAGATGTGCACAGATCCAAAAATCTCCAAGTCTGCGATAGGCCACTCTCTCCAAACGCACACACACACACACACATGATCAACTTCCTCCCCTTCGACCTGTGCACATGAGTGCACAGGCCTACTGCCACCACACTGCTGTCACAGAACAGAACTCCCCAACCTTCATTTTGCCTGCCCAATACTACACACTCCTCTTATTCATAACTGTGCATAATTTCCCACTCATACTCACTAGTGTTACTAATAGCACACACAACATAGCTACTAAGCAAACTAACACAACACTTACTCACAAAATCACATAATACACTCTCAAGCACAACTCACTTCCTTTACACACATGGACATAACTAATCCCCCTCTATCTGAACTGAGCCATCACAAACCATAAAATCTACACAATCTCATATGCCCATCTCTGAAGGTCACACACAGCCTACGCACAACCATCTCACCTTGCATAGTCCCAATACACTCCCCTTCACAGTACACACAGACCCAAGTATTCTCCCCTCACCACTCACAGACACACCACCACATTCTAGCATCAGTACACAAGCACACACACTAATTCATATGAACACTTAACTATATACATACATACATACATACATACATACATACATACATACATACATACACTCACACACAACAATACATATAATAGTGGCATTCTAGCAAACACCTAGTGGGTATCAATGTATCACACCATGATACACCTCAACCAAGACACAAAAACCACCAATATATATATATATATATATATATATATATATATATATATATATAACATAAATTATGATATATAATATCTAAAATAATTAGTTACAATGAAAATTGAAGAGTAATTACACCATCATACCCAAAACTCCCAAAATGAGCCCTGTATGATAACGTATCACATCGTATCATGATATACCCTACTCGTATCTAATTATGGACATGCATCTAGTCTCATAACCCCAATCTAAGTCTAATTAGATCTATTTGGTCTTATGACACACACTTGATGTGTTTATCTCGTAATTTTCTCTAATTGGACATAAATTATTATGTAACTTTCACAATACAAGTTATATGGACCTAATTCTTGATCATATGGGTAGTCCTAAGCTAAGGGATGATTCCTAATGGTTAAATTCATGAATTAGAGTCTAAATTAAGGGGTAAATTCAGAATTTACCTATTGGAAGATGGATTTCCAATAAAATGCTCAATGGACACAATTAGGACACGATCTCCTTGCCAATTCCTATTTTATCAAGTGCTCATTGCAATTCAAGATCCAATGCTTCTTATATGGTGAAATTAAGAGGAAATGGGTGTAAATTTGATTGAATTTGGTGGAGGAATAAATTAATTTAGGAAAGAATACAATTAGGGATCTAAATAAAATGAACTAATGAAGAGGAGAGAGAGAATAAAGAGCCTCATATGGCCGGGCCCCCTTCATTCTTCTCCAAGCAAAAACAATTGTCTAATGTACCCCCACTAGTTAGTTATGAGGGATAATTAAGAAGGACTATATTGTAAAGGCTCTAAGCTAATACAAATTAAACTAATCCCCTTAATTAACTAAGGAAAAGGGTCTAATGGGCTTGGTCTCATGTTTGGCTCAAAATATTCTAACTAATTTAGGTCCACTAGTGTCAAGTTCAATAAATATAGGCTATCCCACAAACACATAATTAAATAGCACAAGTATAATTTAAATAAATAGAACAATATAAATAGATATTAATTACTAAATAATTATTATACTAAATGACCAAAATATCCTCATCTAGAAATATGGTAGTACAAAATTTCCATCACTAGCGCCCTAGCAACACAGATGGTAACAACGCGTCAAAGCATCCTAACAACGACAGGTATCAGGGTACAAACCTGGGGAGGAACAATGGGCTCCACTGTGACAAGTGCAATCGTGGCGGACACCTCGGTAAAGACTGCCGTATACCAAATGGAGGATGTTTCTGATGTGTTCGCCCTAGCCACATGGCGCAGGATTGTCGGAAGGGAGGACCGAACCAACGCCCGCCATAACCATATTGTCCGCCTCAGAATCAGGGTCAAGCACCTCGAATGAACCAGACGGCACCAAAAAATGCTCAAGATCGGGTCTATGATCTGATTCGGGAATATGCGCTTGCTTCCAACACGGTGGTGTAAGGTATATTACTTTTTAATAATATACCTGCTCGAGTATTGTTTGATTCTGGTGCAACACATAGTTTCATTGCGACAGAGTTTGCCGTCAAAAATAAATTAGACATCGGGCGTGGATTTATCGGCTCTCTTAGTTTGTTGTGACGGTTATATTTGCAACAGAGGAAAGAAATTGTCACTCGATGCGATAGTCTTAGACATCATGGACTACGACATCATTGTGGGGATGGGTTGGCTCGGCGCTTGCTCGGCCATTATAGATTGTGCAAAAAAGAAAGTCATATTTCGTCTACCTAGAGAGATCAAATTTTGCTACGCCTGCAGTCCAGCGTTGAATGCCTAGATGGTAATTTCTGCAATGTCTGCTTGACGGATGATTCATTTCGGTTATGAAGGGTACTTGGCGTCCATTCGAGACACTCAGCGTGATTCTGCAAACGTAGAGTCTACTTACGTTATGGCAGAATTTTCTGATGTATTTCCAGAAGAGTTGCCTGACATGCTACCCGACCGAGAAATAGAGTTCACTATAGATATATTTCCAGAGACTCGACTTATTTCCAAACCTTTGTATCAAATGGCCTTGGTAGAACTAAAAGAGCTAAAGGTCCTATTACAAGAATTGTTAGATCATGGGTATATTCGTCTGAGTGTGTCTCCGTGGAGCACGCCTGTAATGTTTATAAAGAAAACGAATGGCTCGATGTGTCTTTGCATAGACTATCGTGAACTGAATAAGACCACTATTTAAAATAAGTACCCCCTTCCCAGGATCGATGACCTCTTTTTTGATCAACTATAAGGCACGACGGTGTTTTTAAAAATTAATCTTCGCTCGGGTTATCATCAGCTGAAGAATAAGCCGAATGACGTGCCAAAGTCAGCCTTTTGCACTCGCTACGGCCACTATGAGATTTTGGTAATGCTATTCAAACTGACCAATGCCCCTGCCACCTTTATAGATTTAATGAATCGTATGTTCTGGTCGTATCTTGACAATTTTATAATAGTGTTCATTGATGATATCTTGGTGTACTCGAAGAATAGGGAGGAGCATACCGAGAACTTATGGATTGTGCTACATACTCTTCGAGAACAAGATATACGCAAAACTAGGTAAGTGTGAGTTCTGGCTGAGCAGTGTATCTTTCCTCGGGCACATCATTTCTGCTGGAGGCATTTCAGTCGATCCAAAGAAAGTTGAAGCTATCGTCGAGTGGAAGCATCATGCATCTGTTAGTGAGATTCGAAGCTTCCTCGGGCTAGCGGGCTACTACAGGCGGTTAGTGAAAGATCTTTCCAAGTTAGCATCACCTCTGACTCGTCTCACTCAGAAGGGAGTCAAATTCGAGTGGTCTGCTGATTACGAAGCCTCATTTGAAGAGTTAAAGCAATGCCTCACCTCTGCTCCAATACTTGCACTACCAGACGAGATATCGGGATTCCAAATATTCAACGATGTGTCAGGGCATAGCTTGGGGTACGTACTCATACAACGGGATAGGATGATAGCCTACACATAAAGGCAACTAAAAAAGTACGAGAAAAATTATCCTACACATGTCCTGAGACTAGCGGCAATTGTGTTCACGCTAAAATTGTGGCGACACTACCTCTATGGAGTGGCTTGCCGAATTTACACTGACCACAAAAGCTTTAAGTACATATTCACCCAAATGGAGATTAACCTACGACAACGACGTTGGCTAGAATTGATCAAAGACTATGACTTGACGATCGACTACATGTCTGGTAAGAGAAATATTATAGCGGATGCGTTGAGTCAATTATTTGTGGTATCCCTTTCCGTCGATCGCAGTTTATAAAGAGAATTGGAGGAAATGGACATTGAACTCCGAATTTGATACCGTGGTGCGCGAGTTGCTTAGATGTATTTTGTACACAACCTAATAGAGAGAGTTGTCACGACCCGCACCCGATATAGGGGTACGAGTACGTGGGTACGTCCATCCTACGTTGCAGCATTGGGTGTAGAACACTGTCTAGGTCATAATACTATCTAATCAATCTCACATAAATATCTAACTCCATAAGGAGACAGATATAATAATATAATATGAAATACTCAGCCACAGAACTAAAGAGCGATAAGATATCAAAAGAATAATCTAAACAAAACCACAAAGTCTAAACAACAATATAATCTAAACTTCAAATAATAACATCCAAGCCTCAATATTTGCCGAAAACAAATCCAGTACCAAAATCTGCAAATGAAACTAGCTAATATAACTAGTAATTCTGGCTAGACCTCCTGGCAATCACACCCGAGCTATAAGGTCCAAGACTACAGCTACTCTCCTTGTGGTCCATAATATATCGGACACCAGTCCTCTAAGTCGCAGTCTGAAAAATATATCTAGTCAGGATTGGAGCGAAGTACAACACAATAGTAGTTTTGATTAATTGATAAGGATTATAAAATAATAAATAGAGGATGTTATATGCAGTAAGAAAATAATAAATTTATGCAAGGGTAAATAGTGAAGAGAACAGGCAATGTAAGCAATAAGGTATAACCAGTGCATATATGAAATAAAAGAGAAATGAACTACAATATCAGATTCAAGGCAATATAATCTATGAAACTGAATATGAAGAACTGCAACTATTCTAAGTATGAAATACTAGTTTCGATATGTGATCGGCTTGGAAACTTGTACGATAGCTAAATGGCCTGGCTAATCATACGTGAGGTGTATGATTAACACTAATAATATTTTATAATTTATAATAGGAATATGATCACATTTCTTACTAGCATTCCCCCCCAACTAGTACAGTGGATCCAACTATGAAATATTACGATACACGATCAATGTCCAATGATAATACCATGTACGATATCTAATATCAATGTCGTGTATGATGTCAATACGATAACCATTGTAATATCTCATGACTGAAGATCCAAGATACATACCAGTCCGTGTATCATAATGTCAAAAATCAGATATAATATTTCTAAATACTTGAAATATAGTAATTATCAAATAATAAAAACTATCAGAGAATGTACTCGCCTGAGGTCCTGAGTTGACAACACCAATATGTATTTGGACTAGAGTCAAAGTGACCTATATATAAAATTCTATGTCATTTGGTGTAATAAAGTGATAAACATGTTTAAATATTAAAAATATAATTTCTAGGTCAAAACTAGGTCATACTAGTTAAACTAGGTCAATTTGGGTCAAAACTAGTTATTTCTAGATAGCACTAGTCTATATCTAGGTTTCTAGGTCAATATCTTAAGGATATTAGCTATACTAGCTAAGTCTAGATACTAGGATACCATACCTACCAAGTATTAATATAACTTATACTAGTAATAACACTAAGTAATATATATTACCATATACTAGTTATAACTACTATCTAAGTTACCTAGTATCCATAATACCTTAATACCCTCAATAACTTAGTATCACACATTACTAATAACTTAGCTAATCTTAATACTATATTAGTACCTAGACTAATTATCCACACCATATAACATATGCTTAGTTTAACGAATATATCTTAAGTAGGAATCTCATAACTTAATACCTTAGCTCCCCTCTTGATCACAACATATATATTTCACTCATAAATTCCAGATTTCACACTTCCCTTATACTCATACAACTTTGATGATACTCAGATGTACCTAACACTTGATTCATTCCCCACATACACTAACTCAATTACTAGGATACCAACTCTAAATTTTGTTACCCCATGCAAAGATGTCTGCATATGGCCTGCAATAGCTCACCCTCACTGATATTACTCTCGAGGGGTTGCCCTCAGTCCCACAGGAACCAACATGAACAATCCTCTATCTATATAACTTTATTCTCATCCTTACACTAAACACTATCAATACCTTAAATATTCCAACTACAATTAATACTCCATGAACCTTTCTCATCACTGATACATGTGTTATCCTAATATTACACTAGTTACTACACCCAATATCTGATATCCTACTGATATAGTCAATATCGGTTCCCTCTTGCTTTAAAGTGCACTTGCAATAAATGCAGAGCTTCCAACTCCCTGAGATCAAGCTTGCACCTGAAATCTAGATGCACTCATGCTTACACACTTGACAAAACACTACTATATGCACACACTCTCAAACACTACACAACTTACCTAGTTGCTAAGACCTTACTCCCATACACCAACTCACAAAGGAAAACCCATTCCCAAATATCTAGCATCACACAATCTAGTATACACTTTTTTATACTCTCACTCTTCACTGATACCTCTACACCAGACACTCAACTTACTGCTTTGGGCACCCCTACACTTGTGCACCAGTTTGTACATAACATATGAAGTACCTACTGCTGCCCCTTCTCAGTTGAACATACCTACTGTAATATATTTAGCTCGAGTTCCCTTGCCATCAACAACTGAATATAACCCCCTCTCAACTGATCATCGAGTACTCACATAACTCATATACAAACCTACCTACACATGCCATTCCATGAACACTTTCCCCAAGACAACTGATACCCTTATATATCACAAGGAAAAGATACTCAGGTGTACTCATATACTTAGCTACATATCTAACATACTACCTCACATCATATCTAATACATACAAGTATTGGCCTCAACTCTCCTTCACCTTACCCTCACTTCTAGACCTCTCTCACACCAATACCAACACCAACACAAACACCAACAATAACACTAACAACAACAATAACTGCTCAATACCTGAGCACTCTCCCCATAATCCACTGCTACTAATACTACTGCTTCCTTTGCAACTTGATGTTGTTGTTGCTACTGCTCTAATCCTAATGATACTGCTTCTGAAACTGGGTACCCCTTCTCTCTGCATACACACTAGTGTATGCCAAACCTGAGCACTTAACATGTCCCCCTTTACATCTGCACCACAGTGGGTACTCGAGCCCAAATTAGATCACCTAATTCCCCCTTCACACTCTCCATGCACACACTGAATAACACTCCACAACACATACACAGTAACTTTCTTCACAACCACTGCTATACCCCAACAGTATGCACCTGCACCCTCTCTGATATATTAGCCTACACAGGATAAAATAATGCACCACTATGCATAACATTTATTCCTTAATACACTATCCCACTAACATCACTAAACAAACAAATGATCAAACACTTGGTGTGCACCACCCCATGACACACACCAAATCCATGATACTCTCTTGATACTTTCAGTACACTATGATACCACCACTCCTATCACCTTGGACACATCTAATATAGTCAATAAGGTATAAATAACACAATAGATATTCTATCAAACACTTGGTGTGTCAAATTCAGAGTTTTTCCCAAATTAGCATAAAACTCAATATAACTCAAGAGAAAAACCTAGATCTAGCAAAATAAAAGCTTCTAACACCTAGATCTAGCCATATAGAGTCAATTCTACCTATGAGAGAGTTTATATAGATCCAATGGGTGTTATTAACTATAAATAGAGTAGAAAATAGAGAAGAATCTAGGTTTTGAGTGACCTCCTTGAAGAACTCTGAATTTGGATACGAGAAAGATGAAGTGGATACGATCCTTAATACTTGGACTCCTTTTCAAGCTTCCTCTAGCAATGACAAGCTCCTTAGCCTCCTTGAAATAAAAATAAGAGTGATAAAATTTAGGAATGGGTGGATTTTGTAGGGAAGAGACTAGGATTTACCTCTAATTTTGGGGATGAACTAATCAGGAATAAAATGGAGGTTATTCATGAATGAAGAGGCTTATATAGGCTTTCTCTTAGGGTTAGGGTTAGGTTGAGAAATGTTTGAATTGACTTAAAGGCCCCTCTCATTCTTTCATGAATAAGATCTAACTAAACCATAGGAAGAATACTCTATTCTTGAGTTTAAATAGGTTTAATAGAATTAATCTAGTCATGACTAACTATTTTAATTGAATGAATGGGTCAAGTCAAGTCTAGTTAGGTCCACCAATGTCATATCTAATTAAAATAGATTAATCAACTAACAAATATTAGTCATAATATATATAACATGCATATTATAAATAAAATATACACAATTTTTATAATAATACAAAATAACAAAAATATTCCTATTATGGAAATGTGGTAGTGACAAGAGTCATGTCTACTCAGAGGGACGATCCATTCCTAAGAAAAATGTGTGAGCAGATTTTAGCAGGGAAGGCAAAAAACTTTGTAGTAGATGAGAATAGAGTGTTGCGAGTGAAGGGAAGGCTATGCGTCCCCAACGATGCAGAACTCAGAAAGGAGATCCTTGCAAAAGCTTACTATGCAGCCTACACAGTCCATCCCGGGAGCACGAAGATGTATAAAGACTTTGTACTATCTTCTGGTGGCACGACATGAAGAAAGACGTGGTGTACTTCGTGTCATAATGCATAACCAGTCAGAGGGTGAAAGCAAAATATCAGAGACTGGGCGGGGAGATACATAATATTGTTATTCCAAAATAGAAATGGGAGCACATAAGCATGGACTTTATTATTGGCTTGCCAAAGACGCAACGGGAGAATGATGCAGTCTGGGTCATCGTCGACTGGTTAACCTAGTTATAGCAGTTCATTTCCATTAAAGTTACTTGGAGCATCGATCGCCTCGCTCAGACCTAAATTGATGAAATAGTTCGGCTGCACGGAGTACCAATTTCTATCGTGTCAGATCGGGACGGACGATTCCTATCATGTTTTTGGGATAGCCTTCAGTCGCCGATAGGGACCAAGTTGAAGTTCAGCTTAGCCTACCATACCCAAATCAATGGCTAAACAGAGCGGATGAATCAGGTGCTCGAAGATATGTTACGTCTCTGTGTAATCGATTCAAAGTCAAGTTGGGACGTCCACCTACCGTTGGCCGAATTTGCATACAACAACAATTACCAGTCTAGCATCCAAATGGCTCCGTACGAGACTTTGTATAGGCGAAAGTGTAGGTCACTAATATACTGGAATAAAGTTGGGGAGCGTCAAATACTCGAGCCAAAACTGGTTGAACAAACAGTCCAAAAGGTTCGGTTGATCCGAGAGCGACTAAAAGTAGCACAAAGCTGACATAAGAGTTATGCTGACATTCACCGACGACCCCTTGAGTTTTTCGAAGATGACCATGTATTTTTGAAGGTCTCGCCCATACGAGAAGTCACAAGATTCGAAGTAAAGGAAAAGTTAAGTCAGAGATTCATTGGCCCGTTCAAAGTCCTCAAGCGAGTCGCTCCAGTTGCCTATCAAATTGTATTGCCACCAGCCATATCAGACGTGCATGATATTTTCTATATGTCCCAGCTTAGAAAGTACGTGCATGACCCGAGCCATGTGGTAGATTTTAGTCAGCTGGATCTGCAGATAGATTTATCGTACGTCGAGGAGCCCATTCAGATCTTGGATCGGAAAGAGATGCAGCTCCGGAATTGTGCAGTCCCGCTTGTGCGCGTTCTTTGGCGGAATCACTCGGTCGAGGAGTCGACCTAAAAACTTGAATCGGACATGAAGGAAAAGTTTTTCTCATTATTTTCTTAGGAATAGGTTCCATTCCTAAGTTTCTAAGATAAAACTTTTTGTTAGTTAGTTAAGATGTAGTACCCCGTTCTACCTTTTCGGGGAACGCGACTAAGAAATACTTGGTATCATTCGATCAAGACAGATTGAATCAAGATTCTTTTCTCATTATGGATTGGTTTGTTCGGAATCAAGTCCCACATTCAGCGGATCGTGCCTCAAGGAAGGACTCGGCGGCAAATCGAGAGGGGCCTTTCCGTCGCTGTTTTCTTTACCCGTTTTTGATGCCGCTTGGTTTCTTTTTTGTTGGTTTTGTGACTTGTGTTTTCTTTAACGATTTTGATAGATTTTATTGTCTTCATTCTTTGAACTTCGTATTTTATATCAAACTTTGGGAGACTGAGGCAGGAGATATTGATCATCTGTTGGTGCGTGTAGGTGATCGTGTAGGCGATGCACAAGCGGAGTCTTGAAGATCTCCCCTTTCTCTTCCTCGATTGTCCAACTTATGGGGGGCTTTACTTTCGATTAGTGCCCTTCTTCCAAGTCTTTATTTTTAATAATCTGACTCGTTTGTGTGTTCCAGTCAATGATACCATAATAAAAAAAATTGAGTTAAGATAAAAAGAAGAAGAAGTAGACTTAAAATACTTAATGCTTGTCACATGCACAGATTTACCAAACAATCACTTTGTTGCATGCTTGTCTGCTATACATATGCTTATTTATGTTTTAGTTGTAGCTAGAACTTATTTATCTATAATTGTTCAATAAGTAGTGCAAATTATAATGTGATCATTGAGCAATGTAGCTTATACTATGGAATATGCATGAAGTTTATTTCCTTATATTGCCTTGAAGTGCTTTGTTTGATAACTTTGTTTTTAGATGATGCATGGTCAAGGACAACTTGTGCACAAGGGTAGAGTTTTACGAATGGTCGTCAGGACACTGGGACCGCTTCGGTCTTGGTAGAACATTTATTAGCTGAAGTCCTAGCACGGGATGAATCGGGACGTCCGCTAAGGGCTAGCTACCCGAGAAGGAAAGACAGACGACCATCCCTAGTCCAACCAGTAATATGCTATGTATATTTAAACTGTGCAAACTAATTATGTCTTTATGGCAGGGAAGGTCATGGTAAGTTTTGTACAGGTGGTTCAGACGGCACATGTACAAGTCACCGAACGGTGGCATATTTTGTTATGTCATTTACTTCTATGAATTGCTTGTAACTTGATATAGGGAAAAATAGAAAGACCATATAATGATAATATTGCATGTTCACATGAATACTGTATCGATTTGGTGTGTTGGGTTAGCTCGCTCTCATCGGTACTTTTCAAAGTACTAATCCTCTTTGCAGCAGGTTTTCCGAGCCAAGGCAACGCGGCGAGGAGCTGAAGCTTCCCCCCAACCTTTAACTGGTCTGACGTATTCATGTTTGTGACTTTTGGAGCACAAGTACATATTCTCAAGGATCTCGTACATATCCTTTTAATGCTCCCAAGCGATGGTGCAAACACGCACCCAAGGTGGTTTACCTTTTAAATTTTTGAAAAGGATGTAATGTATGGATCGGCTATCTCATTTTGCGTCCATCTTATAAGCCCGTGCAGCACCCTTTTTATCATGCCCTGCCCCCAGAATACTGGATAAATACGGAGACTGATATGACCTACCGCACATTGCAGAATATCGAAGTAAGCCGCAATGTGTTAAGGTTGTCAAAAAGATAAATGGATAAACTCTAGCATGCTATAACGTCAGTCCTAAGGCCGAAAAATCCTATTATCTCAATCCAGCAACACAAGTACAAGAGTATATTATATATGAAAGTAAAAAGGTGTCCCAACTTACATGTCACATATGATCATGAAGATAGTGAATACAAAATGCTGCACTAGCAGAGTTCAATAATACATGATCAAAATATTCCATCCATGGACTAATATATACATCATGTTGATCGCAGTCTCAAAAATATAAGGAACTAACTCTGCTCCTTGCTAAACACCGTAAAAAGAAGTGATCAAGATGAGGGGTGGAAGAAGAAAACCCACTCGAGACCTTCGACCACAGTTTGACGAGTACGAACCATCTTGCTGGAAGCAAGGTGGATCCGGGTTCTTTTCGGGGTAACCTGGCCCTACAAAGCCAGTGGGGTCAGAACCCCAAGCAATAAGTACCACAAAGGAGCTCGAGGTGATAGACCAAACACATCACAACATAAGCAAAAGATATAAGAAATAAATACTGAATGAGACTTGTACGATACCAATGTACTTGTCTCAAAAAAATAATAATAATACAGGAAGAACTGATAATAAGTGCAAAAATAAAATTTAAAGGGATGAGCAGCAAAAGAGCATAGGAACTACTCTGGATCGGGACCACAACCTTTAAACCAAACATGGACCAGGGTTGCAGGCCTTCACCTGAGCAGAACTTAGCACCCTTACCACGTGCCAGAAGAAAATAAAACTAGAAGAGCGATCAATATGAATAAACAAACATCCAATTCATGGCCAAACATGCCTACATCTTGCTATAATTAACTAACTAGGGTTATCATAAGCCATAATCACTAGAAATGCATTACTAAGAATAATGCTACCACCAGCACTACAGTTAATCTGGATAGCCAACGGTACACTTGTCTAGTAAATTTAAATGCACATTCAACCATACAATAACATAACTTGTTACTTATCACAAACAGAAATTGAACCTATAAGCATAAACATTAACTTGTGAATCAAAAATTGATCTTGTAAACATAAACTTGTCTTGAAATCACAAACTTCTCTTGTAAACAATAAACTTATCTTGTAATGTGCCACAACACGCATAAACTTGGTCAGTCATGGACCCCTTGCGTAGCAGGATTGTCCATGCCGCATGGGGTATCACGCCCCAGTCCCAAAATACAGAGGGACTAGCCACTTGGCAATGGCCAGCAGCACACTCCAATGGGCAAACCCAATTTAATAGACCCATTAGGGTGTACTTAAGCTGTAAAATAACAATAAAGGTCTATGCTACTAATCTCATCCACAGAAATAAATATAATCTATATAAAATATAAAGCAACATCAAGTCTCAATAAAATATATCTCGGGGAACAACCCGATAATGAGTTTGATACATGAATTCAATAAACATGAAACAATATAAATAACTGAGTATAGAATAAGCAAATACTCAGGAGAAATCCTCGGCGCTATCTGAATGCTGGATTGGTACCTATCGTTGTATCCAAATTCTACCAAGGGTAGATAGACGTCCCAACTTGACTTTGAGTCGATCGAACAGAGTCGTTGCATACTTTAAGGAGCTGGTTCACTTATTCTGTTTGGCCGTCTGTCTGAGGATGGTAGGCCGAACTAAACTTCAACTTGGTCCCCATAGCTGACTGAAGGCTTTCTCAGAAATATGATAAGAACATACCGTCCCGATCTGATACAATAGACACTGGCACGCCGTGTAGTCGAACTATCTCATCAAGGTATATTTGAGCCAGGCGATCGATGCTCAAATTAACTTTGATGGCAATAAAGTGCGCTGACTTGGTTAATCGGTCGACGATGATCCATATGGCATTATTTTCCCGTTGTGTCTTTGGCAAGCCAACAATAAAGTCCATCGTGATATGGTTCCATTTTTACTTTGGGATAGCAAGGTTCTGCATCTCTCCGTCCGGCCTTTGATGCCCGACCTTTAGTTTCTAACAAGATAAGCATTGTGACACGAAGAGCGCCACATCATTCTTTATGTCGTGCCACCAGAAGATCGAGCGGTAGTCTTGATACATCTCTGTACTTCCTGAATGTGATACATAATCCACATAGTGAGCTTCCATGAGGATCTCCTTTCTGAGTTCTGCATCGTTAGGCACGCATAATCTTCCTTATACCTGCAATATTCCGCTTTTATCTGGTATAAAGTCAGTCATTTTTTCTGCTAAAATATGCTCATACGTCTTTAACAAGAATGCATCGTTCACCTTAGCGAACTTGACATTTTCTATCAGGTTCGGTTCAAGTAGTAACTGAGCTAGTGATCCC
>JAYESA010000011.1:150316415-150363915 GCA_036927795.1 Iris macrosiphon
GATGACGGGGGCTAGGGCTCAGGCGGTTGGGGGTTCGATGCCAGGCGGGGCGCTGGACGGTGGTCGGGGAGGAGATCTGGAGGAGATGGTCGGGCTGTGAGCGGCTGGAGCGGGGTCAGAGACGGCGTGGGGATGATCGGAGTGACTCTGGGCGGCGGAGCGAGGAGAGAGAGAGGGTTGCGGCGGCGGCGGGGCACGGACTTCGAGGCATTAAATAGGCCGGAACAATGATTCCGTTAGGATTTGGGAATTAGGGTTTCGGTTTAGGTTTTGGGTCCGGGTCGGGTTTGATTCGGATCCGACCCGACCCGTTAAGGAATAGGTTTGGGTTGGTTCGGTTTAACACGGTTTGGTTTGGTTTATTTAAAATAAATCGGGTTCAGTCAGGGTTTATTTAGGTTTAAATGTACATTGGTTTTTAGGGCTTTAAAAATGCTTCTGGGGTACAATAAATTCTCGAAAAATTACCCTATGTCCAATTTTCTATTTTACACCCAAAAATATTATTTTTATAATATTTTAATATTAATTAATATCATTTAAAATCATTTAATCATGAAATACCTTAGTTTTAATTCCAAAAAAATTATAGAAAATTGTGAGAAAATGTTTTAAAAAAATATTCTGAAAAATCAGGGTGATGATAATCTACCCAACTTATAAAAATTTTGTCCTCGAAATTAAAATTAAGCCATGGTAGAAGACAAGGATGGTATATGATCTACATTGGTTAAAATGCAAGGCTAGGTTTAACGGAGTGGGTGATGTTGTACGATACATATTCCAAAAATCATGGAAAAATCCATATGAGCGAAGAATCGGTTTCTTCATGTGTCTTGTCAATGATGTGGACACCTAAATGCTCTTTTGCATAAAAATGCCCAACCATTGAAACGTTGCATAAAATGGAAATGGAGGATGGGCATGTCTAGGACAAGGAGGTAGAATTTGTAGGAAGGCAGTGACTAATGAATTGCTCCAATTATCAAAGCAATGGTAAGGTGCGCCAAGGGATACCATGTTGTAAAACTAAATAAAATACCGTGTTCTATTTCTAAGTGGATTCGAGCTAGCCTCAGTCTTACTATCTAAGCCAAGTAGGTCAAATTCTTAGGTGAGGGGGTTTCACAATCCAGCCAACTTAAGACAATGTCATCCTCAAAATTAAAATAAGGCATGATCTGTTAATCCTTCATGTCCATAAGGCAAGTCAATCACAATCTCCTTACGATAATTAAAATCCTATTCATATCCCTCGCAATCACTTCAAGGTTAAGATGATCACTGCTCCAATCAAAATTCAACCTATGGTTATCTCTTCTCACTTTTTCAAATTATCCATATCCAAATTTAAATTAAATCCATATAACATCTTCAAGATTTAAATACGCATGTAAATTTTACCTAACTATCTCTAACTATCATAATCTCCTCTAGAAGTAATTCGAGTCCAATATTATTCCCACTTTCACTTATAAATTTTTGTATGCTTCAACTTTTTAAATTCCATTCACATCCTCAATATTTCAAATAGGTAGTCCAACCATCAAGTTTTTATTTTAACTCAAATTATCAAATTGAAAAATAATTTAGATGCAGTCCACCAATGTTCAAGTCTGAAATTCTATATTTATCCTCCAAATTTAAATTGATGATTCTACCTTCATTGTTCAAAAATTTAAATCATGTACTTAAGGTATAAATATTGGGTCCTCAATATCCATTCATTAATCCTTATCATCTTAGTCATTCTTCTAAATTTCTCAAAATTAAAATGGCTTGAACCTCTCCCAATCTAATCTTACTCGATCACAATCTAAAAGAAATTCCTCTCGAGTTGACAATGCACTGCTACCCAACTTGGAATTTACCCATCTATCACATAAGGCTATATACCTTAATTTATTTACTCATGTCATTCAACCCTCAAAACTTCAACGCCGATCATATCACATATGATATGTCCTTAATTACGAAAGAATAATCCTCAAGTATGTGATCGGCCTATGGGGTATATCTAGTACTCTCTGTGTATCAAACTTATACCAAGCACGAGGTTTCGTCTTTCTGAAATAAGGGAAGACGAAGATCAATAATAAGGAGTTCAAGGGCCAGGTAATAGATTAGAAGTATCGGAATCAAGGCGTTTAAAGAATTAAAATAGGAATTGTCAAAGCAGTTGTGGATTAAAATCCTATTTTGGTAATCCTTTGTTCGCATGCTCGTATTAGTACAGTTATGTAACCGATACGATATGTCAGACATGTCTAGGGCAAGTATATTCGTCTACTAATCACTACATATCTCAATCCACGTAAAGTAGTATTACGATGGGCGAATCAAGCGCACTATGGTTGATCATACCGTAATACACTGATTCTGAAATATATCATTGTGGGCCTCCCCAATAATACATATGTCATGAACAAGCTCGATAAAGAATAAGCTTGCAAAACTAGGCTATAAAATAGTAGCATAAGTCAAGGTAGTATATGAAATATAAGTACGCTAGATGATGATGAAAGGAGGTACAAATTATTTAAGTTCACAAAAATAAAATAAGCAACAATAATAAAAGACTCTACAATCTCTACAGTTATCATACAACCTCCTTGTCTAAGTCGCTAGTCGACCAAATAGGGGCAAGGACCTCTAAATTCTATTGTCTGAATAAACACTGTCATCTTTTGCTAGCATGCGATTAATGCCATTCAGTTACACCGCCTCGATGGGTCAAGTGGACTATGTGGTACTAGATTGTGAGGCATACTACCCAACTTAAAAGAATTAAATGAATACTGTGACAGTCTTAAGAGGATCCTGCAAAATAACCTTGCACATGTAATTAAAACAGAAACTCTTATTTGGGTATATGAGGAAAGATCTTGGTACTTATTAGGGTCTCCTATTGCATTATATAGGTAAGGGTCACCTTAAGTCTTAATCATAGTGCTCATAGAACATGTGTCAATAGCGAGAATGGGAAGGTTACTAGTCTCAAGGGAAAGAGAATATAACTTGTATCAAGGTGGGGGTACAAATTACGTGATTTAACACTAAGGGATAATCATCGGGTCACAATCTACAAGATTAACTCAAACTTATCTAACTCTAACTACCAAGCACAAAATTTTCAAATTCAAGACTACAGCTATAATCCTAGCAAACTATGGGTCCTTAACAAGGAATAAAATTACTTGGCCTACTATCAGAAGTGTCAGGTGGCACGAATTAAAAGACGGAGGAAAGAAGAACATATTTTAGTCGTTGTGCTTTAGCGAACGTTAAGGTCGCAGATGAACAACATATGAAATTAAAATAGGGGGCTCTAGATAATATCATGGTTTCCTAAGGTGAAGGTGGCGAGCAATTCTCCGTGTTTGAGGTATGATCTCATAGGGAATGTCATACTCGTTGCTCTGGGCTTCCTGAGGTACCGTCTGCTAATATCATGACTCGAACCTATATCCTAACACTATCTCACTATGCACATTAGGTTCAGTTCTAACATTCGATTTCGGATTTCTATTGGTTCCTCAAGACTGGGGTCAAACACTAGGGTCAAATCTCTAACTAGCTCTTAGCAGTGCCTATACTACTCTTAGGTCATTCATGACTATAACAAGAAATAATCGTAAATTATTCTATAGGTGAGGGACGCTAGGGTTCATTAAGCGTTCTACTTAGGGATGTGTCAATATCCTAGCTGTACTCTTAATAGGGAGGTTATCCTACTTATCATTCTATCAATCGGGACTTCTATATTCTAGGAGAAGGCTACACTCAAGGAACTAATGAGAAGGCACATGAATCAAGCAGGATATAATTTTTCAACGGAATGGATTGGAAGGAGGATGAGTCATAGTCAATATGGATGAGATCCTATACTCTAGTCCTAGGTAAAGGCTTGTTCGGTCCCTAAGTTGAAACTGAACGATTTAGTCGTTGACCTGCATGGGCCACCACAAAATCTATGTCACACCCCAGTCCCAAAATATCGAGGGACTAGACACGTGGCAATGGCCAACAGCACACACCGATGGACAAACCCAATTTATGGATCCATCGGGGCGTACTTAAGCTGTAATACAACAATAAGGGTCTAGATGTACTAATCTCATCCACAGAAATGAATATAACAATATCAGAATCATAAAGCAAGATCAATCTCAATAAATATAATACTCGAGAAATAACCCGATAATGAGTCTGATACATCTGTCAAGATACAAGAATAAAGATAACCACAACAAATACTGAGTATGGAACAGTATATACTCAGAAGATACCCTCAGGGATCACTCGTCTACTGGATCTCGTACTGCTCCAGTATCTGCTCCTGTTCCTGCTCCTGCTAATGCTCCTGTCCCGTATACCTCGGGGTAGATCTTGTCTGCTAATCCTGGGGACATAATCCGGATCCAGGTCCTCAGGGGATATAGCAAGGTACAAAATAACTCAAGCCATAAATAATGCAGTACAAAAAATAAATAAAATAAATAGAGTCAATATGTAACCATCTATGTGAAATGCAAGTGAGAGCATCACTAGTACTCAAGCTGAGACCACTACAAGCTCTGTGTCGGAGAGCCGGTAGCAGTAAATAACATGTAATGTGCCTAGCTCTGCTGGAGAGTCTACGGCCTCACAATAGTAGTAGGTATATATAACACGTAATATGCCTAGCTCTACTAGAGAGTCTACGGCCTCATAATAGTAGTAGATATATATAAAACAGCATGTAGCCTGTGTGTCTCTCCCCACCCAATGTAACCACAAGTCTCATGTCCACAACGTCTCATGTACATGTCACGCACGATCATAGCTAATGCAACCAGTCATCTAAATCTATGAATATAATGTCTATGTCATAAACCTGTATCCTATACAGAATCACCATGAATATCTCAGGAAGATTCTGTCTCATGAATAGTATCAAGTATTCTGGGTTATAATATACTTGATAAGACAAGTACGAGAATGTAAAGGGTCACGAATGTCCATGTCTAGATGACGTTACACAACTCCGCGTATGGTGTTGGCACCCGACTATGAATCAGACGCTAAGTAAGTCACACGGTCCTAGGTTAAGCATGCACAATAATATAAATGAATCAAGGAAAATATGTAACAAGACTGCAAAGTTGGCAAGGTACACATGCTTGGGGTTTGAATATCAACAGTTGTCCCTGTATCAGTGGATCCTGCAGGTACTCCTCCAAAAGCTGAAATAAATATCACCAATAGTCTCAAAAAATATTAAATAGCTAGAAACGCCTGTCCTTAAGTCCAATTTGGACACAGGGGCAAAAATGACAGTTCCGGGTCAAAGCGGGGTCCACATGTGGGCCGCTTTAATCCGAAAAATGTGTCAGGGCCAATGGTCTCCAAATTTGTTAAACTTAGTGTCAACAAGTCAGGAACGATAATACGAACCCAACGGAACTTCCAGAACTGGATTCCGATGAGCCGATCACAAAATCGCCCTTCAAGTGGAGCCGTGGGGCCCACGATACGCAATTTTGTCAACGTTCTCAGAATCGAACCAACTTGGGTCACAGGACCAGCGTATTGCTACGAGTCCGATGGTGCAAGTTTTGTCTCGATCCGACGTGTGTACACAAAGTTACAACGTGTTCCAGAACAGGCGGATACGGGGCGTTGTAAGCGGATACGCGTTGATTACGGTGTGCACGCACATCCAAATCAACTTCTGCGAAATCTCGCACGTCCGTATCAACGGCGCACACATTTTGGTAAAGACCGCGATGACCAAGTCGTCCCATTTGGCGGGGCGTACTCAGTTCCAGGGTGAAATAGGGCGTTATTTTTCCTGTTTTTGGATCGTGGTTCGCGATCGTCACAGGACGCGACGCACTGAGCGGGTTGCACGGGCATCGAGACCGTTACACAGTCTACGCGTCACAACTGACAGAACAAAAAATAGAATAACGAGGAGAGAGAACGGATTACCTGAACAGGGCTCCGTGGAACAAGAATTTTTTATGTCCGGGTTACTATTTTGTGTCCTGTCTCGAGTCTGCTGTGTCCGGTCTGAGAGCGGCTGTATTCGGGTCACTGTGTCCGTGCTAAGGCAGCGGGCGGTCGACTGTGGGGTGTTTTGGTCGGGGGAGGAGATCTGGGAGGTGATCGGGTGGTGGACGTCGGCGGAGATGGTCGGGGACAGGTCGAGGGAGATGGTCGAGCGGTGGAGCTGGGGCTGGGCGGAGCTTAGGGCGGAGATGGAAGGCTGGGGAGGTGGAGGTCGACGGGGCTGCGGGGTCGTTCTTGAGGCGGAGGAAGAGGGAGACGTCGGGGACGATGACGGGGGCTAGGGCTCAGGCAGTTGGGGGTTCGATGCCAGGCGGGGCGCTGGACGGTGGTCGGGGAGGAGATCTGGAGGAGATGGTCGGGCTGTTAGCGGCTGGAGCGGGGTCGAAGATGGCATAGGGATGATCAGAGCGACTCTGGGTGGCGGAGCGAGGAGAGAGAGAGGGTTGCGGCGGCGGCGGGACACGGACTTCGAGGCATTAAATAGGCCAGAACAGTGATTCCGTTAGGATTTGGGAATTAGGCTTTCGGTTAGGGTTTCGGGTCCGGGTCGGGTTCGATTCGGATCTGACCCGACCCGTTAAGGAATAGGTTTGGGTTGGTTCGGTTTAACACGGTTTGGTTTGGTTTATTTAAAATAAACCGGGTTCAGTCAGGGTTTATTTAGGTTTAAATATACATTGGTTTTTAGGGCTTTAAAAATACTTCTGGGGTCCAATAAATTCTCAAAAAATTATCCTATGTTCAGTTTTCTATTTTACACCCAAAAATATTATTTTTATAATATTTTAGTATTGATTAATATCATTTAAAATCATTTAATCACGAAATACCTTAGTTTTAATTCCAAAAAAATTATAGAAAATTGTGAGAAAATGTTTTAAAAAAATATTCTAAAAAATTATGGTGATGACATATAGGTGTATATATTTATGCGTGTTAGTATACGTGTTAGTGGATTTATGCGGGGTGTATAGCTTAGGTTGTGGTATCGGATACCGAGGGTATCCCGGTATCTCAAAGAGGCGAGTTTAAGGGTTTATTAGCTTAATAAGCTAGTTTTGACCTAAAATTTTAGGGGCACCCTAGTTGACCTAGAGTTGACCATAATTGCCCCTGTTGACCGCAAAAGTCAATATTTGACCTAGTTTTGACTTTGAGTTGACTTTTTGGATCCCTGGTTGACTTTTTGATCCAGATTTTGCCAGTTTGACCTAGAATAATCCTAGAAGCTTGTTTTTAGTTATTTTATATCTGTTTAACTCTTTAGAATCCCGTTTAACCTTACTTTTTGCAATAGGTCCTTGCGACGCCAGTCCGGATCTCGATCCTCACCAGTTGCTTAGGACGTCAGGCGAGTACCTACCTTTGATTGTTTTTATTTCATGATAGCATATATATCACCTGTTCTAGAACTGTAATACTTGATTCTGACACATTGTTTCATGAGCTGGTACTAGTTGGATCCCGTCTTGAGATATTATCCCCCTTACCGTGTTCAGCGGGTACTCTATCACGTGTATTTCATCATGTGCTATCATGTGCTATCATGTGCTTCGTGTGCTCTCGCCTTCATGTGTGCAAGTTATTTATTATGTACGTAGCGTATCGTGGTTGGATCCAAGAGTATTAGTGGGGGAGGGGAGTAGAAGTTGGTTATGTGATCAAAGCCAAACAGTATTCATGTGTATGTCGGTTATGCAACTCACGCATAACGAAGTTATCGTAGATTATTCATGTGCAACCTAAGCCGATCACATAACGAACTTGTGCTTAAGGCACTTAGCTAGTATTCCTATTTTCTCACATGTAGTTACTTCTCTACTACTTGTATTGTTCCCCAGTTTTACATTGCAGTTACTTTATCAGTTCTACCATGTACTTATTTTCCTGTGCATCTTGTATTCTTTTCTATTACTAGTCATATACACATTACCATGTATTTGGAGTTGCTTTCAGAGTTATGTACTTCGCTCCAGTCCTGATTGGACATATTTTTTCCAGAGGATCCTGAGGATTTTTGCCCGACCTTCTACGGACCAGGTGTCGAGGAGTGTTGCGACCCTAAGATTGAGGAGGAGCCCGTCCCAGCCGAGGAGACGCCGCTAGCGCCCTAGTGTAGCTAGGTGGGTTTCACTGGGTTGCTCCCAGTTGGTGTTTTGGATGACTGTATTTATTATTTTTTATTGTGAGATATTGTAGACTCTTAGACTTGGACTGTATATTTGGATTTGTACTTGCTCTCTTTGGTTCTTTGTTTCTTTGTTTCTTTGTTGATATCTTATCGTACTTTTACTCTTTTCCTAATTATTGTGATTGAGTATTTATATATATTATATTGTTGTCCTTTTTTTGTAGAGGTTATCTTGACAGGTTATTATGAGATATAGATATTGTGACCTAGAATGGACCTAGACATCGTTCTACCGTCGATTCTGTGACGTAGACTGGACGTACCCATGACTCATGTCCGATTTTTCGGGTGTGGGTCATGACACATTTTTGGTGGTGGCCCACGCATGTCTAGTTTTTAGATCTACCTGCGATAGGATATAGGATATAGGCTGAGAGAGAGTATGCTCAATCTCAACTAGGACCCTTCCTGATCTTTTGCTATCTTTAATTTTTTTGAAATTATTTTTTTGAAATATTACTGTCATTCCTTGATGATATCGTATCTTGCACCGTTGGTGATGTGATCTCAGGTTCTGTTCTTCTTGATTCTATTCCAGCACTTGCTTTATTTGATTTCGGTGCTTCCTATAGTTTTGTGTCTGTATATTTTGCAGTTAGACACCATCTTGTTGCTGAAACTTTAGCTAGACTTTGCAAGATCACGACCGGGGGTGGCATCATCCTAGTCAGTGATGTCTGCAGAGACTGGAGAGTTACCTTGGGAGGCCGGGAGTTGAGTGTGTGCCTACTCGTAATGCCACTTTCGAGCTACGACATTGTACTCGGGATGGATTGGTTGAGTATGCACTGTGCTAGTATAGATTATCGTGAAGGCAGAGTGTTGTTTAGTCCGCCGGGTGAGCCAGAGTTTGAGTTTTCCAGAGGAGCAGCAGAGCGGGGGAGTCTTCTAGGGAGCCCTGGTGGTAGAGCAGAGGTTGCCACATCCATTGATAGCGGAGTTCATGAATGTCTTTCCGGAGGAGTTGTCAGGGTTACCTCTGGACAGAGATGTGGAGTTCTCTATAGACTTGGTGCCAGACATGGAGCTGATATCCCAGCATGTCTATAGAGTCAGCAATAGTGAGCTTGTAGAGTTGAAGAATCAGGTGGATGAGCTTCAGGACAAGGGATTTATGATATCTAGTTCTTCTCCGTGGGGTGCTCCGGTACTTTTTGTGCCGAAGAAGGATGGGTCAATACGGATGTGTATCGACTACAGGGCTCTGAACAACCTCACAATCAAGAACAAGTATCTGCTGTCACGTATTGATGATCTCTTTGACCAGTTGAGTGGAGCGAGGGTGTTTTCTAGGATTGATCTGAGGACAGGCTACCACTAAGTGAAGGTCAGAGGGAGGATATTCCAAAGACAGCTTTTTGAACCAGGTATGGATAATATGAGTTCATGGTGATGCCGTTTGGGTTGACTAATGCCCCGACAGTGTTCATGAATTTGATGAACAATGTGTTCTATCAGCATCTGAACAAGTTTGTGGTGGTGTTTATAGATGACATCTTGGTGTATTCGAAGACCCCATAGGAGCATGAGAAGCATCTGAGGATAGTGCTAGAGACTCTCAGAAAGGAGAAGCTTTATGGAAAGCTTTCGAAGTGCGAGTTCTTCCTTGACAAGGTTGAATTCCTTGGTCATGTGGTAACAGGAGAAGGGATCTCGGTGGATTCGAGGAAGATTATGGAAGTTGAGGCATGGAGTGCTCCGAGTTCAGTAGCAGAGGTCAGGAGTTTCCTGGGGCTGGCAGGTTACTACATGAGATTTGTTCAGGATTTTTCCCAGATTGCAGAGCCGTTGTCTAGGCTGACTCGGAAGGACATGGAGTTTGTTTGGTCAGAGGAGTGCCAGGTCGTCTTTGATGAGCTGAAGATGAGGTTGATGACAGCTCCAGTATTGACGTTGCCATCGGGGTCTGGAGGATTCACTATTTATAGTGATGCATCGGGGAAGGGACTGGGTTATGTATTGCAGCAGAATGGGAGGGTGATTGCCTATGCTTCCAGGCAATTACGTCATCATGAGAAGAACTACCCTACCCATGATTTGGAGTTGACAGCGGTCATCTTTGCTCTGAAGTTATAGAAATACTATTTATACGAAGAGCGTGTGGAGATTTTCACAGACCACAAGAGCTTGAAGTATGTATTTACCCAAAAAGAGCTGAACATAAGGCAGAGGAGATGGTTGGAGTTGATGAAAGACTTCGACATATTGTTGCAGTACCATCCAGGGAAGGCGAACGTAGTTGCGGATGCGCTGAGCAGGTATCCGGTAGCTATGTGCCTGATTGCAGATCGTTATCTTCTAGCAGATCTAGAGAGATTGGGCATTAAGGTAATAGTGCCTGGAGTTGAGATGCAGATGTGTGGACTGCAGATTCAGTCAGAGTTGGTAGACCGGATCGGGGCTACACAGTTTGAGGATGAGTCCCTGAGGAGCATCAGGGCGCAGGTTCAGATTGGATTATCAGATGACTTCACCATTGCTGATGATGGTTTATTACGGCACAGTTCCAGGTTGTGTGTGCCGAGTAGGTCATTGCACGAGGAGGTTCTTCAGGAGGCGCATCGATCCCAGTACTCTATGCATCCAGGTGCCAACAAGATGTATAGAGATCTGAGAGAGCATGTATGGTGGTACGAGATAAAGCGGGAGGTAGCACGCTTCGTATACCGATGCTTAGTGTGCCAGTAGGTGAAGGCGGAGAGACAGAGGCTAGGAGGGCTGTTCTAGCCGTTACCCATTCCAGAGTAGAAATGGGAGCATGTGACCATGGATTTTATTTCTGGGCTTCCTCGTTCTCTAGGAGTGAATGATACAATTTGGGTCATCGTAGACAGGTTGACCAAATTGGCCCACTTTCTACCATTCAAAGTGGGTACGTCTACGGAGAGACTAGCAGAGATATATGTGCGCCAGATAGTCAGACTGCATGGAGTTCCTGTGAGCATAGTATCGGACCGGGATAGTCGCTTTACTTCGTATTTCTGGAGGAGTCTACAGGCTAGCTTGGGCACCCAGCTCAAGTTTAGTACTGCATATCACCCACAGACAGACGGTCAGTCAGAGAGGACCATTCAGACACTTGAAGATATGCTTCGCACTTGTGTTCTAGATTTTAGAGGCTCTTGGGAGGATCACTTGCACTTGGTAGAGTTTGCTTACAATAACTACCAAGCCAGTATCGAGATATCACCATTCGAGGCATTGTATGGATGAAGGTGTCGCACTCTGTTATCATGGGATGATGTAGGCAAGAGAGTTTTGCTTGGCCTAGAGATGGTAGTGGATGTGGCGGAGAAGGTCAAGCTCATTAGAGATAGACTTCGGGTGGCGTAGGATAGGCAGCGACATTGGGCTGATAGTCACCGGAGACCTTTGGAGTTTGAGGTTGGTGATCTGGTGTTCCTGAGGATTTCTCCGACGCGGGGCACTATTCGCTTCGGTGGAGGCGAGAAGCTTAGCCCACGTTTCGTCGGACCCTTCAGCATCCTTGAGAGGTTTCCTTAAAGACTTCCAATTTTTGAACGGTTTACTTACGACTTTTGCTAGCACCTGACTCGCCCGGCGACGGACAAACAATGCTAGAACATCGACCGGGATGGGATTGTCGGTGCTGTGGCGTATAGGCTAGATTTGCCGCCTACGCTAGAGGGAGTTCATGATGTGTTCTATGTGTCGTAGTTGAGACGATACATGGCGGATCCCAGTCACGTATTGGATCACTCAGAGATCGTGGTGGGCCCTACAGCTAGTGGAGATTCTGGATCGGCGGGAGAAGGTGTTGAGGAACCAGACTATTCCCTTGGTTTGCGTCGTATGGAGGTATCACTCTCCAGGTGAGTCGACCTGGGAGAGGGAAAATAAAATGTGCGAGCGATACCCTTATCTTTTCGAGCCCTGAGGTAGGGTTTTTTTCTTTTCCTTGCATTCCTGTCCTAGTTTCGCCTTTTAATTTTGAGGACAAAATTATTTTAAGGAGGGTAGGCTTGTCACTACCCAATTCTAAAAAATAGGATTTTCTTTTTTTATTTTTGGTAAATTTTGTATTGATCATAAATAATTATATTTATATTTAATTAGTTGGTTGTATTTATTTTTATTGGTTGTTTTAGGATTTTTGCTAGTCTGGACCCATGTCAGACCCTAGTGGGCTCATGTCAGACCCAACCAACATCCTTGTCAGACTTATTTAGGTGTTTAGAATAGTTATTATATTTTTAATTAGCTAATTGGAGTGTTTTGGATTAGTTAGAGTGCATTTAGAAAACCCTAAACCTAAATCCAAGTTGGATGACTAATTTGGAGGGCATTTTAGTCCTTGTGTCTAACCCTAACCCTATTTTATGTGTATGGCCGGCCCTCCTAACCCTAATTCCTTCATGACCAAACCCCCCATTCCATTTCATTCCATTCTTCTTCTTCACTCTTCTCTCCATTCTCTTCTTCTTCTTCCTTCTTCCAATTTTTTTCCATTTCAAGTAAGTATTTCACCTTTCTTTCTCTTTTCTCATTTACTTCTTTCATAGATATAAACCCTAACCCTCTATTTTTCTGTAATCTAGGTGTGTATAGCCTAGACTTAGTGTAGAGGCTTGGCTTGGAGGCTTGGAGGCTTGAGGGTGGTGATTTCTAAGATTTTGAAGACTTTGGCCCTGGGATTCCAACTCCTAAGAGATAAATCCTAACTTTCCTCTTAGTTGTTGCTTTAATATAGTGTAACTAATAGTTTAGAATATTTTTAGACCTTAGAGCTACCCATGGAAGGAAGTTAGAGCTTGTTTGGTTGTGTTTGGAGATTTTGACATTAAGTTTTGTGTCAATTTTGGGTAAAATCCGAGATTGGCCCAATTTTGGGTGATGTCCTAGGTTAGACGGACCTAGGTAGACATGCTTGGGTATCTTGAGAGTAAGTACGTGTCCTCGTTAAGACACATGAGGTCGTGTCGCAGAGTTTTGGGCGTTTCCGGCGATTTAGAGATTTTTCGTTGTCGTAGATTCCACATGCATGCGAGTTTTTGTCACGGACCTAAAATCAAAGAGTTAGTATTTTTTTTAGGTTGTAGACATTAATTAGAACTCGTGGGTAAATTTTGGGTCAATTTCGAGTAGGTTTGGTGTATGTTTCATGAGGTATCACGAACTGCACTCTACGTGTTCATCGAAATGACCAAATGGCCATTTCGACTTGGTTTCTAGGTTTCGGGCTTGTGTGCGGGTTGGTTTAGCTTCGGAGAGTGTGTACTAAAGTTTTCTAGTTATATTTTATATATATATAGGTATATATATATGTATAGGGGTGGTTGTGCGTGTCTTGGGTGGTTGTGTTTGGTTGTGTGCGTTTGAGTGTTAGTGTGTGTGTTTGTGTGTGTGTGTGGTTATATATATATATATATATATATATATATATATATATATATATATATATATATATATATACATGTATGTGTGTGTGTATATATATCTATATATAAGTGTGTATATATATATATATATGTGTGTGTGTGTGTGCACATATATATATATATATATATATATATATATACATGTATGTGTGTGTGTATCTAAGTGTGTGTATATATATCTATATATAAGTGTGTATATATATATATATATATATATATATATATATATATATATATATATATATATATATATGAGTGTGTATATACATATATACGTGTCGAGGTGTGTGTGTGAGTGAGCTAGAGAGGGGGGGGGGGGCAGCAGCTATGGAGCAGTGGCAGCAGCAGCTAAATGGAGAAGCAGCAGCAGCAGAATGTGCAGGCCAGCAGCAGCAGCATTTGCAGCAAGGGGCAGCAGCACCAGCAGCTTGGGGCACCAGCAGAAACAACGGCTTGTGGCATAGTAGCAGTAGGTAGTAGCAACAACAATGTGTGAGGGAGGGAGCTATATATATATATATATATATAGTTAGCTAGTTAGTTAGTGTTAGAGAGGGGTTAGATAGATATCTTAATACCTTAAGATATCAAGGTATTGAAGGTAACTTGGGATACCCAAGGTATTGGGTATCGGGGTGAGGTATTGGGCGTTTGCCTAGGATTGAGATTAGAGTTGGGTTTATATGTATAGGTGTATATATTTATGCGTGTTAGTACATGTGTTAGTGGGTTTATGCGTGGTGTATAGCTTAGGTTGAGGTATCGGATACCGAGGGTATCCCGGTATCTCAAAGAGACGAGTTTGAGGGTTTACTAGCTTAATGAGCTAGTTTTGATCTAGAATTTTAGGGGCACCCTAGGTTGACCTAGAGTTGACCATAATTGTTCCCGTTGATCGTAAAAGTCAACATTTGACCTAGTTTTGACCTAGAGTTGACTTTTTGGACCCCGGTTTGACTTTTTGATCCAGATTTCACCGATTTGACCCGTTTGACCTAGAATAACCCTAGAAGCTTGTTTTTAGTTATTTTATATCTGTTTAACTCTTTAGAACCCCGTTTAACCTTGTTTTTCGTAATAGGTCATTGCGACGCTAGTTCGGATCTCGATCCTCACCAGTTGCCCAGGACATCAGGCGAGTACCTACCTCTGATTGTTTCCATTTCATGATAGCGTATATATCACCTATTCTAGAACTGTAATACTTGATTCTGACACATTATTTTACGATCTTGTACTAGTTGGATCCTGTCATGAGATGTTATACCCCTTACCGTGTTCAGTGGGTACTCAATCATGTCTATTTTATCATGTGCTAAAGGTATTAATTCTCATGTGCTATCATGTGCTTCGTGTGCTCTCGCCTTTATGTGCACGAGTTATTTATCATGTACGTAGCGTGTCGTAGTTGGATCCAAGAGTATTAGTGGGGGAGGGGAGTAGAAGTTGGTTATGTGATCAAAGCCAAATAGTATTTATGTGCATGTCGGTTATGCAACTCACGTATAATGGAGTTATCGTAGATTATTCATGTGCAACCTAAGCCGATCACATAACGAACTTGTGCTCAAGGTACTTAGCTAGTATTCCTATTTTCTCACATGCAGTTACTTCTCTACTACTTGTATTATTTCCCAGTTTTACATTGCAGTTACTTTATCAGTTCTACCATGTACTTATTTTCCTGTGAATCTTGTATTCTTTTCTATTGCTAGTCATATACACATTACCATATATTTGGAGTTGCTTTCAGAGTTATGTAGTTTACTGCAGTCCTGATTGGACATATTTTTCCAGAGGATCCTGAGGATTTTTGCCCGACCTTCTACGGGCCAGGTGTCGAGGAGTGTTGCGACCCTGAGATTGGGGAGGAGCCCATCCCAACCGAGGAGAAGCCGCTAGCGCCCTAGTGTAGCTAGGCGGGTTTCATTGGGTTACTCCCAGTTGCTGTTTTGGATGACTGTATTTATTATTTTTTATTGTGAGATGTTGTAGACTCTTAGAGTTGGACTGTATATTTGGATTTGTACTTGCTCACTTTGGTTCTTTGTTTCTTTGTCGATATCTTATCGTGCTTTTACTCTTCCCCTATTTATTGTGATTGAGTATATATATTGTGTTGTTATCCTCTTTTTGGAGAATTTATCTTGACAGGTTATTATGAGATATAGATATTGTGACCTAGAACGGACCTAGACAGCGTTCTACCGCCGATTCTGCGGCGTAGGCTGGACGTACCCACGACTCATGTCCGATTTTTTGGGTGCGGGTCATGACACAAGCCATACCATAAAGGTAGTGTCACCACAATTATAGTGTAAACACAATCGCTACTAGTTCTACATCATGTGTCGGATAGTTGCACTTATGCGGCTTCAATTTTCTTGAAGCAAAATCTATCACCTTATTTGTTGCATGAGCACAGCTCCCAAGCCTTGGCCTGAGGCATCGCTAAAGATTTGGAATATCATATTCTCGTTCGGAAGTGCAAGTATAGGAGCAGAGATGAAACGCTGCTTTAATTTCAGAAATGAAGCTTCACATTTGGCAGACCACTCGACGATTGTTTCAACTTTCTTTGGATCGAATGTGATGCCTCCTGCAGAAACGATATGCCCGAAAAAATATACACTGCTTAGCCAAAATTTATACTTATACTGTTTTGCATATAGCTTGTTGTCTCGAAGAGTATGAAGCACGGTCCCCAAGTGCTCCTCATGTTCCTCCTTATTCTATGAATACACCATGATATCATCAATGGACACTACAATAAACTTGTCGAGGCATGACCGAAATACTCGATTCATCAAATCCATGAATGCGGAAAGGACATTAGTCCAAATGGCATAACCAAAAATTTATAGTGGCCATAGCGAGTGGGAAAGACTAACTTCGATACGTCTTCTGGCTTGATCTTTAATTGGTGGTAACCCGAACGAAGATCGATTTTTAAGAATATCGAGGCGCCTTGAAGTTGATCAAAGAATTTATCGATTCTGGAAAGGGGGTACGTGTTTCAGATGGTGGATTTATTCAACTCTTGGTAGTCAATGATGAGCCTCATCGAACCATCCTTTTTCTTCATAAATAGTACTGGTGTGCCCCATGAAGATACACTCTGACGGATGTACCCATGATCAAAAAGTTCTTGTAGTTGGACCTTCATCTCCTTCAGTTCGGAAGGGGCCATTCGATACGAAGCTTTGAAAATCGGCCAAGTATCTAAAAATGTATCTATAGTGAATTATATCTCTCGTTCGGGCAACATCACGGGCAACTCTTCTGAAAACACATCAGGAAAATTTGCCACAATGAAAGTGGACTCTACATTTGTACAATCTTGTTGAGTGTCTCGAACGGACGCCAAGTACCCTTCACAGTCGAAATATATCATATGTCGAGCAGATATTGCAGAAATTATCGTACATGCATTCGACGCTCTCAATGATAGACTGCACGCATAGCAAAATTTGGTCTCTCCTGGTAGATGAAACATGACTTTCTTTTCTACACAATCAATGGTCGCCGAGCAAGCGCTGATCCAATCCATCCCCAGAATAAGATCATAGTCCCTGATGTCTAAAACTATCGCATCAAGTAAAAATTTTCTTCCTCCAATGCAATCGCAGCCGTCACGATAAACTGAATCAGCAGGCAAGTCCATACCCGACGGGGTACTGACGCTAAGCCTTAGGCCTAACGATGTATATAGAAATTCATGCTCCCAATCAAAGTTTGCCGATACAAAACTATATTTGGCACCAGAATCAAATAGTACTCGTGCAGAAAAATTATTGAATAGCAATATACCTGTCACTACGGTGTCCAAGGCGAATGCCTCATCCCACGTCAATGAATAAATCCGGCCCACGGTATTCGGATGACGCTATTGCTGTTGTGTAGCCCAATTTGTGTGGGGTACTTGAGCAAGATTTTCCTGCTATAACGGTGCGGAGAGAACCGGTTTGGGTGATAGGACAGTCAAGAGCATAATGGCTTAGCCAACCACAATCGAAGCATCCCTGATTTCAACATTCGCTAGCCTGGTGTCCTGTATGGTTGCATTTAGCACAACGCAGCCCATGATTTTCCCCAGATGATTTCCCTAATGATCGTCATTGTTTGGATGCTTATTAGCGTTGTTTTCTCCCGTATTACTAGGGCGCTTGTGATGAGAATGTTGTACAGCGTCGGCAGTAGTAGAAGGATATTATGGTTCTAGGACGAGGGCATGGTTAAGGACTTTCCTCATCGCCTCGTATTATGGAGTGACTACGTACACGTGAATAGAAGGTCGTAGGCCGCCTTTAAATCGTCTTGCTCGACTCGCCGTATTGGGCAAATAAGAGCTAGCAAACTTGGCCAGCCGATTAAATTCTATGGCATATTGCTTCATCGACATGCTCCCTTATTGCAAACGTACGAACTCATTCTCCTTTTGACAATGAATAGGTACGAGAATAAACTCCTCCTCGAATGTGCTATGGAAGGTTGCCCACTAGATCATCTCGCCTTCACCATTTGCGGAGAGAGATCTTCGGTGTACATCCCACCAATCATGCATATTCATACAAAGTTGGAGCTGGGCACAGGTAATTTGTTTGTCATCAGGTACTTCTAGGAATTTAAATTGATCTACAAGCTCAGCCAACCAATCTAGAGCCACGATGGGGTCCTCGGTCCCACGGAAGGACGTGTTGCAAACCTTTTTGAAGTTAGAAAATTTAAAGGTAGTCACATCCTTCTTCTTTGGGTTTGGGATATCTCGACTTCATTTATTGGTTGCTCCACCAGTGCCGCTACTGTTGTTGCGGAATCGTTGGAAGCTAAGGACTGAACAATCTGTTGCAGGGCATCTACCTGCTTTTGTTGGACCGCAAATTGGGCTTCTAGATTCTTCTCAAATTACTTGTCCTGTCGAGCCTTGTCACTTCGCTATTGCGCCTCTAGCATTTTCATCATCCGGTCAACCGGATCGACTGGGGCGCAGGTCGTTGGCTCCAAGAGCTTGCCGAAGTGCCTGAAGTACTTGCTTTCACTTGCATTATTTCTTGCGTTTGAATCATTCCTTCAAAAACAATAAACTTACATTAGTCTCATAGAGTATTACGGACTCACTATATGGAACGCATCTCATTTTGTCCAAACAATTTTAAGAGTTCAACTGGGAGGGACAGGGTTGTCTTATGAAAAAATTTGTGACGCGAGGTCAAAGGATCTGAAGCTGTGCTCTGATACCAATATGTCATACCCCGATTCCGTAGAATCGCTAACCTTCCCCCAGGCGTGATGACGTGCGAGTATAAAGCGCGCCTGTACAAGGCCTAACATAATGATATATATATATATATATATATATATATATATATATATAGAAACACAACAGCAGAGTTCAGAAGCTAAATATTTTTAATTGACACAATTTTTTTCTTTATTGATAATGTACATCTTTATTACAAACTCTTGACTCAAAAGTAAGGGCTGTCGTATGGGCTACAAGATGGACACAAAATGAGATAGTCATTCCATACATTACATTATTTATTAAAACTTTAAAATATAATAGACACCTTCGGGCAAAGATATCGCCTTTTCTTGGACCTGTATAAGATGTGTGCACAAGATCAAGATATTTTATACAAGTTCCAAAAGGCACAAACAGAGTACCCTTAGTAATGGACTGGTTGGTGGAAGAAGCTTCAGCTTCTCGTTGCGTTGCCTTGGCTCGGGGAACATGCTGCAATGAGGGTCAGTACTTTAAAAAGTACCGGTGAGGGCGAGCTAACCCAACTAACCAAATTGACACAATATTCAGGTGAGGCAAACAAATTATTATTGTGGACTTTCTGTCTTACCTTATTTTAAGTTACAACATGTAGCGTATATATAAAATCACTGAATACCTGTGCCACCGTTCAGTGAGTTTTTACCTGCGGCATTGCTTCCACCTGCATAAGACTTACCATGTTCCAAGAAGACATCATTAGCTTGAACAGATAATGCAGTAATATGCTGAGTCATGGCACACATTACCACCGTGGACAATAGCTACAGTAAGACGGTGATCCTTACAGCGCGGGTAGCAATCCCTGCTACAAGATCCCGTGTTGCCCATGCTATTTTTGCTAGCGTAGCTATCTGAGTTCCGCTCGGAACGAATCGGCCCTAGTGCCCAGAGACCGTTCGCAAGAAATAAACCTTGTGCACAAGTTGTCCAACCAAATGACGTCTCATCACTAAGTTAACAAATAAAGTATTTTAAGCCATCAGAATGAATATAACTACTTTAGCATAATGTGATTGGCATAGTCTACTTGCTCAAGTGATCATATTTCAAATATTTTGCACTACTCATTTTCACAATTATAAATAATAAGTTCTCGCTATAACTGAAGCATAAATAGATAGATGCATAGCGGACAAGCACACATACAATGTGATCGTACAAAATTTTTGTAAAACAAGCATCAGTGTTCCATGTTTAATTCTTATTATCTTGACCCGCTTATTTTTATTTTTATGGTATCATTGATCGGAATGCACAAACGAGTTAGATTTTTAAGAATGAAGAGTTAAACGAAGGAAGCTAATCGAAGGTAAGGTCACTCACAAGTTTGAAAATCAGAAAAAAGAAATGAGAGATCTTCAAGACTCCGCTCGTGCATCACCTACACGATCACCTGCACGCACCAACAGATGATCAATATCTCCTTCCTCGGTCTTCTAGATTTTGACAAAATACGAAGTTCAAGGAACGAAGACAATGAAATTCATCGAAACCATTCAAGAAAATACAAGTCACAAAACCAACAAGAAAACAACCAAGCAGCATCGAAAACGGGCAAGAAAACTAACGCAACAGAAAGGCCCCTAGCGACTTTGTCGCCGAGTCCTTCCTCGAGGCACGATCCGCTGAATGTGGGACTTAATTCCGAAGAAACCAATACATAACGAGGAAATGATCTTGATTCAATCTGTCCCGGTTGAATAATACCAAGTATTTCTTAGCCACACTTCCCGAATAGGGGGAACGAGGCACTACAGGTCCTAAGTTCGAATCGTCCCTTGGGCGGCTATGTGGCTTATATAGCCACGACCCGCTTGGAGAAAATTTGTTACTATTATTATTATTTAGAAATATATTTATGATTAGATGTTAATAGGTTTTTGGATGATTCAACTATTATTATGATTTTTATTGAACGGATTTAGTCCATTGAGTTCCAACTTTTAATAATAAAAAAATTGGAAAGATCAAGGGGTTTTACAGTCTGCATCTCCTAATAATCCATTCGAGATTCCAATCTTCTGGTGAGCATCTTCTCCTGAAGCACTCTAGCAAGCATAAATTCTCATTATTTGACGTAGATCTTCATCTGGAGTGAACCACTAAGCATCAGAGTCTGTTACTTCCAAATAAAGGGAGACGAGAGACCAATGATAGAAGAAGTCAAGAATGGAATGACCGATTGCAAATATGAAGCCCAAGGACAATAATCGAGGTCAAAGGAAATTTTAAAGCAACTTGTGGATTGAGATACTAATAATGCTTAATCCTAATACAGGCTCGCTTGGTACAGTAACATCAGTGATATGATCGATATGCTCTGACTTATATGTACTACCACAAAAACCATGTCACTCTCTAGTCCCAAAATAAGTGGGACCAAGCCACGTGGCAATGACCAGCTAATACAACTTTGAAGGACATTATAATCTTATAAACTCGTCGAAGTGTACTATGATGTCTAGTATGAACAATCCATAAGCTACAATAATATATATATATATATATATATATATATATATATATATATATATATATATATATATATATATATATAACAATAAAAAGGAATTAAAATAGAAAATAAAATGAATTAGAAATTAAATTAAAAGAAGTTTACAAGAAAAAATAAAAAGGAAAAATAAAATATTAACTTGAGTGAACAGTGCAACATATTGTTAACTTTCTCCCATCAGCAGAATAACCTGAGCCCCTGTGCAAGGAAAGAATTCAAAATCTTTGATTTAAATCTTTGAAAAACTCAATCAAGCCCAAAATTTAAATCATAAATCCTTAAAAATAAATCTGTTCTCTACCCTAATATTAACTAGAATTAATTAACCTATAATAGGAAATCAAAAAATCCCTACTAAAGCTTCAAATCAATATCCCTTGTTCTTCTCAAACAAAATTATAGAACCCATAAACCTTTCGAGAGCCTCGTACACCCTCGATCCAATCCCGAGCAGTTTGTCGTATCATCCCTGATCCAGTAGCATCCTCGTTAAGCCATTCCGTGTGTCTACATTGTTGGAATTATCAATGACCCCACCGATCATTGTACATAGGGCAACCTCTCTGTGTACATAGTCAGCAACCGTGATTAGAGAGCCTATTTTGAAGGCTAATATCTCGATCGGATTTCACAAGTTCATAGACAACCTGACCATCTTCATATTCCTGTAATTATTTTAATTTAGTTTGAATTATAAACCAGTTAAAATCAAATTCAAAAACTCAAAAAAACTGATTTTATTATAAAAATAGAACCGTTAGCTAAGACAAATACCCCTTTTGGATGGCTCTGTTATTCTAGATCCTTAAATCAAACTTTAATTTGTTTTATGTATTGTATAACCTATGTAACCATCACCAAAACCATATAATTAGTTCAATTTATTTTTCATTATTTATCAGTTACAAATTGGATTAAAAAAATCCAAAAAACTTATTTTTTTAGACTAAAAACTTGTTGATCGGGTATGTTCCGACAAACCAGACCACCCTAATACGAACCGATTAAATTGAAAGTAACGTATGGTATTCTTCAATGTGTGGGCATTGATGGAATTCAAATTGGTCTCATGTGCGCGATAAATTTGACCTGTATCCATAAAAAAATTACCATATCAGGACTTCACGAAAATTTCTAATTAGTTTGTGTACACTTGTCGTGTCAATGACGAAACTTATATCGTTTGACTCGCAGAGTCTGACTTGTCCAGTGACCTAAGTTTGTCTGATTCTTAGACAGTCGGTCAGATTGCTGTATTGCGAGCTCCATAATTCGATTTAACAATATATTTTTAATTGACTCACCGAAATCCTAATCTAGATGTAACATTGAGATCATATCATCATTTTAGCCTTGTTAGATACATCGTTTGCTGAATTTGGATAACTTCATCCTAGCATATATTTTTGGTGTAACATAGGCCCACATTTGGACCTCATTTTGATCCAAAACTGTTAGATCTAGCCCTGTGTCCAAATTGGACTTATGGGTAGGCTTTTTTGAGTATCACCCATTCCACAGATATTGATGATATTTATTTTAGCATTTGAAGTTATCTATTTTACTTACACTTTTCGTATTATTGTTGACGTAACAAATTCGCTAAAAGAATGTTGTTAAAATTCTTTTTCAATTCCAGGAAAGTATATCTTGATATATTTAATTTTATTTATCTTTTTTCATTAATGTATATTATTGTTTCATATTTTCTTTCCTATGATATAAATTGTGTCTAAGACAGACGGGTGCGAATGACGAAGTTTGTCATTTTGTGCATCTTCTATATATTGTATGCATGTTGGCCTAGTTTTTATAGACTACATTATGATTGTGGGATATTCTTATATTTTCTTTGGCCTTGACAAACATATGACACGATTTGTGATATTTATGATAGGGCACGGACTATCGTACTCGACTGGTCATCGATACATACGGAACGTTTGACAGATAGAAATATAATTGTTATAATTAGTATATTAGTGACTCTAGAAGTTAAAAACTGGATATGTTGTGTATATAACTTGGTCATTCTTGGGGATAAGGGGATCGACAATCACTAGACATATGGGCAAGCCAAATCGGTGAACTATAGTCTCCGAAGGAACTATGCCAGTGATGACCCTAGATTTTTATAGATATTCTCTGACATTCGTTGATTGTTATGCAAGTTTGTAAATGATTAGTTGACACTATATGTATACCACTAGCCTTTAGTTATGTCGATTCCTATTTTAGCATGCATCACACCTATGCATGCGAAAGTTTTCCTCTAAATTGCACACTTAGATAGTTAGAAACACCCTTGCATATTTATTTATTTTAGTCTATATAGCTTGTTATTTATATCTTGCTACATTTCTTTGAAGACTTGGTTTCTTTCTAGGTTTGGATGATCAGGATTATCTACAGGTGTACGGACCTGGACCATATTCTTTCTTCGCATAGGAGGAGGTCTTACATTATGAGTTCCCTTGATACCATTTAACTAAACTTTCGTAGTTTGATCATCTTTTATTTTATGTCTATGAGACTAGACTATTTCTATCTTTCACTTTATTATAGTCATTTGATAGTGAATTTGTCTCCAATTAGCTATTTAATTTTACTAAATGAATTATTTCTAGATTTTATATCATCAGTGCTACTTGCTTAGTTTATTATCTTTATTTTGTGGATGAGATTAGATTTATATCTATAAAAAACTGGAATTCATATATAGTGTAAGTATGTATCCATAGGTTTATTAGAGTAGCCTTCGTATGCATACTAGTTGACATGATTATGTATCGGTCTTACATAGTTTAGGACTGTAGCGTGACACAGGGACAATCAGGTAATTAATTGTCACTACCACATTTTCTAGGAAGGGGTATTTTAGTAATTTTATAATTAATTAAATATTGTGCATGATAATAATTATTTGTTGTATTATTTAATTATTGTTAGATGTTAGTTAATTATTTTGAACTTGTGTTAGTGGACCTAACTAGTATAGTTTAGACCCATGGACCAACATGAATTAATTGATTAGAATTTAGCCCATTTAGAAAGTCCATTATTAAGGAGATGGATTAAATTAATTAAACCATTAGACTAGAAGCTTCCTTCCTTAATTATTTCTTCATGAGAGGACCCAAGGGATATATTCGACAATTTATGGTAGCTTGAGGAAGGGAAAAGGGGGCCGGCCTATATAGAGGGGGGAAATTTATTTCTCTCTCATCTTTTCATTTGGAAACTAGATCTAGAATTTTTTTCTCAACCAAATTCCTTCATCCCTACTTCATTTACCTACCAAATTTTATCCCAATTCCTTTCCAAATCACCATTAGAGGCTTGTGGAGCAAGGATCTAGAAGGAGGAAGTAATGATCTACAAAGAGGAGCAAGGATCTACAAGTTGGAGCCAATTTTATCATATTTGGAGGCTTCATTGGGAATCCATCTCTTAATAGATAAAATTTAGTTTTTTCCCCTTAATTTAGGTTCTAAATATGAGATTTAACCAAAGAAAATCAACCCATATGCATAGGCTACCCATAGGATTTGGTTTTGTGTTCATAGGAGGCCTATTGAGAAAGTTATGGTACTTTTTGTGTCAATTTTGGGAGAATTCCGAGAATAACATTTGTTGTGTGTGTCAATTGGTCCTATAGATCAATTTGGCATGTGCTTGTGTGTTTGGGGCTAGTGTCGTGTCCATAATTGGGTACGTGTAGGTCGTATTCTAACAAATTGGTGATACATATTGATTTGAGGGTTTTTCCTTCGACACGAAACTTTGTACATGTCATATTTTGATACGGACACGTAGATCTATATTTGACTCTTTGTATTATTCATAAATAATATATGTGACTTGTTCGTTTTCTTCGGAGTACGTTTGGATGTGTGGAGGACTCGTGTCGTAAGCGTATCTTAGATTTAGTGGGATACGTGGTGATACGATCCATGTGTTGGTATAATTTAAATTGTAGATCTAGTTCTCTTGTCATTGTCATATAAAATTATATATATATATATATATATATATATATATATATATATATATATATATATAGTTGTGTAATTATATTTATGTAATATTGTGTCTTAGATCTATGTATATATTATAAGTGTATATATTGTTAGGTGGCTATTCTTCTAATTGTAAGTATAATTACATATATTAGTATGTATAGATATGCATATATTCAATAGATAATTATATGTTGTTATAATTATAATTATATAATGTGTATGGTGAATGATTGTATGTACGTATATATATATATATATATATATATATATATATATATATATATATATATATATATATACTACCAATAATTATACATACACTCACACATAATATTATGTATAAATATGTCTATATATAACTATACATAATAACATACACACACATACATATTAATATGTCTATATATAACTATATATATATATATATATATATATATATATATATATATATATATATATATATATATATATATATATTTGGGTTATTTATTTATATATGTATTTATTTGTGTATATATATATATATATATATATATGCATCAGCGACAGCAACAAATGCGACACAGCAAGGCATCGCAAACAGCAGCAGCAAGCGCCAACAGCAGCAGCAGTCGCACGAGCAACATCGACAGCAAACTGTCGCGAAAAGGCAGCAGCAGCGGCAGCATGAAGCAGTGACAGCATCCAGTGACAGTTTCAGAAAAACTGTCGCTGAAACAATAGTATATCAGCAGCGTATCAGGGGCTGTAGTGACAGTTTTTAGCGACAGTGCAGAAAACTGTCACTAAAATATCAGTATATCTTAATAAACAGCAGCTTTCAGTGACAACAGGAATAGTTATAGCGACAGTTTGGCAGTTATATATATATAATTATATATATATATATATATATATATATATATATATATATATATATATATATGAGTAATGTATCTCCTGAATTGCTAACTACTTATAGTATATGTATAATAATTAGTGTAGTATATGTATGTATATATATTACGGGTTGTTAATGTAACAAGGTATTGGGTATTACCTTGAGGAACCAAGATAATTGGGGATACCCAAGGTATTGAGTTTGGGTATCAAGTTTTTGAATTATTGTTCTGATACCAAGTTGGTTCAAAACCACGGTACCTATTTAATATTGTAATTATGTTTCTATATTATTAATAACTGTTTGTTATATATATATATATATATATATATATATATATATATATATATATATATATATATATATATATATATATATATATATATAATATTTTACCTATGGATTCACGTATCCAGAGATACGCTATCCTAATATTTAAGATATGTTTTTTATGGCTTAGACTTTAGTATTTTAAACCCAATATCCTTGTGTAGACCTTTGCAACCTACAAATAGGTAGTTGACCATAGTTGACCTTAGAGTTGACTTAGTTAACTTTTGAGTTAGAATTGACTTATTGACCTAGAAGTTGATTAGTTTGACTTATTTTCTTTCCGGAACCTTGTATTGATGTTGTATTCCATATCTAAGTCTTCGAGGCACAGTATCAGACATCTGTGAGGCTATTCATTGGACTTTAGGCGAGTATATTCTCTAATAGTTTCTCGTTTATGATATCCTCTATGTACATTGTATCTAGTGTAGATATCCATGTTTCTTGACATGATGGTTACACGGATTGGTATATCCGGATCTCGTCATGAGATATTATCCTTGTATATGGTATATCTTGTGCAAGTCTTGTTTTATTGATTATCTTGTGCATGTATAGACACTGATTCTCGAGTAGATTTGCTACCTTCCTAGAGAATCCCGTGCCATAGCATACCATGGTTGGATCTATTATACCAGTCGGGGGTAGAGAGTATTTTAGTGTAGATATATGATCATACCCTCCTTGTGCATGTCTTGTTCTTTATGAGTGTTGATCATACACCGCACGTATGATCAACCAGGCCATTATACTCTTGTGCAATTTCCCAAGTCGATCACATGTTAAAGCTAGTATTCACACACTTAGACATTAGTATTCGTGTTCATTATCATATTGTTCATTCTTGTATTTATTCCAGTATTTTCTTATTATGTATCTCTTGTATCTATTGTGCATCTTGTATATTCACATCTATTTACTGTTACATAGTTTTTATCATTGATTAGAACTGCTATTAGAGATGTACTCTGCTCCTTTCCTGACTGGATATATTTTTCCCAGATGACACTGATGACTAGTACCCTACACATTATGGACCTCAGGATGTTGTGGGTTTAGAGTCTGATACCCTGGTTCAGGAGGGACTTATCCCGACTGAGACAGATGACCCGAGTGTAGTGGCTTCGTAGTATTTTTTGTACTAGATTTGTCTCCAGCTTATTTGTTAGTATACTTTCAGACTCATTGATGTATTATGTTAGACTCATGAGTTATATGTAACTATTCTATTCTTTATCATATTCGTGCTTGTTCCATCTTGGATCTGTGATTGAGTATATTATTATTGTTGGTGGTTCTTTATATGGCTAGATAGATTATCCAAACAGCGTTCTACCGCCAATTCTGGGGCGTAGGCTAGGCGTTGCTTCCGACTTGTACCCTTACACCGGGTGTGGGTCATGACACATTTTTAGTGGTGGCCCATGCAGGTCAAGCTTCGCAAGTTATGCGATGTCGTGGTAGTGCGACGATTTAGTTGTACTACTGCGGGCCTGCAATAGGATATATGATATAGGCTGAGATACTCAATCACATCTAGGAAAATTCTTTTGATTCAACCATTCTCCTTTGATATTTATACTTGATCTCTTAAACTGTCCTTTCCTTAAGTGTCTTACATCTTGTGCCATATTGATTCTTTCTTTCGTTTTGTCTCAGGATGCTACCTAAGACTATATCGCAGCAGGGAAGAGCAGTTTCTGAGAGGTCTGCGATATCCCGAGGGCCTGCACCAGTCACTTCTCCAGTGATTGGAGTGTCAGCTGCTTTCGGAGGTCCACCACCTACTCAGAGGACTGTGCCAGCTATATCTGAGGGGCTTCCACCTCTACCTCATGTGCTAGCAGAGGCGACACAGATGTTTATACTGTTTCGTGAGATGCTCGAGGCACAGAGGGCTCAGTCAGAGGCACATCAGAGGCAGACCGACGTTCTACGGCAGGGCATCGAGAGTGCTCATCATCTTGCTCGTGCCGTAGTCGAGAGAGCAGTTTCGGTCTAGCAGCAAGTTGCTCCTCAGGTTGCTCAACTTCGGCTAGGCAACATTCAGGACTTCAAGAAGCTGGAGCCTAGGATCTTCAAAGGGACGGAGGACATTGTCTATGCTGATGATTGGCTCGGGGACATTGAGCGTCTTATGAGGGTGTCCCATCTTTCTGAGGATCTGAAGGTTGAGGCGGTAGGACTTCAACTGTTCGATGTCGCTCGTACTTGGTTCAGGAACGAGCCGGTTCTGGTTAACGTAGGACAGTCTTGGGAGGTATTCAAGGACCTTTTCAAGAAGAAGTTTTTCGCTCGGGCAGACAGGCTAGACTTGGGGAGGCAGTTCGAGAGTCTCATTCAGGGGAGCATGTCTGTGGAGGAGTACGCTTGGGAGTTCGGCAGGTTAAGCCAATTTATAGAGTATCTGGTGAGAGAGCTGGAGGTTCGGGCTATTCATTTTCGTGAGGGTCTAAACTGGGAAGTAAAGATCCTCATTCCGTCTTTTTATGAGACATACTCGGAGATACTTGCAAAGGCACGCAAGGTTGAGCGGGAGTTGGGTTTGAAGCCCAAGAGAGACCGTAATTATTTTTTGGGGGCCAACGGTAGTACAATATCTGCCAAATGTCCTTATTTCCAGTCCAGGCCTTTCCAGCAGCCACAACAGCACCAGACTCCAGCTAGGGCGCCTTTTCACCAGGCACCAAAGCAGCAGAGACAGTTACAACAATCTTTCTGCCACTTCTGCAAGAAGCCCGGCCATATCTGGGAAGTTTGCAGGAAGAGGTTGGGAGTTTATTTGTATTATGGTACTGAAGGGCATCAGCTGAGGAAGTGTCCTTCCAATCCTCGTCGTGTAGTTCTGGGAGTAGCTTCAGCTCCGAGGGCACAAACGAGACCACCTGTAGTACAACCGAGGGGACGCTTTTGACACAGCAGCAACGTTATGTCCAGCATCAGCAGCAGGGAGGTGCACGTCAGTGATGAGCGTTTGCTATGACCGTTGAGGAGGATAAACCCACCGGAGATGTCATCGCAGGTTCTATTCTTCTTGATTCCATTCCAGCTTTAGCTTTATTTTATAGTGGTGCTTCCCATAGTTTTGTATCTATTTCTTTTGCTCTGAAGCATGGTTTGGTAGCTGAGTCTTTGCTTAGGACTTGCAAGATCATGACCGGGGGAGGCATTATCCTGGTTAATGATATTTGCAAGGATCAGAGAGTTACTCTAGGAGGCCGAAAGTTGAGTGCGTGTCTACTTGTAATGCCACTTTCGAGCTATGATATTGTACTCGGGATAGATTGGTTAAGTAGGCACCGTGCTAGCATAAATTGTAGAGGAGGTAGAGTTTTGTTTGGTCCGCCAGGAGAGCCAGAGTTCGAGTTTGCTAGAGGAGCTGCGGAGCAGGAAAAGGGTATTATTTGTGGAGCTATGGTGGAAAACAAGGATTTGTCACATCCGTTGATAGCAGAGTTCTTGGATGTGTTTTCTGAGGAATTGCCAGGTTTGCCGCCAGATCGAGATGTTGAATTCTCTATAGACTTGGTGTCAGGTGCAGAACCAATTTCGCAACATATCTATAAAGTAAACAACAGCGAGTTGGTCGAGCTGAAGAAGCAGGTGGACGAATTGAAGGATAAAGGGTTTATCAGATTGAGTTCTTCACCATGGGAAGTCCCGGTATTATTTGTACCAAAGAAGGATGGATTGGTGCGTATGTGCATTGATTATAGGGCTTTGAATAATCTTACTATCAAGAATAAGTATCCTTTGCCACAGATTAATGATCTGTTCGATCAGTTGAGTGGTGCCAAGATATTTTCTAAGATAGATTTGAGATCAGGTTACCACCAGGTAAAGGTAAAGCCGGAGGACATACCGAAGACTACTTTTAGAACTCGGTATGGTCAGTACGAGTTTATGGTAATGTCGTTTGGTTTGACTAATGCACCGACGGTATTTATGAACTTGATGAACAAAGTATTCCATTAATATCTTGACAAGTTCGTGGTGGTATTCATCGACGATATACTCATATACTCGAAGACACCGGAGGAGCATGAGGAGCATTTGATGATTATGTTGGATGTGCTGAGGAAGGAGAAGCTATATGTGAAGTTGTCCAAGTGTGACTTCTTTCTGGACAAGGTAGAATTCTTGGGGCATGTTGTGACTGGTGATGGTATTTCAGTGGATCTGAAGAAGATCGCAGCAGTGGAATCTTGGAAGACCCCGAGTTCGGTAGCAGAGATCAGGAGTTTCTTGGGATTGGCAGGCTACTACAGGAAGTTTGTGCAAGATTTTTCGAGGATTGCCGTGTCGATAACCAGACTCACCAGGAAGGATGTAGAGTTTGTTTGGACAGAGGATTGTCAAGTTGCTTTCGAGGAATTGAAGAAGAGGTTGACGTCTTCTCCTATTTTGACGTTGCCATCAGGGTCTGGAGATTTCACTATTTATAGTGATGCATCGGGAAAATATTTGGGTTGTGTTCTTCAGCAGAATGGAAAAGTTATTGCCTATGCATCCAGGCAATTGCGTCCTCATGAAAAGAACTATCCTACCCATGATTTGGAATTGGCAGCAATCATCTTCGCCCTGAAGTTGTAGAAACATTATTTTTACAGAGAGCATGTGGAGATCTTCACAAACCATAAAAGCTTGAAGTACATTTTCACGCAAAAGGAGTTGAACATGAGGCAGCGTCGATGGTTGGAACTGATAAAGGATTTTGATATATCTTTACAGTATCATCCTGGAAAAGCTAATGTAGTTGCCGATGCTTTGAGTAGGTATCCAGTAGCTATGTTCTTGACGCGGGATCGATATTTTTTGGAGGACTTGGAGAGCTTGGGCATCGAGGTGATAGTTCCTGGTGGTGCTATACAGATGTGGGAATTACAGATACATTCAGATTTGATGGACAGGATCAAGGCAGCACAGTATGAGGATGTATCTCTGAGGAGTATCAGAGCTCAGGTGAGAGCAGGATTGGAGGATAATTTTACCATTGCTGAGGATGGATCTTTCAGGCATGAAGTTAGATTGTGTGTGCCTAGTGGGGAGCTGCATGAGGAGGTATTGCAGGAAGCGCATCACTCTCTGTATTCCATACATCTAGGTGCCAACAAGATGTATCGGGATATGCGAGAGAGTGTGTGGTGGTATGGCATAAAGAGTGGCACAGTTTGAATCCAGATGCTTAGTGTGCCAGCAGGTGAAAGCCGAGAGGCAGAGGCCAGGAGGGTTACTTCAGCCATTACCCATTCTAGAGTGAAAGTGGGAGCACATTACTATGGATTTTGTATCCGGACTTCCACGATCTCCAGGAGGGAAAGACGTAATTTGGGTCATCGTTGATAGGTTGACCAAGTTGGCCCACTTTTTGCCTTTTAAGGTGGGTTTGTCTAAGGAGAAGCTGGCAGAGATGTATGTGTGGCAGATCGTTAGGATACATGGAGTTTCCGTCAGCATAGTCTCCGATCGGGATAGTCATTTCACTTCTCATTTCTGGAAGTGTTTGCAGGAGAGTTTGGGCACTCAGCTCAAGTTCCGTACTACATATCATCCGCAGACAGATGGGCAGTCAGAGAGGACTATTCAGACTCTCGAGGATATGTTGCGCACTTGTGTACTAGATTTTGGGGGTTCTTTGGAGGACCATCTCTATTTGGTAGAGTTTGCTTATAACAACAGCTACCAGGCTAGTATAGAGATGTCACCTTTTGAAGCTCTGTAGCTTCAAGTCTAATGATTTAATTAATTTAATTCATCTCCTTAACAATGGGCTTTCTAAATGGGCTAAATTCTAATCAATTAATTCATGTTGGTCCATGGGTCTAAACTACACTAGTTAGGTCCACTAACACAAGTCCAAAATAATTAACTAACATCTAACAATAATTAAATAATACAACAAATAATTATTATCATGCACAATATTTAATTAATTATAAAATTACTAAAATATTCCTTCATAGAAAATATGGTAGTGACAAGTCTACCCTCCTTAAAATAATTTCGTCCACGAAATTCAAGACAAAAACTGCCCCCAGAAAATAACATAACATAGCAAAAGAACAGCACTAAAGAATATAACTAACTATGAAAGAATATAACAATGAATAGAACATAACTAGAAAATAACATACCTCAAGGCACAAACAAATATGGATAACGCTCTCGCATTTTATTCTCTCTCTCCCAGGTAGACTCCCCCAGAGAGTGATGCCTCCATGCGACACGCACCAAAGGAATAGTCTGGTTCCTCAGCACCTTCTCTCTCCGATCCAGAATCTCAACTGGCTGCTCTAGATAGCTAAGAGTAGGGCCCACCTCTATCTCCGAGTGATCCAATACATGACTAAGATCTGCCACGTATCATCTCAACTGCGATACGTGAAACACGTTGTGCACTCCCTCCAATACAGGTGGTAAGTCTAGTCTATAAGCAACTGCACCGACCCTCTCTAGAATAGTGAAATGTCTGATGAATCGCGGACTAAGCTTTCCGCCTCCACCGAAGCGAATCGTGTCTCGTGTCAAAAAAATCCTCAAAAATACCAAACCACCCACCTAGAACAAAATACCACCTTAATAACTTAATCTATAACAAACAACCAAGAACAAGTACAAAACAAAAATCTAAACTATACCTCGAACTCCAAAGGTCTCTGGTTGCTATCGGCCCAATGTCGTTGTCTGTCCTGCGCCACACGAAGTTTATCTCTGATTAGCTGAACCTTCTCTACTGTATCTATAACCATCTCTGGCCCAAGCAAAACTCTCTCTCCAACATCGTCCCAAGACAACGGAGTACGACACCTCCGACCGTTTTTTAATTATTTTTTCATGAGAGGACCCAAGGGGTATATTGGATAATTCATGGTAGCTTGAGGAAGGAGAAAGGGGGCCGGCCTATATAGAGGGGGAAAATTTATTTCAATCTCCTTTTTTCATTTGGAAACTAGATCTAAAAAATTTTCTCAACAGAATTCCTCCACCTCCACTTCATTTCCCTACCAAATTTTATCCTAATTCATTTTCAAATCATAATTGGAGGCTAGTGGAGCAAGGATCTAGAAGGAGAAAGCAAGGATCTACAAAGAGGAGCAAGGATCTACAAGTTGGAACCAATTTTATCACATTTGGAGGTTTTATTGGAAATCCATCTCCCAATAGGTTCAATTCAGTCTTTTCACTTAATTTAGGTTCTAAATCTGAGATTTAACCATAGAAAATCAACCATATGCATAGGCTACCCATAGGATTTGGTTTTGTGTTCATATGAGGCCTATTGAGAAAGTTATGGTACTTTTTGTGTCAATTTTGAGAGAATTCTGAGAATGATATTTGTTGTATGTGTTAATTGGTCCTATAGATCAATTTGGCATGTGCTTGTGTGTTTGGGGCTAGTGTTGTGTCCATAATTGGGTATGTGTAGGTCATATCTCAACAAATTGGTGATACGTGTTGATTTTGTGGTTTTTCCTCCGACACGGGACTTTGTACATGTCATATTTTGACACGGACACGTAGATCTATATTTGACTCTTTGTATTGTTCATAAATAATATATGTGACTTGTTCGTTTCCTTCGGGGTATGTTTGGATGTGTGGAGGACTCGTGTCGTAAGCATATCTTAGATTTAGTAGGATACGTGGTGATACGATCCATGTGTTGGTATAATTTAAATTGTAGATCTAGTTCTCTTGTCATTGTCATATAAAATTTTATATATATATATATATATATATATATATATATATATATATATATATATATATAGTTGTGTAATTATATTTATGTAATATTGTGTCTTAGATCTATGTATATATTATAAGTGTATATATTGTTAGGTGGCTATTCTTCTAATTGTAAGTATAATTACATATATTAGTATGTATAGATATGCATATGTTCAATAGATAATTATATGTTGTTATAATTATAATTATATAATGTGTATGGTGAATGATTATATATATATATATATATATATATATATATATATATATATATATATATATATATATATATATATATATATATATATATATATATATAGTTATATATAGTTATATATAGTTATATATATATACATATATATAGTTATATATATACATATTAATATGTATGTGTGTGTATGTTATTATGTATAGTTATTTATACATAATATTATGTGTGAGTGTATGTATAATTATTGGTAGTATATATGTATATATATATATATATATATATATATATATATATATTGGGTTATTTATATAGGTATTTATATATATTGTAGATATATATATATATATATATATGTTATTATATATATATATTATATATATATGCATCAGCAACAGCAATAAAGGCGACACAGCAAGGCGTCGCAAACAGCCGCAACAAGCGCCAACAGCAGCCGCACGAGCAACGGCGACAGAAAACTATCGCGAAAAGGCAGCAGCAGCGGCAACAGGAAGCAGTGACAACAGCCAGCGATAGTTTTAGAAAAACTGTCGCTGAAACAGCAGCGTATCAGCAGCGTATCAGGGGCTGTAGTGACAGTTTTTAGCGACATTACAGGAAATTATCACTAAAACAGCAGCTTTCAGTGACAGCAGGAATAGTTATAGCGACAGTTTGGCAGTTTTATATATATAATTAGATATATATATGTATAGGTAAAGATATATATATATATATATATATATATATATATATATATATATTAGTATTAATATATGAGTAATGTATCTCCTGAATTGCTAACTACTTATAGTATATGTATGATGATTAGTGTAGTATATATATGTATATATATTAACGAGTTGTTAATGTAACAAGGTATTGGGTATTACCTTAAGTAACCAAGGCAATTGGGGATACCCAAGGTATTGAGTTTGGGTATCAAGTTTTTGAATTATTGTTGTGATACCAAGTTGGTTTAAAACCATGGTACCTATTTAATGTTTTAATTATGTTTCTATATTATTAATAATTGTTTGTTATATATATATATATATATATATATATATATATATATATATATATTGATATATATATATATATATATTGATATTTTACCTATGGATTCACATATCCAGAGATATGGTATCCTAATATTTAAGATATAGTTTTTATGGCTTAGACTTTAGTATTTTAAACCCAATATCCTTGTGTAGAATTTTGCAACCTAAAAATAGGTAGTTGACCATAGTTGACCTTAGAGTTGACTTAGTTGACTTTTGACTTAGAATTGACTTGTTGACCTAGAAGTTGATTAGTTTGACTTATTTTCTTTCCATAACCTTGTATTGATGTTGTATTCCATATCTAGGTCTTTGAGGCATAGTATCAGATATCTGTGAGGCTATTCATTGAACTTCAGGCGAGTATATTCTCTAATAGTTTCTTGTTTATGATATTCTCTATGTTCATTATATTTAGTGTAGATATCCATGTTTCTTGACACGATGGTTACACGGATTGGTATATCCGGATCTCGTCATGAGATGTTATTCCTAGTATATGGTGTATCTTGTTCAAGTCTTGTTTCATTGATTATCTTGTGCATGTACAGACACTGATTCTCGGGAAGATTTGCTACCTTCCTAGAGAATCCCGTGCCATAGCATACCATGGTTGGATCTATTATACCAGTCAGGGTGGGTAGTATTTTAGTGTAGATATGTGATCATACCCTCCTAGTGCATGTCTTGTTCCTTGTGAGTGTTGATCATACACCACACGTATGACCAACCAGGCCATTATACTCTTGTGTAAGTTTCCAAGCCGATCACATGTTAAAGCTAGTACTCACACACTTAGACATTAGTATTCTTGTTCATTGTCATATTGTTCATTCTTGTATTTATTCCAGTATTTCCTTATTATGTATCTCTTGTATCTATTGTGCATCTTGTATATTCACATCTATTTACTGTTACATAGTTTTTATCATTGATTAGAACTGCTGTTAGAGATATACTCTGCTCCTTTCCTGATTGGATATATTTTTCCTAGATGACACTGAGGACTGGTATCCTACACATTATGGACCTCAGGATGTTGTGGGTTTAGAGTCTGAGATCCTAGTTCAAGAGGGACTTATCCCGACTGAGACAGATGACCCGAGTGTAGTGGCTTCATAGTATTTCTTGTACTGGATTTGTCTCCAGCTTATTTGTTAGTATTCTTTCAGACTCATTGATGTATTATATTAGACTCATGAGTTGTATGTTACTATTCTATTCTTTATCATATTCGTGCTCGTTCTATCTTAGATCTATGATTGAGTATATTATTATTGTTTGTGGTTCTTTATATGGCTAGATAGATTATCCAGACAGCGTTCTACCGCCGATTCTGCGCCGTAGGCTGGGTGTTGTTTCCGACTTGTACCCTTACACAGGGTGCGGGTCGTGACATAAATCAATCTAAGATTCAATCAATAATTATTTGGTTTATTAGAATCATGGATCTCGTGTTAGGGATACAGTCACTAGACGCTATGTTATGCAACACAATAGAGTTCTAGGGTCTACTGTTTATATGAAATCCATCAAGAAATTCCATATGTCGCAGTTGTTAGTTCCTCAATAATCATAATAGAATGACAAATATCACCTACCTAAAACTAAAATTTTATCAAATATGTGAGCTATGAGACAGAACAAAGTTACTAAGAAAAAAAATCACGGAAGACTTAGTACCCGCACTATGATTCGATACACAAAACCAGAAGCTATACAAAAAGGGTGGGCTAACGATATATCGACAATATACTAGAAAATCTTTATTGCAAGACAGAAGATATCTAGGACAAAAATTTATCAAACTGGTATACCGATGGTATACCTCCTGCATAGAAACTATATAGATACAACTCGAGAAACGATTTTTTTGGGCCAAAATTATGCCCAAATTACCACCATTGCGGTTCTAACAATGGTAGGTCTTCTATCAACCTCTCTAACAAGTTTATTATCATCACTAATATTAGGTCTCTCTATTTTCACTTCTGCTCTGAAAGTACAGTGATAATAAAAAGAAAAGTTAAGGATACTTCTTTCCAACTATAAATAAAATTGAAAAAGCTAGAAAATTTGTGTCACTTACTTTTTAATATCTTTCATCTCCTTTACACCTCTATTAAACAATACATACCGAGGAGTAGCTTCAAGCTCAACGTCATCCAACCACCCTACTTTAGTAGTCCCTATAGGCTTGTCCCTTGTCACCACCCCATTTCCAGAGCCGGGTATTTTTTTTTTAATTTAGTTACTTGTGTATTATTTATAATTAATTTTATTTATATTTAATTAATGATTGTATTATATTTTTATTGATTATTTTAGGATTTTGGCTAGCCTGGACCCATGTCAGACCCTAGTGGACCCATGTTCGACCCAGTCCACACCCCTGTGAGACCTATTTTGGGTTTTAGAATATTTAGTATATTTTTAGAAGGTTAGTGGGAGAGATTTGGAGCTAGTTTGAGTGCTTTTGGAACCCGGAACCCGAAACCAAGTCAAGTAGGGGCATTTTGGGAATTTAGAAACTTGGCAATCCCTTTATTATTGCTTTGGCCGATCATTCCCAGCCCACACCCGACCAAACAGCAGGAGCAGCCCCTCCTCCCCACCTTATTTCTTCACTTCTTCTTCTTCTTCTTCTTCTTCTTCTTCTTCTTCTCCACTCTTTCTTCTTCCTTTCTTCTCCCCACATCAAAGTAAGCACCCTATTTCTTTTCTTTCTTCTTCTATTCTCCATGGTTGCTAACCCTAACCCTACATTCTTCCCCAACCTAGGTGGGTAGAGCTTAGATTTGGTATTGGAGCTAGATTTGGGAGCTTGGAAGCTTGGTTTGGAGGATTTGGAGCATTTTGGAGATTTGGGCTTGGGATTCCAACTCCCAAGAGGTAAACCCTATTTTTTCTCCTTGTAATTATTTTTATATAGTGTAATTAATAGTTTAGAACCTTCCTAGACCCTTAGGCTACCCGTGGGAGGAAGTTGGAACTAGTTTGGTAGTGTTTGGAGACTTTAACACTAGGTTTTGTGTCAATTTCGGGTGAAATCCGAATTTGGTCCAATTTTGGGTGATACCTGTCACGCCCCAGTCCCAAAAATACGTAGGACTAGGACACGTAATCATGCCAGCCGCATGGATATGGCAACTCCAATATATGGAAACCAAATCCATACGTACGCTGTAATATGAATATAAAATCCACAAGTGGTATAAAATGTAATACAAGTCACAGGTTAAAATCTAATCTCATCCACCAAAATCATATAGAAATAAATAACCAGTATCTATGAAACTAGATCTCAACAAGAAGTATCTACAGATGATAGTTGGGTGGAAACAAATCCACTACCAACTCAAATGGAGAAGTAAATACAATATAAGTACAACTCACTCAAACAATATAAGTACCAGCTACCAATCACGGCTTGAAGAGAAGACATCCACGGAGCATCTATATCCTTCCAAATCTGTGCTCCTGCAAATACTCAAGAACAGGTACACCTGGCAGCGGACCAGGTCCTCAGAGGGACATAACAAGTATACTTAAACACATGCCAATAAAGTACTGAAAATAAACATCCATTGGGGTCGCCTAACCATCTATGTGAATGCAGTTAAGAACACCTTTCCCCACAAGTGAGCTATCTGGCTGAAAACTGGGATTTGGCATGGTTCTCTATTGGAGATCCAGGGGCCTAAAAGGCACGTCGTCTTTTGAACGCCGGTGGCCCGCCTGATAGTACATAATATATAGTGGTCATCATGGCCCGTATCTCCAGCGGAGAATTAGGGCGTACAGGAGAAAATGTGTAAAGGAGCTCAAATGCGGTACTTGTTGTTCTCCCCCACCCCATGCTCTAAGCATGTCATGTCCATGACACGATTTGGTCCATAGCCTATTCTTAGTACCCTAGCCCAATCCTGCAACCAAACAGGGACAAGGGTGGGGCCACCGTACTACAATAAGCTATGTCCATAAACCTCTAATAACTGCTAAGTCTTCTAGCATGCAAAGTTTCTAACAGCAGTTATTCCTAACGCACGGCCCACACGTACAGGAGGCCAAACCTGCACGCAAGTCCATGATCTACATGAGACTCACAACTCGTGTAACAACTGTGTCACGGCCAATGAACCTAATGATGCTATATGATAATGGGGTAGTCTCATGAACAAGGTCAATGCAAATACATAAATAAAAACATATCGCGACGTCACCGTCGCGTGCATTTTATATAACAATTAAAATATATGAACTAAAGACAGAAAATAAAGATGCATGCAACATATGAAATATAAATAACAGTACAATGGCAAGGTATACTTGCCTGGCAAGAAATCTGTAAAGTGTACGCGCCCAAATGTCAAGGACACTGAACCTGGAACTAAGGACTCCGAACAAACGTCTCCGGATGCTGAAATAAACATCACCAACGTTTCCGGAATGAGCAAAATAGCTAAAAAGCACATCCCTTTCGTCCAATTTGGACACAGGGGCAAAACGGTAATTTCGGGCAAAAGTGGGGTCCACGTGTGGCCCACTTTGCACCGAAAAGCGTGCCGAGGGTAACAGTCTCTAAATGGGACAAACTATGGGTCAAACAACTCTAAATGTCAATACGAACCCAACGGTATGTCCAAATTTGGATTCCGATGAGCCGAACAAGATTTGGTCCAAAAAGTCAACTATGGGACCCGCCAATTGGCGATCTGGTCAACCGTCTCAGAAATGCGTAAAAATTGGGTCACAGGACTAGCGCGTTACCACGAGTCCAGTGGCGCAAGTTTCGTCGCATTCTGACAACCGTGCACAAAATACACGCGAGTTCCACAAAAGTGGCGACACGAGATGTGTCCGCGGATACGGCCTGATTCCGGCGCGCACACGCGTCCCAATCAGTCCCCACGAATTTTCTCGTGTCCGATTATGCAGCGTGCACCATTTGGTACACTTGGCACACGGCGGGGCGGTCCCGTTTGGCGGGGCGCGCTCCGATCTCCAACTTTTGGAAAACCGGAAAAAGTGGGTGCGCGCAGTTTTGTGACGAATATATTTTTGTCCACAGCGACTAATAGCACAAATTTATAATACAGAAAATAAACTAGGTCATCTAATCTATAGGTATCAAAAAGAATCACCGAATTCGGATCTCTGTGGTGGGAGATACGAACTCGGCAACATTGGTGGTCAATCTGGAATTCTGCGATTGCAGAATTCTATCTGCTCGTCCAACTTTGGACGCTGTTTTTCACCTAGGGGCACACATTTTCCGAGGTAGGATATAAAACAAATATTTGAAAGGGTTGAGGGAAGATCATACCTATGAAAACGGATCAGCGTTTGGTCGAGCGAGTCAACGGGAATTCACGCCGGAGCGAAGGTGCCTCGAGTGGGAGACTGCAGTTCGCGATGTCGGCGTCGGCGGGATGGTTGGATGGCTTGGGGAGGCTTCTCTGGCTGTGGTGACGGCTATAGATGGGAAGAGGAAGTCTGGGAATTATTAGGTTAGGGTTTTGGAGAGTTTATTATATATATATATATATATATATTATATTAAGAGAGAGAGAGAGAGAGAGGAAGTCTGGATGGTATCCGCCAAAGGCTCGGGTCAAAAGGGGTCAAAGGGTCGGATTTTTTGCTGAGTGGGCGGGTGGACTTGCTGAGTTCTTCAGCAAATCAATTGCTAAAGGGGGTGAAAGCAATTGCTTAAAGCAATTGCTTGGAATAGCAGCATAGTGATTTCATTACTATTATTATTATTATTATTAGTATTATTATTATTATTACTTATTTAATTTCTTTTCTTTTCTTTCTTTCTTTATAAATATATATATACATATATATATATATTTGTATATACATATATATATTATATATACTCATAAGAAAATTTTTATAGATTAGGGTATTGCACATCGTTAGGCTAGCAACTGCTCAAGGGGTCTCCTACATGGAATAAATTTCGAAAAAATTCCTGAAGGTCCCACAAGTCATCTAAGGGCCCGAACACCTAACATAAAAATTATTAAAAATCTATTTCTCCTATTTGGACCTAATTACTACAATTTAATTAATAATTAATAAATAAAAGGGTTTATACGATTTTCTGGGAAGGGGTTTTACATTCTACCCAACTTATAAAAATTTCGTCCTCGAAATTAAAATTAAGTCACGGTAGAAAGTCAAGGATGGTATGAGATTTGCATTGTTTAAAATGCAAGGCCAGGTTTAAAGGAGTGGGTGATGTTGCACGTTGCACATCCCGGAAAAATCATGGAACAATCCATATGAGCGAAAAAATAGGTTTCTTCATGTGTCATGTCCAATGGTGTGGACACATAAATGCTCTTTTGCATAAAAGTGTCCAACAATTAGAAAATTGCACAAAGATGAGAATTGGATGATGGCATGTCTAGGATAAGGGTGTAGAATTTGTAGGAAGGCAGTGGCTAGTGTAGTGCTCCAATTATCGGAGCACGGTAAGGCGTGTCAAGTGATATCATGTTGTAAAACTAAATAAAAATACCGTGTTCTATTTCTAACTGGACTCAGCTAACCTTAGTCTCACTAACTCAGCCAAGTAGGTCAAATTTTGAGTGAGGGGTTCACAATCTGCCGAACTTAAAATAATGTCGTCCTCAAAATTGAAATAAGGCAGAATCGGTTAATCCTTTATGTTCAATAAGGCAAGTCAGTCGTAATCTTCTTGCGATAACTAAAATCCTAATCATATCCATGGCGATCACTTCTAGGTTAAGATGACCACTGCTCCAATCAAAATTTAACCTATGGTTATCTCTTCTCCCCTTGTTTCAAATTATCCATATCCACATAACATCTCCAAGATTTTCATACGCATATAACTTTTACCTCACGATCTCTAACTATCATAATTTCCTCTAGAAGTAATTCGAGTCCAATATTATTCCCACTTCCACTTATAAAATTTTGTATGCCTCAACTCTTTAATTCCATTCACATCCTCATTATTTCAAATAGGTCGACCAACCAAAATTTTAATTCTTAATTCAATTCACCAAATTGAAAAAAAATAATTTAAATGCAGTCCACCAATATTCAAGTCTGAAATTCTATATTTATCCTCTAAATTCAAATTGGTGATTCTACCTTCATTGTTCAAAACTTAACTCATGCACTTAAGGTATAAATATTGGGTCCTCAATATCAATTCATTGATCCTCATTATCTTAGTCATCCTTCTAAATTTCTCAGAATTATAATGGCTTGAACCTCTCCCAGTCTAATCTTACTCGATCATAATCTAAAAAAAATTCCTCTCGAGTTGCCAATGCACTGCTACCCAACTTAGAATTTACACATCTATCACAGAAGGCTATACATCTAGAAAAACTATTGCTCAGATTATTTAATTTTTCTCTAAGGTTTCACACCAAACATATCACCTATGATATGCCCTTAACCAATTATAAAAAGGGAGTCACTAAGTCATGTGTTTAGCCTTATGGGGTATAGCTAGTACTATCAGTGTCAACTTATACCAGCACGAGATTTCGTCTTTCCGAAATAGGGGAAGACGGAGAGAAATAATAAAGAACTCAAGGTGAAGGTGACCGAATACAAGTACGAGGTTCAAAGAGATTAAAGAATCGAAAAGAGAGTTGTCAGGACAGTTGTGGATTGAAATCCTATTTTTGGTAATTTCCTATTTACATGCTCGTATCAGTACAGTTATGTAACCGATACGATGTGTCAGACATATCTAGGGGTAAGTATATCTGTCTACTACCATATATCTCAATCCACGTAAAGTAGTCATGCGAAGAGCGAACCAAGCGCACTAAGGTTAGCTAGACCTTAATACACCGATTCTGATTAGGCAATTGTATCATTGTGTGCACCCAATAATACATATGCCATGAGCAAGCTCGATAAAAGAATAAGCTTGCAAAAACTAGGCTATAATAGCAGCATAAATCAAGGTAGTACAAAGATTATAGATACGCTGGATTATGATGAGAGAAGTTACAAATAATTCAAGTTGTAAAAACAAAACAACATAAGCAACAATAACAAAAGACTCTACAATCTCTACAGTTATCATATTAATTCCTTGTCTAAGTCGATAGTCGACAAGGTAGGAGTATGAGCCTCTAAGTTCTATAGTTTGAATAAACACTATCATCTTATGTTAGCATACAATTACTGCCATTCAGTTACACTTCATCAATGGATCACAAGAGCTATATGATACTAGGTGGTGAGGTATACTACCCAACTTATAAGAATTAAACTAATACGGTGATAGTCTTAAGAGGGTCCTACACAATAATCTTGCACATGTAAATAAAACAGAAACTCTTATTAGGGTGTATGAGGAAGGATCTTGGTACTGATTAGGGTATCCTTTTTATGTAGGTAATGGTCATCCTAAGTCTTAGTCATAGCACTTATAAGCAAGTGTCAATGGTAAAGATAGAAGAGTTACTGGCCGTTAAGGGGGAAAGGGGTCTAACTTGTATCGAGGTGAGGGTACAAATTACACGGTTTAAAACTAAGGGTTAACCATTGGTCACAATCTACAAAATAACTTAAACTTATCAAGTTCTAACTACCAAGAAAAAATTCGCACTCAAGGCCACAACTATAATCCTAGCAAACTATGAGCCCTTAACAAAGAAGAAAATTACTTGGCCTACTATCCGAAGTGTCAGATGGCACGAGTTGAAAGATGAAGTGAAGAAACGTAATTAGCCGTCGCAAAATAGCGAGCACTATGGTCGCAGGGAAACAAAAATAAAATAAAATAAAGATAGAGGGCTCTAGATAGCATCATGGTTCTCTAAGGGGAGTGGGGTGTTAGTTGCTATGTTCGGGGTATGATCAAGGGAGAAGTGTTGATTACATTCCTCTAGGCTTCCTAGGGTGCGGTCTACTAATAACAAGACAATGATATAAGTTTACAGTTCTCCAATACTTTCTAACTATGAAGATTAGGTTCAGTCCAAATATTAAGTTTTGGTTTTCTATTGGTTCCTCATTGCTAGGGGCAAACATTATGGTAACCTTCTAACTAACTCTAGTAGTGTCTATACTACTCTCAAGTCCTCATAATACATCAAGGGGTAATGGTGAACCAATCTATAGATAAGGAATTCTAGGTTTCACTAGATATTCTAAACTTAGTGGTGTGTCTATATTCTCGTTGTATTCTTAATAGGTGTGCTACTCTAATTATTATCTAACAACAGGAACTTCTATACTCTAGGAGAAGACTATACTTAAAGAACTGTTAGGGAAGCACAGGAATCAAGCATGATGCATTTGTTCAAAATAGAACAGAGAGGAGAAAGATGAATCATAGTCAATTGTGGATGAGATCCTACACTCTAGTCCTAGGTGCAGGCTTGTTCGGTACAGTAACGTAACCGAGACAATATGCTCTTGACCTGCATGGGCCACCACAAAAATATGTCACGCCCCAGTCCCAAAAATACGTAGGACTAGGACACGTAATCATGCCAGCCGCATGGATATGGCAACTCCAATATATGGAAACCAAATCCATACGTACGCTGTAATATGAATATAAAATCCACAAGTGGTATAAAATGTAATACAAGTCACAGGTTAAAATCTAATCTCATCCACCAAAATCATATAGAAATAAATAACCAGTATCTATGAAACTAGATCTCAACAAGAAGTATCTACAGATGATAGTTGGGTGGAAACAAATCCACTACCAACTCAAATGGAGAAGTAAATACAATATAAGTACAACTCACTCAAACAATATAAGTACCAGCTACCAATCACGGCTTGAAGAGAAGACATCCACGGAGCATCTATATCCTTCCAAATCTGTGCTCCTGCAAATACTCAAGAACAGGTACACCTGGCAGCGGACCAGGTCCTCAGAGGGACATAATAAGTATACTTAAACACATGCCAATAAAGTACTGAAAATAAATATCCATTGGGGTCGCCTAACCATCTATGTGAATGCAGTTAAGAACACCTTTCCCCACAAGTGAGCTATCTGGCTGAAAACTGGGATTTGGCATGGTTCTCTATTGGAGATCCAGGGGCCTAAAAGGCACGTCGTCTTTTGAACGCCGGTGGCCCGCCTGATAGTACATAATATATAGTGGTCATCATGGCCCGTATCTCCAGCGGAGAATCAGGGCGTACAGGAGAAAATGTGTAAAGGAGCTCAAATGCGGTACTTGTTGTTCTCCCCCACCCCATGCTCTAAGCATGTCATGTCCATGACACGATTTGGTCCATAGCCTATTCTTAGTACCCTAGCCCAATCCTGCAACCAAATAGGGACAAGGGTGGGGCCACCGTACTACAATAAGCTATGTCCATAAACCTCTAATAACTGCTAAGTCTTCTAGCATGCAAAGTTTCTAACAGCAGTTATTCCTAACGCACGGCCCACACGTACAGGAGGCCAAACCTGCACGCAAGTCCATGATCTACATGAGACTCACAACTCGTGTAACAACTGTGTCACGGCCAATGAACCTAATGATGCTATATGATAATGGGGTAGTCTCATGAACAAGGTCAATGCAAATACATAAATAAAAACATATCGCGACGTCACCGTCGCGTGCATTTTATATAACAATTAAAATATATGAACTAAAGACAGAAAATAAAGATGCATGCAACATATGAAATATAAATAACAGTACAATGGCAAGGTATACTTGCCTGACAAGAAATCTGTAAAGTGTACGCGCCCAAATGTCAAGGACACTGAACCTGGAACTAAGGACTCCGAACAAACGTCTCCGGATGCTGAAATAAACATCACCAACGTTTCCGGAATGAGCAAAATAGCTAAAAAGCACATCCCTTTCGTCCAATTTGGACACAGGGGCAAAACGGTAATTTTGGGCAAAAGTGGGGTCTACGTGTGGCCCACTTTGCACCGAAAAGCGTGCCGAGGGTAACAGTCTCTAAATGGGACAAACTATGGGTCAAACAACTCTAAATGTCAATACGAACCCAACGGTATGTCCAAATTTGGATTCCGATGAACCGAACAAGATTTGGTCCAAAAAGTCAACTATGGGACCCGCCAATTGGCGATCTGGTCAACCGTCTCAGAAATGCGTGAAAATTGGGTCACAGGACCAGCGCGTTACCACGAGTCCAGCGGCACAAGTTTCGTCGCATTCTGACAACCGTGCACAAAATACACGCGAGTTCCATAAAAATGGCGACACGAGATGTGTCCGCGGATACGGCCTGATTCCGGCGCGCACACGCGTCCGAATCAGTCTCCACGAATTTTCTCGTGTCCGATTATGCAGCGTGCACCATTTGGTACACTTGGCACACGGCAGGGCGGTTCCGTTTGGCGGGGCGCGCTCCGATCTCCAACTTTTGGAAAACCGAAAAAAGTGGGTGCGCGCAGTTTTGTGACGAATATATTTTTGTCCACAGCGACTAATAGCACAAAGTTATAATACAGAAAATAAACTAGGTCATCTAATCTACAGGTATCAAAAAGAATCACCGAATTCGGATCTCTGTGGTGGGAGATACGAACTCGGCAACATTGGTGGTCAATCTGGAATTCTGCGATTGCAGAATTCTATCTGCTCGTCCAACTTTGGACGCTGTTTTTCACCTAGGGGCACACGTTTTCCGAGGTAGGATATAAAACAAATATTTGAAAGGGTTGAGGGAAGATCATACCTATGAAAACGGATCAGCGTTTGGTCGAGCGAGTCAACGGGAATTCACGCCGGAGCGAAGGTGCCTCGAGTGGGAGACTGCAGTTCGCGATGTCGGCGTCGGCGGGATGGTTG